>JAZDUA010000582.1:600000-924386 GCA_038098605.1 Gryllus longicercus | reverse complement strand
CGCTCGCTCCCCCTAGACACGCTCGCCCCCCCTAGACACGCTCGGCCAGCTCAACACACTCGCCCCCCTAGACACGCTCGCCCCCCATAGACACGCTCGCTCCCCCTAGACACGCTCGCTCCCCCTAGACACGCTCGCTCCCCCTAGACACGCTCGCCCCCCCTAGACACGCTCGGCCAGCTCAACACACTCGCCCCCCTAGACACGCTCGCCCCCCATAGACACGCTCGCTCCCCCTAGACACGCTCGCCCCCCATAGACACGCTCGCTCCCCCTAGACACGCTCGATCCCCCTAGACACGCTCGCCCCCCTAGACACGCTCGCTCCCCCTAGACACGCTCGCCCCCCTAGACACGCTCGCCCCCCTAGACACGCTCGCCCCCCATAGACACGCTCGCTCCCCCTAGACACGCTCGCTCCCCCTAGACACGCTCGCCCCCCTAGACACGCTCGCCCCCCCTAGACACGCTCGCTCCCCCTAGACACACACGCTCGCCTAGACACGCTCGCTCCCCCTAGACACGCTCGCTCCCCCTAGACACGCTCGCCCCCCTAGACACGCTCGCTCCCCCTAGACACGCTCGCCCCCCCTAGACACGCTCGCTCCCCTAGACACGCTCGCTCCCCCTAGACACGCTCGCTCCCCCTAGACACGCTCGCCCCCCCTAGACACGCTCGGCCAGCTCAACACACTCGCCCCCCTAGACACGCTCGCCCCCCATAGACACGCTCGCTCCCCCTAGACACGCTCGCTCCCCCTAGACACGCTCGCTCCCCCTAGACACGCTCGCCCCCCCTAGACACGCTCGCCCCCCCTAGACACGCTCGCCCCCCTAGACACGCTCGCCCCCCCCCTAGACACGCTCGCTCCCCTAGACACGCTCGCCCCTCCTAGACACGCTCGCCCCCCTAGACACGCTCGCCCCCCTAGACACGCTCCCCCCCCTAGACACGCTCCCCCCTAGACACGCTCGCCCCCCCCTAGACACGCTCGCCCCCCCCCCTAGACACGCCCCCCCTAGACACGCTCCCCCCAGACACGCTCTCCCCCCTAGACACGCTCGCCCCCCCTAGACACGCTCCCCCCAAGACACGCTCCCCCCCCCTAAACACGCTCGCTCCCCCTAGACACGCTCGCCCCCCCAGACACGCTCGCCCCCCCAGACACGCTCGCCTCCCCCCAGACACGCTCGCCCCCCCAGACACGCTCGCCCCCCCCAGACACGCTCGCCCCCCCAGACACGCTCGCCCCCCCAGACACGCTCGCCCCCCCCCAGACACGCTCGCCCCCCCAGACACGCTCGCCCCCCCAGACACGCTCGCCCCCCCAGACACGCTCGCCCCCCAGACACTCTCGCTCCCCCTAGACACGCTCGCTCCCCCTAGACACGCTCGCTCCCCCTAGACACGCTCGCTCCCCCTAGACACGCTCGCCCCCCAGACACTCTCGCTCCCCCTAGACACGCTCGCTCCCCCTAGACACGCTCGCCCCCCCTAGACACGCTCGCCCCCTAGACACGCTTGCCCCCTAGACACGCTCGCCCCCCTAGACACGCTCGCCCCCCTAGACACGCTCGCCCCCTAGACACGCTCGCCCCCCAGACACGCTCGCCCCCCCCAGACACGCTCGCCCCCCCAGACACGCTCGCCCCCCCAGACACGCTCGCCCCCCAGACACTCTCGCTCCCCCTAGACACGCTCGCTCCCCCTAGACACGCTCGCTCCCCCTAGACACGCTCGCTCCCCCTAGACACGCTCGCTCCCCCTAGACACGCTCGGCCAGCTCAACACACTCGCCCCCCCTAGACACGCTTGCTCCCTCTAGACACGCTCGCTCCCCTTAGACACGCTCGCCCCCAGACACGCTCGCTCCCTAGACACGCTCGCTCCCCCTAGACACGCTCGCTCCCCCTAGACACGCTCGCTCCCCCTAGACACGCTCGCTCCCCCTAGACACGCTCGCTCCCCCTAGACACGCTCGGCCAGCTCAACACACTCGCCCCCCCCTAGACACGCTCGCTCCCTCTAGACACGCTCGCTCCCCTTAGACACGCTCGCCCCCAGACACGCTCGCTCCCTAGACACGCTCGACACGCTCGCTCCCCTTAGACACGCTCGCCCCAGACACGCCCGCTCCCTAGACACGCTCGACACGCCCGACACGCTCCCCCCCGCTAGACATGATCGGCTCCCCCTAGACACTCTCGGCACGCTTGGCCACTCAACAAACTCAGTTCTCGAAAAAGCACATATTAATATAACATTAAAAATAATTATAAAAATAAATAAATTTCCATAATAATTATATTGATAAATAGTAATTATTGCCATAATTATTAAACCACAAATCCAAAAACTCAACAAAATTAAACCATAAAATAATAAATCATATTCTAATATATATCTTTAACCTTCGACATTTCCACTTACATTAATAGATATTATAAATAAAAAGCTATCAAGAAATATAAACTGAACCACTCATCAAAATATTCCATTTAAAAAAGAAAGAGGAATCATAAATACAAATACAATAATAAATTTTAACATCGTAACACTATAAATGATTGAAAATAATCATTATCATGAGAACGAACCATAGAAATTAAAATTTCTAATCTCAAAGAACCTTCACAAACTGCAAACACCAAATAAATTATAGAAAAATATAATTCATATTGAAATCTTCCTAATCAAAACATCAACAAAACAGTAAATAATACATATTGCACTATTCTCAACCAACTGAATTTTCCAGCATTATAAGTCTCACCATACGTACTTAACGACTCAACGGCCAACCTCCTCAATCCTCATCCATCAACATTCTAATAGTCAGTTTCTGCCGCCAAAATCCTTAACCTACTGAATATTCGCCCCTTTCACTCTCAACCGTCTCTTTGAACCACCGAATTTTTCAACGAATGCCTCGAGAGAATAAACTACAAAGTACGAGAAAGTCTTGGGGAAACAAAGCCTCCGAGAAAGACTTTCCGCAGCTTGCTTTCAGAACTGCCTTCGAGTTTCTTCTTCCAAAATTAAAGTGAGGCTTATATTCTTCATGTCTTCCGGGCTGATGGGCCGTGGTCCAATTGGCTTTGATATGCCAAACGTTTCGCCCACGACTGCGGTGGGCATCTTCAGTGGCGAGGTCTCGGGCGAAGTGTCCGGGACGGCGGCTGACTGGCGACTGACGCCGCGTTGGTCTCGGCCGCTCCATTTATAGGCCGCGGTTGGGGGTAGTGGAGGGGGCGGTTTCGCGCGCTGGCTTCTGATTGGCTGTCGCTGCGCGAACTGTTTTGCGATTGGGTATCGACCGATATGGAAGTGGGGCAGGGGTTATCATTGTTGTACGGTTTTGCCTTGGTGTTTTGGAGTACGGGAAGCCAGGCAGAACTAATTTTGACTCCTTCTTCTTTCCTGTTAAAATTGTTCGGGTGTTTGAAAATTTCTATGGCTTCCCGTTGTAAGCGGGCGTGATAGTGGTTTATAGAAGATAAAATCTCGGTGTTGTGGAACAAGATGTCGTGTTCTTTTCCCGAAAGAGCATGTTCAGCCACAGCGGATCTTTCAGTGTAGCCGAAGCGACAGTTCCGTTTATGCTCCGTAAGGCGTGTATTGACAGAGCGTTGCGTTGTTCCTATGTAAACGGAACCACAGGAACAGGGAATTCTGTACACACCTGCTGTCATTAATGGATTTCTTCGGTCCTTAGCTGAACGGAACATGTTGTGGAGCTGAGTAGTAGGCGTGAAAATTGTCTTAATTTTGTGCTGCTTCAGGATCTTGCTGATGCGGTCCGTCACGTTTTTGAGATATGGCAGTGTAACAGTGTAGGTTACCTCGTCTTCGGGGCGGCTGCGTGCGCTCTTGTTTGGATGTAGTGCTCTCTTTACTTCTTGGGATGAGTAACCGTTGGCTTGAAGAACATTCTCCAGATGACCGAGTTCTTGGTGCAAGTTGTTGTCTTCGCATATGCGACTGGCGCGGTGGACAAGTGTCTTCATCATTGCCCTCTTTTGGCTTGGGTGGTGGTTTGACATTTTATTGAGATATCGGTCCGTGTGGGTGACCTTCCGGAATACCTTATGGCCTAGGGATCCGTCTTCCTTCTTATTGACAAGTACGTCAAGAAAGGGCAGTTGTCCATTTTGCTCTCTTTCAATAGTGAATTGTATACGGGGGTGAATGCTATTCAGATGTTGTCGAAACTCCTCCAGTGTTTCTTCCCCGTGGCTCCAAATGATGAAGGTGTCGTCTACGTAGCGTAGCCAGCAATTGGGTTTGCGTGGCGCGGTGTTTAGTGCTGTAGCCTCGAAGTTCTCCATGTACAGGTTGGCCACCATCGGGCTCAGCGGGTTTCCCATGGCTACCCCATCTTCCTGTTCGTAGAACTCACCCTCCCATACAAAATATGTCGTAGTGAGTACGTGGTGAAAAAGCCCTGTGATGTCAGCTGGAAAACGCTTTTGCAGCAACGCTAAAGTTTCAGTGACCGGAACCATGGTGAAGAGCGAAACAACGTCGAAGCTGACTAGTAGATCGCCTGGTTGTATTGTCAGGGTCTTCAGTTTTTCGACGAAGTGCGTCGAATCCTTGATGAATGTATCTGTCTTGCCTATGTGGGGTCGAAGCAGAGAGCAAAGGTACTTCGATAATGCGTGTGTAGGAGAGCCAATGGCACTGACGATGGGCCGCAACGGAACTTCCTGTTTGTGAATTTTCGGTAACCCATAGAGCCTGGGTGCTATTGCTTCAGATTTCTTGATTAAGCGTTGTTTTTCTTCAGGAATTGAAGACTCTTTAAGTAGCTGGTTAGTGCGGCGGAGTATGCGTGACGTGGGGTCACGTGGCAGCTGTCGATAGACGTTCGGGTCCAGAATGTCCTTAATTTTGTTTTTGTAGTCCGTTTTGTTCAACACAACGGTTGCGTTCCCCTTATCGGCAGCAAGAATGATCAAGTCGTCATTGTTGTTGAGTTTTCTTAGTGCTGCTCTCTCCGCGTAGGAGAGGTTGTTCTTGGGGGGTTTTGCTCTGTGCAGAATTCTGGATGACTCTCTACGGATAACATCAGCTTCATCAGTGGGCAGCGTTCGTATTCCCGACTCGATCTTCGAGATAATGTCTTCCACGGGCACTGTCGTAGGTGTAACCGCGTAGTTGCCTCCCTTAGCCAGGAGAGAAATTTCTTCCGGAGAGAGCTGTAGATCTGACAGGTTGACCACAGTGCGTTGTAGGTCGAGCGTAGGTGGGGCTGTACTGGTTTGTGTAAGCCGATTGTATTTCTGTATTTGTTTCTCAGAAATCTGTTTCTTCTTTGACATCATCGTGTTGTAGGTGATGCGGTCAACGTTGTCCCAATCGTGCATTCGGAGCGCATTGCTGATCTGCAGATGCAGTCCATATAGGTCCTTGTCTGTAGCAGCAATATCACGCCGGTTCTGATGTATCCTTTCCCGTAGGAGCGCCTTTTCCGTTCGGTCGTAGATGCGGTGCGACGACCGTGTTGAAAAAACGCGTTTCTGGCGCAAGAAGTTAGGAACGACGTTGTCACGGCAACGTAGTAAAAAGGTCAGGGAGCACAGCATTTGACTTTTCTTCCTCCGTAGCCCCTCAAGTCGGCGGATAAGTTTATATGTCTCCTCCCCGTAGAGGCGGTTAATACAGCATTGTAGGCTTTCACGGCCGGAGTCAATATTCTTCATGTCTTCCGGGCTGATGGGCGGCAGTCGTGGGCGAAACGTTTGGCATCTCAAAGCCAATTGGACCACGGCCCATCAGCCCGGAAGACATGAAGAATATTGACTCCGGCCGTGAAAGCCTACAATGCTGTATTAAAGTGAGGCTTGGCAATTTACTGACGACGAAACAGTGTTGGGTCTCATTAAATTAAAGAATGTTATTATGCTTTCTGTTAATCATTAGCATTGCAAAGTGGAAGCCAAAATATAAAACCCAAGCCCTTTAAAGTTAAATAATCCCTACAATTAGTGTAAAATGAATTATGATATATTGTTGTTACCTAAGTGTCGTGTTACCTTGTTAATTAATCAATGGGGCCCGCTAGTTTTTTACCAATAAGCTACAATATACTACATAGAGTGGCTGAAGCGCCTCCATCTTTGAAGCATATTGAAGCCATGGTTATTAGTCACAGCAGCACCATCTGGGAAACAATGTATTCTAGCATTACGTTTGACGGTGGTCACGGGCTGTTACACCCTAGTTACACCGCCTCTCGTATGTTTTGACTTCAAAAAAACACGGCGGCCACTAGTTCAGCGAGCCTCCACCAAGAGCGCTGAAACTACAGGGACAGCCACTCTACGTAGTATATTCTAGCTCTTTGATTTGTACATAAAGGAAACGGACAGAAACGCTTGAAGACCACTGCTGTTGACAGCCACTGGGGAACACTTTTATCCAAATATAACAGTTTCTGCTTGATTATCAGTTCTGAATCAAAAGAGTTATTTCCGATGTAGATGGTGCCTTATCTTCACATGATACGAAGCCATTAACACACATACCAGCAGGTATTCCGGGTAAATATAACTTCCGTTCCCAAAAGAGAGCACCCGATAACACATCCTGTGAGTAAAGTGGTACGCGTAGGGATGATAATACTTAAAAGAGTAAGCGAAGTTGTTTTTCTCACTTTAGATTGCTTTGCGCTTACTGCACTTTATGAACTAAGCGTCTCTGTTCACTACCTAACCTGCTATATAAGTGATAAAGAGATATTCTTGTAACGTTAGTTCAAAGCAAAATTTAATAAATGTAGCTAATTATCTATTTATCTAATTATGGACTTTCACTTCGGATAATATCACCGTTTATCTAATTATTTATCTAATTATATATCTACCTATCTATGTACCTGCCTACCTATATACTTACCTATATATCTACCTATTTACCTGCCTACATGTATACCTATCTACCTTTCATCCTGCCTGTCTATCCTCCCGCCTATCTAAAGGTCTGCCTCTCTATCTACATGTTTATCTGTCTACATACCTATCTACCTGTATACTTATCATCCTACCTGCCTGTCTCCCTATCTATCTACATACCAACCTACCTGCCTATTTACCTTCCTATCTACCTATCTATCTACATGCCTATCTATCTACCTGTATACCTACCTGTCTATCTACCTGCATACCTATCTATCTGCCTGTCTACCTACCTGTCTATCTACCCGCCTACCTGCCTACCTACCTCTCTACCTGCATACCTACCTGTCTATCTACCTGCATACCTACCTGTCTATCTACCCGCCTACCTACCTATCTACCTACCTATCTACCTGCCAACCTACCTCTCTACGTACCTATCTATCTGCCTACCTACCTGTCTATCTACCTTCCTATATATCTACCTATCTACCTGTCTGCGTATCCCTGACGCGGTCGCCCTTGCCTTGGCTGCTGCCGGGCGCTTTACCCGCGCCACGGGACCTGCTCCAGATGCGCCGCCCCGCCGGGCTGCGTGAGCGGTGGCGGGGGGCGGGGGCGGGGGCGGGGGCGGATCGAGGCAGCCCGCGAGCCGTGATTTACCGCCCGCGCGGCGGCTATCTTTTTTTCCTCTTCTTTTTTTTGTTTTCGGATATTTTCTCGCTCCGATTATAAGGTTCGATTTCAAAACTAGTGGCGCCAAGTAAAGTACTTCTAGTATTTTTTGTAACGGTTACGTAATCTTGTATCACTAGTTTAACTCTTTCCAAAAAGTTCATAGTTGAACTCGTATGGAGATGTTATCGTGACGTGCGACGGATTCTTTAACCACATATGATGGCTCAGTTGGAGTAATGTAACTGACACTTCAGAGTCGCTGGCTCTCAGGCTCTAGAGTTAAAGTCCCGTCGTTGACGACGTTAAGCTAGAAATCTTCATACTACATTCTAATATTTTCTTTTACGAAGAAAGATAAATATATAACAAAGACGGTGGAGATCTCTGAAAATTAAATTAGCTGAGGGGTCCCTGGGCATCACCTAACGTCACTGCAGTGCCTCTCACCCGGACGTAACGGAGTTCGAGTCTAGATGGCGGCAGGATTTTCGACATTGGCCAGATAGCTGGGTCGACTTCCGTCGCTGCGGCTGGCTGCTCCGACCGATAGTTGCCCGTGACTTCTCAGATCAACACGCGGCGAATCCTGGAACAGTACCCTACCAAACAGGCCACAAACCGCACGCGATCGTATCTTCCTCTTCCTTGCCCCAAACAGGCCACAAACCGCGCTCTTCCTTGCCCTATCCTCAGACCTTACTTATACACATTTAGGTTAACATGAACCACACAACCACGCATGTTAGGAGACTCCTGCGTGGGCAAAACCCCGCAAGCCGATGGATAGGCGGGGAAGATCCCCGCCCCGTCCCGCGCAAAACATGCACTACACGTATTGTCCGATTTTCTTTAGAATGGGATGATTTGACAGCTAGTGCTGGCAACACAACTGACGATTCTGTGGTCGTTGTGTCCTTGAACTTATTAGACGCTCCTTCCTCCTTTCCTTCGTTTGCAGTTGGCTAACTTGTAAATAGTTACGACGCTCCCTGGCTGTGATGTCCTCGTCCGACGAAAATATAGGGAGTCACCAGAAATAATTAAAATTAGGAAGTGCAGAGCTTTGTGATCTTCTGTAAAAATTCTTTCTTTTTATAAAAATTACATTGAATTTAGTTTTTATGTGATAAGTATTATGTTTGTTTTAAAACCGAGTCTTGAATGTGAGATGCGTACTCGAGACGGTGCAGGTGTTTACTTCTGTGAAGTACACGTGATGTTCACTTGTTTCGCGAACTGTCACTTTATCCCATTCTTAAGAAAATCGTTCTATACGTGACTGATGCCCATAGCACCCGCCATGCGTGTGCGTGCGCAGGGTGTTCTCGTCGCGGTGGGCGCTGGGCTGCATGGTGGTCGGCGTGTGGGTGCTGCCGCTGGCGCTGCTGGCGCCCACGTGGGCCGGGCGGTGGGGCCGCTTCGACCTCGACGCCGCCGTCGGCTCCTGCTCCATCATGAAGGACGACCAGGGCCGCTCGCCCAAGGAGGTGAGACATCAGCAGCGCGAGGCGGACGAGCGTTCGCAGCTTTGAATTGAATTGAATTGAATTGAATTGAATTGAATTGAATTGATGCCTTATTTTACGTGGCGAGACTCGGGCCATCAGGCCCGCTCTTCCGTCTGACCACGCAAATTTCGCTACGCTCCTTTCATCAACTAGCAGAGAAAGGAGGTATTTCTTGGGCGAGAAACAGGCGATTTTTGAATTTAGCTCAGAGGCTACGTCATTTGGGCTTGAGGATCTTTTACATGCAAGTAAATCTACTAACATGGGACAGCCGGCTTTACTTTCCCTCCGAAGGAAGGCGTACGAAGGATTTTTTCGCCCTGAAAAATCCACGGCTTCTTGGATACAACAGTCCGAAACGCTAACCATTACACCATCGCCGTCGCATCGCCGTCGCTTTGCTCCTCGCTTGGCGTACAAAACCTCATTTATTCCTTGACGTGCGCGTGCGCAGGTGCTGTTCGTGGTGGCGTTCCTGCTGCCGGCCGCCGCCATCGCGCTCTGCTACGCGCGCATCTTCTGCATCTCGCGCCGCGCCGCCGCGCGCGCCACCCGCGCGCCCCGCCGCCGCCGCCGCCAGCGCCCCTGGCGACGCCGCCAAGAAGCAGCAGCAGCAGCAGCACGCCAACGGCCACGCCCCCGCAGCCAACGCCAACACCGCGCCCGGTGAGTATAGAAGAATCTTCCTAAGGATGGGATGATTTGACAGCTAGTGCTGGCAACACAACTGACGATTCTGTGGTCGTTGTGTCCTTGAACTTAATAGACTCTCCTTCCTCCATTCGTTCGTTTGCAGTTGGCTAACTTGTAAGAAGCCACGACGCTCCCTGCTGTGATGTCCTCGTCCGACGAAAATATAGTGCGCCACGAGAAATATTTGTAATTAGGAAGTGTAGAGCTTTGTGCTCTAATGTAAAAATTCTTTTTTTTTATAAAAATTATATTGAATTTAGTTTTTTATGTGATAAGTATTATGTTTCTTTTAAAATCGAGTCTTGAATGTGAGATGCGTAGTTGAGACGGTCCATGTGTTCCGGCATTGTGCTGTGTTCGGCATTGTTCTTTTATTGAATGTGATATTACGTTAAGACATTTTCCCACTTATGTAAATAAATTTCTATATTTCCCGGACTCGCGTGCGTGCATATAACTAAGCGAAACTCAAGACATCTCTTTATTGATGTCTCGCGCGAACCGTAAACAAACACTACGAAGGGGCGTAACTAAACAGCTGACGCGGCGGAGGGATACTTCTCTGAAGTACACGTGATGTTCACTTGTTTCCCGATCTGTCAAATCATCCCATCCTTAGGAAAATTGTTCTCTAGGCACGCGGCGATTCCCCCACCCCTCCTACCAAGGTCATTAGTGCCGTAGGTTTTGCGCGGTGCTACTAAGGGCATTAGTCCCCCATGTTTATCGCGGGAGGTGGCTGGATGGCGCTATACGCACATCGGCCTGCAGGGTTGATCGATCGGAGTGTTCTGCCAGGTCAACTGCTAAGGTCATTAGTGCCGTGGGTTTTGCGCGGTGCTACTAAGGGCATTAGTCCCCCATGTTTATCGCGGGAGGTGGCTGGATGGCGCTATACGCACATCGGCCTGCAGGGTTGATCGATCGGAGTGTTCTGCCAGGTCAACTGCTAAGGTCATTAGTGCCGTAGGCGTAGTGCATGTTTAGCGCGGGAGGTGGTGGTGGTGGTGATGGATGGCAAGATCAAGTATGTGGGTTTTCCCCAACCAGGTATCTGCCAGCACCTTGGCACCGCCCTACCCGGGACATGCTATAAACTCCCGACACACGTGGTCGTGCAGAGCATATAAGGGAAGAGGGTTGATTCCCGATAAATCTATGAGGTTTTAAAGTAGTTGGACAGTACAACGTCTGTGTTAAGATTTGCCACTTGTCGTCGCCCCAATCGCATTTAAAACGAGCAGTCATTTTGACTGCTACCCTCTGTTGAAGGTAAAACCATGAAGAATTAGTTATGGCCTCGAAAATTAAGATTTCTAAAACAAGTATACTAATTTCTAAAAGAAGTAAAAAAAAGGAACTTCCTGAGACTAGTTTTCACAGTTCTCGCTTCCAAGCCCTGCAAATGACTTGGGTATTTCTTCGGGACGTTGGCGGGTAAAATGAGCAACCGATTTTAAATAGTGATGATTATAGTAATAAGCTTCGTTTCTTTAAGACTTCTTCGTTTTTCGTCCTCGTTTACAAATATCACTGCTATTGAATTTACTTCAACGATGAGACAGAATATGAAATTTAGGAAAAATATAATAAATATTATATGAGTGAACAAATGAAGGTTAAAAAAGTCATTACTGTCTGTTTTGTGATACAAATTGCCTTTCAGCATGGGAACGCTGCGTATCTTGTTTAGTTCACAAACGCGTCAGCTAGAAGCACAAGGCATGCGATGCGGTCTACAAAACAAATGGTTGACGCCCTCGCCATCCACACACGATAGAGCTGCTGTGCCATTGGCATTCCACAAGCAAAACAAAGCGATGCGAGTCTAGGCCGCGATAAGAACTGCAGCTGACAGAACGACGGCGTCAAAAAGCGACGCGTCGCGACACGCCCTTGTGCACATGGCATGCAACACCACCAACCTTCTCGCAACGGCTGCGGAACATTCAGGGCTAGAATTTTTTTGGAGTTTCCTTTTTTACACTCGATGAATTTGGCCACAGATTTTTTTGACTGACAGTAGGTAAAAATCTATTTGAAATAAGCCAGAATCAAGAAATTTTAAACAAATAAGTTTTTATTCTTTGTTAGGTAGTCAAAGGTTGTTCTGCTCAGTTTCCAGAAGATGGAATTTCTCCCCTCTTCAGACTACCATGAATATACGAACATTACAGGAAATTGGGGATTTTAAAGATTGGAAAAACAAGTCAATGACGTTAACACATAAACAATACAAATATAATGAAACACCAGCACTCGATATAAAAATCACATATAAAGAGTCTCCCTTTAGAAAAACAAAAAAATAATAATACATTAAACTAATATACAACAGCCAGTGCAAAATCATGTCAAGCATGCCAGTCACATTATAGAATTCAAATGAACACAATGGAATTAACAAAACTTTTTGCCTGAAGTTATCTTCACTAGTTGCGATTAGGGAAGCCACCTCTCCGGGTTTGACCCGGAGTCTCCGGGTTCCGGGTTAATTTGGAAAATCACAGGGTAATACGAGCAATTAAGTTCCCCGTGAAAAATTATACGGAATATGATACGGATGTGATGCGCATGATAGCGGTATTTTTGTCTTTGGCTCATGTAGTAACTCCACACTATAGGGTTAAAAAAAACTCGTATTTCACATTAAAATTCTTTCTCCTCCTTGAATTATTGTTACAATAAATAATAATTGCAAATACGAAATTTCAATTATAATGCGATTCGAGCACACGTACCTCACTCAGTAGGATTTCCTGGAAGGCCTGTTGGCTCACTATAAAATTTATCATTCGCCATTAAAGTATATAACCCACAAAAATTCATATTCATATATTTAATCTTAGATTATACGGTATATAATCACATTCATTAGGTATAAAAATTCGAATAAAATTGAGTTTGTTTGACAAAACAATCATTAAATGTGTGATATAGGGTGGGTTAACGTCGATTTTATGAATAGCATTTGAAAACTTGAAATACGTACACCAACTTAAGTTCGGCCAAAAATGCTACTTTTGTGAGAAAACCTCATCGGAATCGTATTAGCCCCCAAGACGCTGGTAAAAATATTTGGTTTTTGATATCATCTAAAGAAACATATAGCTGGCCGCATTTTTACACGTCTCACACATTGTAACTTTTTAGGGGAGAAAAAAAGATAGATATCTTCCTTTACAAGCTAACAATTATCACCTAAGTCCATCATTTTAATAATTTTTCTGTTAATATCTGTGATACGTGTCTCAAAACAATAACATTTCAAGATGTGTTATTAAAATTTTGGCAAGGATTATGAAAAGCGAATTATTTTGTAACTCCTATTATCTTGCAGCTTATCGTTTTTCAGGTCAAAGGACGTATATTAGAATTGTAAAGGAGACTCACGAAATCCATTTACCCGAATTCTATTAACCACGGTTGAAATTTTCCAAAAATCGAGATATCCTAAATTGCAGCTCTCGAAGCTGTGGCTAACTGATTATGCATATCAACAAGTCCCGCTCCAACAGCCTGACGCCTCGACTGCGTTTCTGTTGACGGAAGGCGATGCCGCATGCAAGCGGACGAGTGGCCGGGGCGGCGGGGCGTGGGTCGCCGGGGCAGTGGGCCGCGGGCGGTTATCAGCGCTGCGGTGGCCGCCGGCCGCACCTCGGGAAGCGCCGCTCCCTCCCCCCACCGCAAGCTGCTCCTCGCTCTCGCAACATTCGCCCCCCCCCCCCCACGGCCCCATGGCCCCTCACGGCCCCTCACGGCCCCCCACGGCCCCTCACGGCCCTCCACGGCCCCCCACGGCCCTTCTCGGCCCCTCACGGCCCCTCACGGCCCCCCACGGCTCCCCACGGCCCTCCACGGCCCTCCACGGCCCTCCACGGCCCCCCACGGCCCTCCACGGCCCCTCACGGCCCCTCACGGCCCCTCACGGCCCCCCACGGCCCTCCACGGCCCCCCACGGCCCTCCACGGCCCCTCACGGCCCCCCACAGCCCCCCACAGTTGCCCACAGCCCCCCTCGGCCCCCCACGGCCCCGCTGATTTAACTGATAAATATGAATATTGACAAGCATATACAGGGTTCTTTATACGAATTATTTGAACATTAAAAAATGCATTAAGGTATGGGATCAACAGAGGAAAGTTTCAACAGACTCCAATATCCCAAACACTACATTTAGAAGAAAAGAACAAGTTATTGCAAGATTAAAAATTGACCATTCTTCCCTCAGCATATCTAATAAAAAAACTCGACCCAGCCACCTACCTAAATTGTGGAGGAATGTTATCGTCTCGTATTATCCTTGAATGTTTACGCCTGCAAAATCTACGAAACACTCTTCGTATCGATAACGAAATTTATGAGATATTTAATTCAATTGAAAGTTCCAAGTCAATTTAAAATTATCTTATAATTGCTGTATGATCTGAATTATTAAAAAATTTATTGTATTTAATATTTCTGGTCATTCTAATTTATCAAATGTATCTCTGGTGTAAATCAATAGCAGCCCTTAGATGATTTTAAAGCGACCTAAAAAAATAGATAAAAACACTGATTATGTAATCACTATTTCTTATTCTCCCTTTTTTTTATTTTGCGTGTTGTGTCGCCCTGCAACATTCGGTATCACTTCATCTAGAAGTGCAGCTCCCAACAGGAAACAGATTGAAGTCTCGCTGTCGGCTAATCTCATTATTCTTCCCTTCACGACCTTCGCATTTCCTGGCCCTCGCCATAACCAGCGTGTTCAGTTCTTTTCCTCTTACTTCATCGTCATATTACATACATGGTATCGTCATGGAATGTAGAGTGTCATTAGACTTCTAATTTTATTGTCATTCTTCTTTTCTTTAACTCACTGAATGCAGATGTTGCTTTATTCTTAATACTGATTTATTATTACTCTTTAATTCCATCGTATGATTTTAATGTTCTCGCATTTACTTCTCTTGTATTCTTTCCATTTGTCTTTCGCCGCGCACCTTATTCGTGAATACATCTCATGTCCACGATGTTTTAAAAATGAGTAGCCGCCCCTCAGCGAAAACTCCCCACTTCGCAAATAATTGTTTTAAAAGTGAAAATAACTTCATGACTACTCCCTGAACTGTGTATTACAGCGTTCGAGTCATGGTATTGTGCGACAGAAACCAATGTGATATTTCTAAGTGATGAAATGAAATTGTACAAAAAATCAAACAGACCCTGGAATCTCACAGTAAAAGATAATTTCTGCATTTTTCCCTTCATTTAAATTTTACTTACATATCGGGTTACAGTACTTTTCTTACCATATATGCTATGGAGTGGGAGTTCTCAAAGAGCTAAATGTACAAAAAGTCATAGAAGGTTTAAAAAGACCTCATTTTGCAGATCACTGTTTAACATTCATAATTCGGACCCCCACTCACGACCCTTCATTTGCGCACCTGCTCACCACTTGTTACCCACCGGTTTCCCACCTGTCCCCACCTGTCCCCACTTGTTCCCCAACACTGCAGTTTCCGCCCCGAACTCGCTTGCCTCCACAAAACTTGTGTCCAGCCAAAAAGAACTGGATTTTAAAGCCTAGGGCCGATCGTTTGCGAACCGTACTCGAGTGTAATGTGTGTTTGCAGTAATTTGTTTTGTATGCGTCGATCGGCGAACTTAACATTTTTGGGGGATGGGGTCTTAAATCTGTTGGATGCAGGGCTGGAAGTAATGATGTGGCATCGATAACAAAATATCGATATTATCGAAGAACTATGTTCAAAATTAAAACATGGATGTTAATAATACATCGTCTAAAAACCATCAATTTTAAACAAACACTATTGTTTTAAAGCTGGTTTAGTAACCTCGAATAATGAATTCTGCGCAACAAAATTGAATTTGGCAGTGGCCGTGTTTATTAATAATTAATATTTTACTGAAAACAAAGTTGAAAAGTAATAGAAACAAAGGACAAAGCCTGAGCACCCAGGGTAACCTCAAAGGGTAAAATCTTCAGTTCGCCAAACAAAGGTACGGGAAGAAGGGGCAGGCCCACGGCTTACGCATTGGACGCCTCAGCATACGCAAAAGCCGAAGAAAGGAAACCCCAAGACACCGATGCGTCTTCTAGGGCGAGAGAAAGGAAGTAGGAGGAGCGTTCGTTTGAGGCGATCTCACAAACCGACGGTGTTATCAATTGGTATTGCCACAGCCCCGCGCCGCAATAACCTCACCGCGCCGCCGGCAGCGAGAGCGGAGTGCTGTGCTTTCCCAGACCACAAGCGACGCCCTCTGCCTCAGTCTGCATAGGCGCCTCTGCTCCTGAAAATGCGCGCAACTTTCCTCTCACGACATACGCTCTGCGACGAAATGGGAAAACTACAAAACGCTCTTGCTGAAGAAATTGTATTATTACAGGGGGAAAATAGTTAGGGGATATTGTGTTCTCGGGCATTCTAATCGTTTAGTGATTTCTTAGATACGACGTCCGAGGTAATATTTTATTTTCTCTTCTTCTTCTTGTCCTTCTTCTTCTTGTCCTTCTTCTTCTTCTTGTCCTTCTTCTTCTTCTTGTCCTTCTTCTTCTTCTTGTCCTTCTTCTTCTTGTCCTTCTTCTTCTTCTTCTTCTTGTCCTTCTTCTTCTTCTTGTCCTTCTTCTTCTTCTTGTCCTTCTTCTTCTTCTTCTTCTTGTCCTTCTTCTTCTTGTCCTTCTTGTCCTTCTTCTTCTTCTTGTCCTTCTTCTTCTTGTCCTTGTCCTTCTTCTTCTTCTTGTCCTTCTTCTTGTCCTTCTTGTCCTTCTTCTTCTTCTTGTCCTTCTTCTTGTCCTTCTTCTTCTTGTCCTTCTTCTTCTTGTCCTTCTTCTTCTTGTCCTTCTTCTTCTTGTCCTTCTTCTTCTTGTCCTTCTTCTTCTTGTCCTTCTTCTTCTTGTCCTTCTTCTTCTTGTCCTTCTTCTTCTTGTCCTTCTTCTTCTTGTCCTTCTTCTTCTTGTCCTTCTTCTTCTTGTCCTTCATCTTCTTGTCCTTCTTCTTCTTCTTCTTGTCCTTCTTCTTCTTCTTGTCCTGCTTGTCCTTCTTCTTCTTCTTCTTGTCCTTCTTGTCCTTCTTCTTCTTCTTGTCCTTCTTGTCCTTCTTCTTCTTCTTGTCCTTCTTGTCCTTCTTCTTCTTCTTGTCCTTCTTCTTGTCCTTCTTCTTCTTCTTCTTGTCCTTCTTCTTGTCCTTCTTGTCCTTCTTCTTCTTGTCCTTGTCCTCCTCGTCCTCATTATTCTTCTCCTCTCCTTCTATTTATTTTTGTACTAATAATTTGGTTTACGTGAGTTGCTCAACTCTTCGCTCAAAACACCGCTAAACACATTACAAAAAATGATTGACGCAACCGAATATTTGAACAGGATACTTCCACACTAATACTTCAGTCAGAGTATAGAGTGGTCATTTCCCAAAAACAGTTACAGCTGGGTAAAAGTTGCTTATGTTTCATAGAAATAATTACTCAGTGCCTACTTCAAATTTGAAAACGTTTTTATGTAAGTTAAATAATTTTGACTGATGACGAGGAAACGAGTTTCGACAAACGAAGCTTTTGTCTGAACGAGATTTCATAAAATGCTTTACTCTCTCCCCAAACCTTATAGGAAATTTTTACTGCACTGTTTCCATATTTTGCAAACATTTCGAAAATAGTGAGAAAATTATCCAAACTAAAATCGAAGTTCCCGAAAGCCCATACAATTTCGTACTAACTGAATTTTAATTCATTCCAAAAGCGCAATTTGGTTCAGAATATTTGAAGGTCAAAAATTTGGACGTCTGCCAGGAGTTGGCAGCAATGCATTTGTTTACTTCTACCCGAGCCAACGGTGATCATAACGAACATGGCAAGTGGCAGAGGGGGGGCAGGTGAAGATTATGGATTTTTTCCGAGTTCTTGGGTGTCTAGCGAAATCACAGACGCCTCTGACATGGCCGGACACGGCAAAGGTTTCTTTCGGTTTCTGCGCGCGTTGAAATGTACTAAAGCAGTTGTTTCTGGACTTCTCCCGAGTTTCTGAGTAGGGCCAGGGCTTTCCTAAACCGCCACGTTCCAAATACAGAAATAACATTCTCACCAGAGGGGCTGAGGAGACAAAGTAGGAAGGGCGATGGTGGCAGTTGGGTCCGCCTGCAAATAGAAGGAAAGCGTTGCAACGGGGAGTCAGTACCAGAAACTTTTTTGTCTTTTAAGGTCGCGTCAACTACTAGGTCATTAGCGATCACTACCACGTGTAACGGTATAGTAACACGATATGATGACGAACGGAGGGTGGAACGACGAACACAATACAACCATGACCGAGACGGGACTCGAACCCGCGATCGTTCCGTCAGAGATCGCTGCGGCACTACTGCGTCAGCGATCTCGGCCATCGGGACCGGCTGGTGAGAGAATTGCTTAACCACGGCCTGGCGTTAAGCCACTCGAGACCCTGCGTGTTCCTGGATGGGTGACCTTTGCAGTCGTCTCGCCCGGAGACGCGAACGCATCAATCGTGGGAGGATGGCGGTGAGCGCGAGTGTTTTGTTTCGTGGGCGCAGGGGCGGCTGCGCGGATGTCGGCCAAGGACCGGCGCCTGCTGCAGATGATCCTGGTGATCTTCGGCGCCTTCCTGGTGTGCTACCTGCCCATCACCGTGGCCAAGACCTTCTTCCGGAACAAGGACTGGCACGCGCTCAACATCGCCGCCTACGTGCTCGTCTACCTCGCCTCCTGCGTCAACCCCATCATCTACGTCGTCATGTCCTCCGAGTACAGACAGGTGAGGGCTACCCGGTTTTTTATAAATATTCGAGTTACGATTTATAAGTATTGAAATTAAATAAATTCGAGTTATCGGCGTTTGATTTATGAATTTTTGAATTACAATTATTCGAGTTATCGAGGTGTGTTAAATAAATATTTGATTAATATTCGTCTTACCGGGTTTTGTTGTATATATTGGAATTGTAAATATTCGAACTTTTGGGGTTCGTTTTATAAGTATGTCAAAAATATTCCAGTTACCGGGGTTTGATTTATAAATATTTGAATTATAAATATTCGAGTTATTGGTGTTAGATTTATGAATATTTAAATTATAATCATTAGATTTATCGGGGTTCGATTTATGAATATTTGAATTATAAATATTCGAGTTACCGATGTTCATTTGTACTGATTTGAATTATAAATATTAGAATTATTGGGGTTTGATTTACCAATATTTCAATTAGAAATATTCGAGTTATCTGGGTTCGATTGTAAATGTACGAGCTACCAAAAAGTCGTTGGTTCTTCTGCCTAGGCCTACACCGAGCTGCTGTGCTGTCGGCGCGGGTCCGGCGCTGGCGGCAGCGGCAGCGGCGGCCAAGACGGGGCGGCAGCGGCGGCGGCGGCGGCGGGGGCGGTGGGGGCGGCGGCGGCGGTGGTGGCTGCGGCGGCGGCGGCGGCTGCGCGGACCCGCTCGCCGAGAGCCTGACGCCACGCCCCCGCCCCCGACCTCTCCACCGGCCCCGCCAGAGCGCTCTAGGGGCGGCCGCCACTAACTACCCGGCCAGACGCGCTGCGCTCTGGCGCCGGGAAGGAGAACTCTGTGGTGCCCGTGGACCGTCGGGGATGGGGGATGATTGCGTGAGAGACTTAGTGACTGAAGAAAGACCTTTCGTGTGTTGTGTCGGTGTAAATAATATATGTATATTTGCGTTTCCTTTTTTTTTTTTACATCTTCGGTCCCGTGAAGTGTCGTACTGTCGTAGCATGTGTTGATCGTGTTGGAATATTGTCGTGTTTCGTATGTTATTTTTTTGTTACCGCTTTTATTATTAAAACGTAGTTGCTGGCATTTATTGTACCACAATAAAGTGTTCACGAATTTTGCTGTTTCACTTTTACTGCTGCTGCCACCTTCTTTAACAGTTGTATACCAATGGAGGGTGACTGAGAGACCCTAGGATCAACTCCCGACGCTGCGCAGAGGTCTAAAAGGCGACCCTCCCTCCCCCAGCATTTTATAATCGACTTTTTGAATTAGTGAATTTGATCCTCAATGTTAGTAGAATAAAATTTGATAGTTGGTTTATTTTTGCTGCTCGCGTTTGCCATCTCGGGAGAGCCAGTTCTTACCTTATCTTCAAGGAAGCGCTACGCGAGTTTGTCGCTTTTGACAGATACCCGAAGATACAAAAGTGCATTCTTTGTTCCGAATGAAAGGTGAATGCGAAGCTCTTCGATATGGAAGTTGCTCAGTCAAGTAAGTACTGTCCTCCGGCATTAACAATATTTTTATTCATCGCTCCTCTTAACGTAAAATAAACTGTGAAGTAGGAGTGGCGAGAGAGTTAAATTTTACCCTTTTCCGATCGTCAAGTAGATTTTCAACTATATGGATTAATCGGTATTACGATAAGAAATACGTCAGTTATTTGCAGGGAATGTGCACTTTGTGTTGCATTGAGTTTCACGTCCAACTACGTCCAAATAAGAAAAGTATCTTTCATTTTAGATTACGGCGTGCGCCCTGTAGTCTTCCGTCATCTGTTTCCCGTTGCGCGCAGAGAAAGAGACGTCAAATTGAGCTACTGTGTTTTGTGAAGGTCAAGCCAGTTTTACGAGAATGTGAAGAAAGAACGGAGAAACTACGAGGAGCCCAACATCATGAAAAGGTCTTCTCGGTGGCCAGATGTTGCTGTTCAATTTCCGGAAATGACACCCACAACAATAACTCCTAGTATAATGGGAACTACTCCATCTACCAGTTACGGCGTCTCTGGAGAGCGCAAAAGCTTTAATGAATGTACTGAGACGGACAGGAGGAAGCGCATTCAAACATTACTTGCATCGCACTCGAAGGAAGAAATTGTGTACGCAGGGAGACATCCATTGCATAAGTCCAGCCAAAGAGAAGACCACAACAACTCCTACCTGAGCTACACAATTTTTAAAAGCTCTTAAGAAATAAGTCCTTCTCCAGTACCACTTCCTGCCCAAGGCGCTTTGGCATTTATGGTAGAGAATAACACCATGAAGAGGCAATATATTAATATTAGATGGGAAACAAAGATGTGAAAGTGTCATATATTATTGCATCTGTTATGGGCATCGACGAAGATATTATTCGCAATTTTACAACAATCCTGACCACAATATCTTCCGGTTTTACAATAAACTCGAATGCATTGGAAGATTACGCTTTAAGTACTGCAAGTCTATTTACATCACATTATCCATGCATGGTATTATATGCCTTCTTCCATTCACAACGGTTTGATTCACGGTGCAAAAAATATTAAACACGCCGTATTGACTATTGGACAATTATCTGAGGAAGCTCAAGAAACAAGACAAAGATGTGAGAAGGTACAGATGGAGTCATGCTATAAAATGCTCCCGAAGAGATAACTTATAAGATATTCTCCATATACTCTCCTGGTAACTTCAGACCCACTGCTTTCACAGACTTATCAAAGGTCACAAAAGAGAACACTAACATGTTTTGCGGCAGTGTTAAGTTTATTAAAGTATGTATAATCTCCATACAAGCCTGAAAATGATTCCTCCGATTTCTCGAAATGCGCATCAGAGTACTCTGATTCTTAATTATTTTGAAAAAACTAAATGGACCAACCTCAAATTGTGATATTTTGGAATGTGCTTTAGATATTCCTTTTATTTTTAATTTTACTAATGATTATCTAGTTACTATAATACAAGGAACACTACTTTTAAAGTGTTCTTTGTATTTAAAAATTAACATAAATTCATTATTAACAATAAACATTAATCAGTAAAGTGAAGGATATTTAATATGAATCAGTTTCACAACCCTAACATCCCATTCCACATCCACACACCATTTAAATCAGTAGATTTATGGCTAGTTCCGTCTAGATTCGCCATTTAGCCCTCTGTGCGCTGGTAGGATTTTCGGCACTAACTAGATAGCTGGGTCGAATTCAGTCGCTGACTGCAAGATAATTCTAGCGACCGGCTGCTCTGATAGGCAATTCTCCGATCAACATCAAGCGAGTGCCGGAGCAGAACCCTAACAAACGGGTCACGCCAGGCGAATGCTGGAATGCCCAGAATACTGGTCATGGACCGCGCGCGATCATTCCTTCCTCATCCTTTTCCTTGACCGGTCGGGAGCTTAGAGCTTGTCTCGGCTGGGGCGGTGCTCCGCTGGTGGGAGATACCTCGATGGGGAAACCGTGCGAGTCGACTCGTGAGCGGGCACCGAATATTGCCATCCAGCGCGGCAAAATCACCGCGAGATTTCTCGATTAAAAATCATTTTCAAAGGAAAGAATTGAGCGATTGGGCCAAATAATGTTTTATATACATGTCTTATGAATTTTATAGGACAAGAGGAAAAGCTACACGTTTGTTTCTCCAATGAATTGTACTAGTCAACTGATTACATAGTGTGTTATTACATGAATATATTCAATGTTTAATCAAAATTTGTGCATTCTGAGATTCTGTAAGATACAAATCAAATGAAACAGCATTAATTCATAAGCTTATTTTATGGCTTAATCCATAAAATGGCTATAATCCATAAAAATCATTGCATATTATCAGTAAGTAATAAAATAAATAAAAATATTAAAATGAAATAATTAACAAAAGAATGTTTAAGGTATTACAAAACTCCAGAAGAAACATATTGTACATCACTGTAATTGTAAAAGAAGTAACTTTAAAGGATAAACCTCTACATAGACACAAATTGCATTATAAATGACTAAAAACAGATCAGTGTTTCAACTGACAAATACCTATTTCTGTTTCATAAGAACACATTTAGCAGATCCATTCATTAGTATTTTGAAGTACAAAGTTGCAAGGACTACACAGACTATTTTATGATTTGCAATACATTATAGATTGTTATTTGCCCCACAATTCAGTTATTCCTTCTCGTAAACTTCACTGATAAAAATAATGTCAATTGCTCTGAACTCAAAGTTAATTTCTCCAATAAGTTACTGTTGGGAAATTATAAAATATTGTCATTATTGTAAAAATAATATTACATTATGTTAGTAATTTAATTTTGAAACTAAATTTGTGAATTGAGAGTTAATGTGGGAAATTGTAGAAGAAGAAAAGATACCTATAGAAATAATAAAAGTAATTCAAAGTATCTATGCAGACTCACAGAAGAAAATAAAATGAATATTGGCAATATCAAAATATTTCAAAATAATGGAATCAGAAAATGACCTATAAATTACAGCAAATGAATTGCATAAAGTGGCACTGAAACATAACATTAAAATTTCCACAAGATAGACTAAATCAATTGCAAATCAAAAAAAGAAATGAGAAGGGTCAAAATTGTCATCGATGGGTAAATAATAGACAAGAATCCAAATTTAATTATGTAAACAATATCTTTGGACTCAGGTCAAAGGACATAGAAAACAAAATCCAGAAATACAACAGAACAATTAGACTAATCCAAAGACATTCTGGAAGAGTTCTTGGCTGTCCGGGTGCCGCCGCGTCGTTGGCACCTGTGTTCTCTTGTAATTTACATACTTCTTTTATCTTTATGTTACTTTACCCCCCCCCCCCCCAGTTTGTTTCTTGAAGTGGTTGTACCCTACCTGTAGTCTCTATTGCTTTAAATTTTGACCCCAGTGTATCTGAGCTGTACTTGTTGTGACAAATTACATCTTTTGAAATGAGGTAACAAGCTTGAATTTTCATGGCATGATAAAAAAATATTTCATCTTCTATCTTCTAACTTCAACTTCCACAATTAAATAAATGGAAATCAACAAAAATTCAAAATCACTTCTTCACCAGAAAGTAATATGAAACTGTAGAAGAAGTGTTTGTAGAAGACTTATCTTTTGAGAATCTTACAAAATATGTCTGAAGAGTTAAGTTATGTAAGTGAAAAAAATGATTGAAGATTTCTGAAGAAAATTGAAGTCTTCATGTTTTCAGAAAAATAACTGTCATTAAAACAGCAATCAATAACTTTGAACATATCATTAATAAAAGTTCAACAACTTTTTTATTTTTATCTGGAAAAGAGTAAAAGAATTTGACTTTTGAGATAACAGTAGTAGTTTCCTCTCAATTCTAATTACTATTGTAATTTGCTGTGTATCAAGCAAAATTAAATTAAAGAATTATGTTAAAAATACAACAGCATTAAATCAGTATGACTTCACCCACTGAATAAAAGTTTAAAAAATTCATTTGAGAATTCTCAGTTTCAAATCCTGTCACTCATTTATTAAATATCGCACTATTCTTTTGATTAAAAAGTTTTCAATATGATTGTATTAAGTTAACTCATCTCTTGCCACATCAATTTTTGAACTTAAAAAAAAAAAATTAGAATATAGACATCTCAATTATCTCAACAGAAACACAGTTCAGCGGGCAAGACTAAAGCAACAAATGGCACTCTCTCTCACTCACGTAAAATTTTGATTCTAGCTGACAGCCATGGTAGGAACCTTTCCTCCATTGTGAGAGAGAAACTCCCGTCAAAGTTCTCAATTACAGGTATTTTTAAACCTAATGCCACGATGGCTCATGTAATTGAGAACTTACACACTCAGACTAGATCTTTTACACAACAGGACACAGTAATAATTATAGGTGGGAAGAATGACATTAATTCAGTCACTTTCACGCAATGGAACATTTAACAAAAATACAAGAGACTGCCAAACACACAAATGTAATCATGACCACTCTGCCCCCCTGGCACGACAACATTCCCATAAACAAGGAAATTAAGATTGCAAACCATCATATAAGACAGCACTTGAGAGGGACACCTATCACACTTGTTGATCTTGACAACCTCTCAAGAAAACATTTTACTCGGCATGGTCTCCACATGAACCAGATAGGAAAACATAAACTAGGAGCCATGCTCATCTCGCACCTACTGGTAATCCCTGCCCCTGCTACCTCACATCCATCTCCCACCCATTCTTCTGCCTCTCCATCCACAACCCTCTTACACACTCCACATCTTTCACCACCATCCAGTCCTCTCTTACCTCCGCCAGTTCCTTCTCCTACTCCCACACCTCTCCTGCCCACTCCACATCCCTCACCTGCCCCAGTCCTCTTTTACCTATGCCAGTTCCTACTCCTACACCGCTCCTGCCCACTCCACTTTTTCCAACTACCTCCTCACCTCTCTTCACTTCAGCCCCTTCACCTACTTCCACACTTCCTACTCCCCGTCCCATCCGTACATATAACTTCCGCTGCAACCGAAAACCCACTCCTGTGTATAACCTGTAGCATCAAACATCAGCAGGAAAGCAGACAATACACAAAAATAAAAACTATTTGCACATTCTTCACCAAAATGTACAGTCACTGAGAAATAAACTCACTGACATAGAAATATTACTCGAGGAGAAACTCAACCACATTTCAGTATTGTGCTTCACAGAACACTGGCTAACTAAAGAACAATTAGATAACACATATATACCAGGTTTCTCTCTAGCCAGTAGCTCATGTCGAAATATTAACAATGCACATCATGCATATGGTGGGACATGCATTTTTATAAAAAATACAATTAGTTTTGAACCCTACACAAATCACACTCATCTTGTAAAAGAGAAAGACTTTGAAATATCCATCACTGACTTAACAACAATAAAAACATGGGTATTATGCACATATCGCAGCCCTGCTGGAAATTTGGAAACCTTTTTAAAAAATCTGGAAGTTATTCTAAAAAAACTTCAAAAACGCAGACAGTGTAAAACTATTCTTTGTGGTGACTTCAATATAAATTGCCTCACACAATCCAGTAATGAAAATCTATTTAAAGACCTACTAAAATCATACAATTTACAAACAACCATAAATACACCAACACGAATATCCAAAAATAGTAGCATTGCTATAGATCAAATAATAATAGATGCAAATAACCATTGTTTTTCTGTTGCTACATTTAATACAGGTTTCAGTGACCACATTGCCCAGATCCTAACACTTCCAACAGAAACAAAAACCGCAGAACAGACAACTTACAAAGAAATCCGTAACTATTCCCAAGGAAACATAATAAAATTTCAAAACTTGCTCAGATTTGAAAACTGGAATGAAGTATATAAGGCAACCGATACAAATGATAAGTTTAACTCATTAATAAATATATTCTTAAGACATTTCAATGCCATTTTCCCTCAAAAACTGAAAAAGATCCAAAATAAGAAAACTAAATCATGGATTACCACAGGCATCAAAGTGTCATGTGAAAGAAAACACAACATGTATAAAATACTAACAAATAACAAATGTAACTCAAACTTCATTTCATATTACAAAACATATAATTCGATCGTAAAAAAAGTAATCAAACAAGCAAAAATTATAACAAATGATAAGTACATTGCAAATGCATGTAATAAAACAAAAGCCATGCGGGACATTATTAAAAAGACTACAGCACCAACTAATAATAACAAAACAAACATAGAGCTCCACTACAAAAACGAAACTGTACAAGACCCACAAGAAATAGCTGATATATTCAATGAACACTTTTCACAAATTAGTAATAAGTTAATCTCTCAACACTCTCTAAACAATAAAACACACCAAACAAACACTAATATTACACAAATTGTAAATTCCATATTTTTATATGAAACCACCCACTCTGAAATTTTTAAAATCATTGGACAAATGGAGAATAAATTCTCAGCAGGCATGGACAACATTCCAGATTTTCTTATTAAACACAATGCTCCATGTATAGTGCAACCACTCTCTCACATCTGCAATTACTCTCTAAAATCAGGCATATTTCCAGATATATTCAAAACAGCAAAAATTAAACCATTGTTTAAAAAGGGCAATAGTTATGACCCAATGAACTACAGGCCTATTTCCCTGTTATCAGGATTTTCAAAAATTCTGGAAAGACTTTTCAATGATAGACTCAAACAGTTTCTCAATGCAAATAATGTCCTTACAAATGCACAACGTGGTTTCAAGAGTAATAGATCCACAGACACAGCCATCTTCTCCTTTTTAAATGACATACTTGTTGCACTAAATCAGAAGGAAATTCCATTGGCCTTTTCTTAGATTTGTCAAAAGCCTTTGACATCATTGACCATCATATACTTTTAAGAAAACTAGAAATGCTAGGGATTCGAGGCATTACAGGCCAATGGATCAAATCATATCTATCAAACCGTAGACAAATAGTTGCCCTCCAACACACTAAAGAAAACAAAATCTCCTCATACTACTCCTGTCCTCAAATAATAAATTGTGGAGTCCTGCAAGGATCCATCCTTGGGCCAATACTGTTCCTTATATACATAAATGACATGACTTTGGGTTTAAGGTACAACAAAATAATTTTGTTTGCAGATGACACAAACATCATCTTCAAAGCAAAAACACAACAATCATTAGAAAAAGAAACTCACAAAACTTTACAAGCACTAGTAAAATGGTTTCAAAACAACAAACTCATGATAAACACCAGCAAGACAGTCACTCTAAATTTCATGAATCCTCGATCTAAAGAAAAACTCTCACAGCATTTGCTCATAAACAATAGCCCTGTAACGATATCTCATGAAACTACCTTCCTTGCACTAACAATTCAAGAAAACCTAAAATGGAGCACTCACATCTCAAATCTTAACAAGAAGCTCAGCAAATCTTGCTATGCCCTATACACCCTCAGGTCAAGCTCCAACATTGAGACACTTCGAACAATGTATTTTGCAAATGTGCACTCACACCTAAAATACGGAATAATATTCTGGGGAAATGCCCCTGAAAGCACTCGCACATTTATTATGACCAGCACTCATAAGCTGGAGTCTTGCAAACCCTTGTTTAATAAACTAAGGATTCTTCCTCTACCGTGCATGTACATATTTGAAATAGTGGTCTTCACAAAGAAAATTCTCATGGAAAACAAAGACACTTTTACTTTAAATTCTGATATACGTAACTACAACACCCGTCAAAAGGATAACCTACACGTTCCCCATTCTGAAACTACACTTTATCAAAAAAGTACCCTAATAGAGGGCATTACACTTTACAACAATCTAGGCAATGATATCAAAGACATAAACACAATTCATACATTTAAAAGTAAATTGAAAGCTTTCCTGCTTAACAACATGTTCTACAGTGTAAAGGAATTTTCAAATTACAACATTTCCCTTAAAAAATTTAAATAAATAAGAATTTTTTATCCCATTAGACTTTCTGTTTCATGTGAACTGTTTCAAGCTGAAGCAAAGAAAAAAGAACTGCATATCGCATCCTGTGAAACTGAAGGAGAATAGAAGAAGAAAAAATCTGGTCAAAACTTGCCTCCTCACCATTTCAAGTTATAAATATAGAATATACTACTATTGTTAAATTTGATTTAGTTGCAAACATAATTGATATGTATTATAAATGTAATTATTATTATTAATGTAATTATTATTAATGTAATTATTATAAGTAGTAGCATTAAAATATCATATTGAAATGTTAATTATTAGCAGATAATTTATCTACTGTATAATACCTTAATCTAACTGTAGCAAGTATTGTATTTCTAGATCAATGACCCCATCTCGATCAGGTTTTGTTCAGTTTCCCTGGTCCTTTGAGCAAATGCTGAGATAGCCCCTTGTTTGCTCCTGAACAGTAATATAACTTCGCTCTCTCCACCCAAGGCATCATATTGACTCATCATACACGATTATAATTGTATATGTGACTCAATAAATATTATTATTTTTATTATTTTTATTATTATTATTATTATTATTATTATTATTATTATTATTATTATTATTATTATTATTATTATTATTATTATTATTATTATTATTATTAATATAGTGATGCAAGTTAGTAGAAACTTGTGTAGTTGTAGACATCTGGTGTCTGCACACTTTTTAACACGAGTTGTAGATAACTTATACTAAAACACTACACCTACTACCATTACCACATATGCATATTTATGAAACCTTAATGTTTGTAAAATACAATTCACATCTATTTACAAAGAAATCTTTTGTTCATTGTTTTAATACAAGGAATAAAGAAGATATGTTTGTAACACCTGTTAACAATCACTTATGTTAAAATAACTTCCATACTGGACTTCATTTGTTTAATCATCTACCTACATACCTCAAAGATTTGGCTGAGCCAGGTGCTGTGGGGTTTGAAAGATGTCTTCATTCCTCTGATCTCGTCATGGCTTTTACAATGTTGATGAATTTGTAAAGTGTAAAACTATTTAGCATAAAATGTTTGTTAGACTGGAGTATGTAAGCTATACATCTTCTTTTGTTCAAGTAAGTACTTCATCATTATTATCATCATGAACAGCAGGATTATAGGTCTGGTGCCTGTTCCTGTTAAAAGACAGTAGATATGGAGATTATTCCTTCAGATATTCCAGTAAGTAAATTTATTATATATAATATAAGCATTGGTTGACTTTGTGAAGTTTTTTGGAGGTGTAATAATTGTACACAGTGGGTTGAAGAGTTGCGTGCATTATATATGATTGTATATTGTTAAAAATGTTTCTTTTGTGTGAACAATTTGTTCTTTATTATATTGTACTCTATTATATATAAATGACTTGTTTGATGTCATATGATGTTATAATCAGTTAGATGAAGTAAATAATCTAATTTAACTGTAATGGGATTTCCTGAAAGAATAAATATTCAGTACATATTGGTTTTCAGTTTCTTAATATTGAGAAATTTTATTCTTTATTCATGGTCAGGTGATTACATCTTCAGGTACAAGTGTTCTGGAGACAAAGAAAGCCATGAATGTATGGTAAATTATATTTCTTAAATACTATCACTTATTAACACATTTAAATAATGTACAACATATGTAACTGTGCACACAATAATGATATAATGAGAAGTAAATAATAGTAACCATTTACAAAGCACTGTTTTGAATGTTCAAAATGTATAACTACCCTTTTGATCTCTTAAGATTGATTTGTACTATCTAAAAAGCTACTTAAAATCAGAAGTAGTAATAGAGACAATCTTGAAATTCAAAATATGTTGCAGAGCTATGTACAGGTACACATATAAACCTGTTTTACCCTCACCTGATTGCATTAACAGTTAAAAATAATCTTCCAAGAATAATTTAGAAAAACTGTAATGTGGAACACATATTACAAGTAAAATGTGGAAAAATAGAAAAACAAATGTGAGTTTACCTTACAGTTTGGAAAATATGTATTGTACTCTACTGTATATGTACTGTAATACTGATAAACATTGATTATCAAATGGGTTGCAAATCACATCAAAAAGCCCAATTCGTAAACATATTTATGTTGGGATGTAACTAATTGAGGAAAAGAAAACAAAATCGCATACAATGCCGAATTCCAATGAACTGTTTTCCATTCAAGCTAAAATAGATATGAGCAGTCTTCAATCTCAGATAAATAGGTATTTGTCAAACATTCATTATCAGAGTCAAAAAAATGACAATAAATTGAAACTAATTGGTCATACAGTACATTTTCAAATATATTATTATATTTAGACATTGCTCTCAATGTATCAATGATTTTTACAACATTTTCATCAATCAAAATTCAGTTTCTTTTGGTTTTATTGTAAATAACATTCTGTGCATTAAAGAACTCTGTTATTCTTGCTGGCTATCCATCTGTAGATATTTATGCTTTTTTCTCGGAATGAAGAACAATGAATATTAATAGCTTCAACTCCATCTTACTGGTAAGTAAAAGGTGACTGTTTCACAAATGTACTTATATAATGACAAAGCCAGACTTATCTCTTTTCTATCACATAATCTTTCCAATTGGGATTCTGACTTCCCTTACAAAAAACAAATGTTTAAAATTTCTATATCAACAATAACTGGGAATTGGAATAGCAGTATTTTAGAGTCATTATTTGACCTCTTGAGTAGGGCATAACACAGGGTAGGGTATAACACAGACAAGATATTTTAGAAAATAAATTACAAAAGTGAGAAAATCATAATGTCCACGCACAAATATTTTTCAAGAGGCACAAAAATGTGTGCTTTTATAGTTTAAGAGATATGTGCTTCTTTCAGTACTTTCATTATTGTCTTTAAAATAGATGAAGTAATAGGTGAAATACAGGAGATTTTTTAATTTAAAAATGAATTGTTTGGAAATGCATTGACCTGTGGGGTTTTCAAATTCATCACAAAATAATAAAAAGCCTGATGCAATATTTTTAATATCTTGCCAACAATACAAAGCAAATATTTTTACACATTGGGGAAGGAAATCAATATTAATTTTTTAAAGTAAATTTTCACTAAATATGAAACTTATTCCTGTCTAGTCTCTATATTCTTTCAGATTTTGTATTGACTTTTTATAAATGTATTCAAAATATTTTTCTTTTCTTCTAATTCTCCTTCACAATGAAATATTAGTAATTAATCATAATGTAGGTGGGAATTCTTCTTCTTCGGCAGTTTCCCCTTTGAAGCTTGCTGTTTTCACCCTCACAACTCTCAGTCCTAGTTTGAGGTGTCTACCCTCCATAGCTTTCTGGATGAATTTTCCCCATTCTAAAATGGGTCTTCCTCATCTTCTCCTCTCAGGTACTTGCCACTTCAAGATGTAGTATGGTTATCTGTTTTCAGACATTCTCTGAACGTGTCCATACCATAGTAGTGCTATATTTTCTACTAATCTTATCTCTAAATTGTGGTCACTTTTCTGTTCTGTATAGTACTATATTTTTTTGTCACTTTTCTGTTCTGTATAGTACTATATTTTGTGGTCACTTTTCTGTTCTGTATAGTACTATATTTTCTTCTACACAGTGGAATATACTTCTTTTGATATCTTGGTGAATATTGTTATTCCATAATACACCATGAAAGCTTTAGTTGCTTTCTTCCCATAATTACTCTTGAATTTATATCTGTGGTACATGTACCTCAGTTGTTTATTAAAGATACAAGATATTTGAAGGTGTTACAGCTTTTCATTTTGTTACCATTCACGCCTATATCTGTTCTTGCTTGTCCAATGCACATACATTCAGTTTTATTAAATTTTTTTCTAATCCCCATTTATTATATTCTTTGATTAGCTTTCTTCGCATATACACCATATCCTCTTCACCTTGAGCAAAGATTATCAGGTCATCAGCAAATAGAGGGGAGTGAAAGGTATTGTCTCCAATTTTATTCCCATGCTTGAATATTTGCTGTACCAGTTATGTCGGGTTTTGTCCTAGGTAGATATTGAAAAAGATAGGAGATAACCCACATCCTTGCTTTAGGCCCTTGGTTATAGGAATGCTTATTTTAATTTGCGCTCCGGTATTTTTATAAAGATCTTTAACCAGGTTGAGCCATTTTTCTTTTATATCAACCCTTCTCATTGCTTCCCATAACTTTTTTCTTGGGACACTATTATATGCTTGTTGGAAGTCTATAAAGGACACATAAATATTCCTACTTCTGCTTTTATGTTTCTGTATAACTTATCTGATACAGTGAATGTTATCTAAGCATGATTGTTCTCATCTAAAACCATTCTTCTCTTCACTCAATACGGGTACATCTTCAATTTTTTTACTCAAAACTCTAGGAAACAATCTTGGTGTTGATGGTATGACACTTATTCCCCTGTAAATCGCACATGATCATTTGTCTACCTTCTTAAACATTGAAGAGATGTAGGATGTGTTCCATTTTACAGGTGGATCCTCTCATGCTTTTATCTTATTGAACAATTTCTTTAAGTATCTCACAACCACATCTCTGCAATATTTCAGAAGCTCCATTCTTATGTTTCCCAGTCCTGGGCCTTTTTTGGTTTTTGCTTTTCGTAGTGCCTTCTTAATATTATCCTCGGTTATTTCAAAATTGTTTTCCACCAGATCTCTTATTTCTCCTTCACATTCTGGTCCACTTTCTTGTAGAAGAGTTGAGTAGTGGTGTAACCATTTTTGTAAGGGGATTCTATGTACCATGCTTAAACACTCATTATTTCTTTTCATTTTCTTGATAATTTTCCAGGCTTCAGATACTTTATTGTATCATATAATTCAACCAATGTATGTACATAAGCTGTCCCAATGTTTATTTTTTCCATTCTTTTGCCTAATTTAACTTTCTGTTGAAACAAAACATATGGTGGGAATTCTACAATAAAAATGTTTTGCTACTTTGTCTCAACCTAAATTTCTACTATAAATTACATCCTCTTACTGGAAAATAGTGACAGATATTCACAAAAAGATTCCCTGGGCAATAATAATACGAATAACATTATAATCCAATTGTTTTAACTTTTTATTAATGTATACATGTAGATATTTTATTTCCTTGCTCATAACCTCATTTACTTTCTAAAAATTTATTTTCACTGTTTTATTTATTTTAACATTTAAAAACAGTTGAAATTATGTATGAAGGACTATGAACAGAAGAACAACCTTAGCATGTTATCTTGAACTCTCCGATTCCCAATTTAACTCGTATACTACATTAGAATGAATTATCAATACAGGTAGCTATGAACATTTTTAGTAAGAATTTCTGAAAAAATATTTACTCTCATGTAATAAAAACTATTAACAACAGCAAATCAGCTGCAGATTTTGGCTTGTATCCTTTATCATGCCCTACATAAAGGACTTATTGTCAGAACACATAAAACAATTATTTGATTAACTACACTCCCCACACTGAGTTCAAGGAAACAAGAACTCTGATCTCAACAAACCATGCACAGATGGTGAAGCTACATTAATGTTGAGAAACAAAAAACAGGGTCATCTCAGTGTTTGTTCAAAGAATCATAGAAACTGGACAAATAACCTGAATGAAATGGGGTCATTGTCCCAGACATATGTTTCAGTTAGAAAGTATACACTTCATTTGTTCCCTTATGCCCAAAATCTTTGTGGTAAATGAATTTAGATTTTTTTCCTCATTGTCAAATGTATTAAATATATAATAGTTGTTGAAAGTAGGACAACTTTGGATAGAAACTAATAATTACTGATTATTTTGCATGTAATCAATAGATATCACATCATCACCATATGTTTTTTTGTTCTTGTGAACTGCAAAGAAGAAAATAATTGTAATTTTAGAGAAAAACTCTGGCACTTGTTGTAGTGCAATAATTCTGTTATTTCAAATGACTTTCTGAGGCTAATCTAACTTATGATCAATTTTTAAGGTATATTTTCAAATAAATTCTGTAGTTAACTGTATGTTTCAATATTGAAATCCCTGTCAAAAACTTTTGCATAAAATTGTCAGACTGTCAAAAGGACTGTTAAAAATAGAGAACAATGTAACTGAAAAATTGCATTAAAGTGTCATACATTTCAGTGTCATATTTATGTTGTAAAAAAAAGTCTAAACCCACTTAACCATATTTTTTGCATATCTGCATTATAAACAACGACGATTTCTGCTGCAAATCACACACAAAAGGCATTTTATGATATGGCCCTTCATCCTCCCTTCTCCTGTCTGTCCTCAACCACTCTCACTACCCGACCTCACCACCGATCTTCATGCTTCTTTCCTGCCCATGCTTTCCACAAGTCATATTATGTTAACAACTGCTTTTGAGATTTGTTTCCAAAATTAATGTTCATTCTTTCATAAATTTATAGTGCTGTTATTGAAGAAAATGCAACTTATTTATAATGTTTTAATGCATTCTTACAAATTTGAAAATACACTCCTAACATTGCTCATTTTTAAAACATGTAGGCAACTTATGTAAGAAACTAAAACATTATAAACTAATTGCATAATGTATTATTCCACAACTAAATTGTAAATGTCAAAACTATGAAATTTTGTAAAGAAATGAATTCCAAACTACAGACTTTTAAACAATAGTTACTTGTTATTTTTGCTGTTAAAGTTAAAACTGCAACCCAGGGAAACTTTAAACTGTGAAATTTTGTAAACAAAATGTATATTGTTTACGATGTTGTTAATGAACATATAGTTGATGCAACAATAAATAAATAAATCAGAAAAACATTTACCACATAATTATTCACTTGCTAGCTAGAAGTTGCCAATAGTCAACAGACAATGCGATAGACAAACCTCACATGTTAAGGTTTGTGGTAAATGTTTTCCACATTTCATCAGAAATCAGGTTTCTTGATTTCACTGGAATATCAGCCTTATTTACTAACTACAGTAATTAAAGAACACATATGAGTTTCCTCTCAACTGATGAGCTTAATATATGTAATTATTTTTTGTAATAAAATATGTATTTTCTCAAAAAAGTGAATGTTTAGGAATTCTCAAATTCCTAATTATTTTCACGAATACTAAAACACACTTTGAAGTATACAACATAATTTAGTGAAGGAAGTGAATACATTCTAAATTGAGGAGGTATAAAAATTCATAAACTTTTTATTTATTTATTTATAGATATCAGCATTTGCTGAAAATATATTTACACCCTTAAGTATGTCATTTTTAACAAAAACCACTGATTCATATAAGAAGAGACAAGGTAATGATAAGAGACCTAGGTTAATGAGATGCTTAATTAAAGAGAGGCTTACAAGGATCACATGGGTGGGATTTGCTTATTATTCGGATAATTCTTTTTTGTAATCTAAAAGTCTCGGAGCTATAAGATGTATTTCCCCAGAATGTTATGCCGTATCTCTGGCGAGAATGAACATTCGCAAAATATACACAACAAGCAGTGTGGACTTAATATGTGTCTTTCGATAAAAAATAAACTCATGTAAGGCCCTTAGGTAAATTCCCTCCCAGAGGAATTATCATTACACACTAAATTTGAAAAATTAATAATAGTAAAAGAAAAATATGTTACTAAGAGTTCAACTTACATAAGTATTGTTATTATAATTGAATAACAAACTGTCTTAATTGCTATAAAAAAGATTCCCCTTTTTATTATTATTATTATTATTATTATTATTATTATTATTATTATTATTATTAATAGTAGAAGTAATAATAATAATAATAATAATAATAACAACAGTTTTTTATTGCTTATAAACTTACATAAATCATTAAGCAAAGTCAGTCTAGAAATTAATTAAAATTACAGTAAGTTAATTTCATTAACTTTCAGTAATAATATAACAAGTTTACATTATCTTTCTAAATTACATGATTAAAATGAACCTAATTGATTAATATAGACAATTACATCAATTTAAGTTATAACAATTTACATTCGATTACATAACTTACAGTAATAATGCAAATTGTTTACTCAATGAATTACATGAATAATAATGCGATTGCTCGTAATAAATATGAAGGTAAATTACACTTTAAACTACACCAAGCCTCATTAACACATAACAAATAACATTAACAGTAAACTAGTAGATTATGATACAGTGGCAAATAGGTTACAATTAGAGAAAGTAATTTCCTTATCTTACAGTAGCAGTTTAATTAACTTACAATAACATGAATACATTAGGTGAATGATTAATGATAATAATTACATTAATTTCAATATATTGACATATAATTCCTTTATTTACTACATTACTAAATAGTATATTACATTATTGGACTAAATGATGACAGGTACAAAGAGTGGTCTCTCTTGTAACGGTACATGGTTTTTAATTACAGAAAGTTAAAGCAATTCAGATATCTTGTATGAACACATACAAGATGAATAGAGACAAATATAAGATGAAGTTTAAGCAGTGTTTTGAAGTATTTATCATCAGCAGTTTTTATTTTAACTGAGAATTTATTAAAGAGCTTTGCAGCAATGCAGAAAGGATCTTTGTTAGTTGAAGACTTGCTTGTGTATATCCTGTGCTAGTCCCTATGTTCTGTAGTATGGTGGTTATGTATCTCTTTATAGCTCACAAAATATTGATTTTAATTATTTGTCAATAGTAATAATACTTTGTAAGAGTAGAGTGCTACAACAGTGAGTAATTCATATTTAATGAAGAAATCTTTACAGGACTGTCTGGGATTCAGTTTAAAAATGCTTCTTATACATATTTTTTTTGTAGAACCATAAATCTATCCATATTTTTTTGTGTTGTAACACCCCAAATTTCAATGCTGTATTGAAGATGAGAGAAGATTGTCCCATAATATACTGAAATAAGTGCATCAATTTCCAGGTGTCTGGAAAAGTACCTCAAGAGGAATATATTAGAGTTTATTTTATTACAAAGTGTATCAACTTGTTTGTTATATATTAGGTTTTGATCTATGAATATTCCTAAGAACTTATTACAATCGGTTTGGTTCACTGATTCATTGTCTACTTCCACTTTTATGTTTTGGTGTTGGTGACCGTGATGAAACTGGAAGTTAATTAATACATTTTCATCAACATTTAAATTCAATTCATTTGTGGACAAATAACTTTAAAATTATTTTAATGATTTAGTCAGATTAGCTTCTAGATGACAAAGATTTTGCCCACTACTTATTAATGTTGTATCATCTGCATAAAAAATTGCAGAGAAATCTGATGAGCTTGGAATATCATTAACGTATAATAGAAATAGCAAAGGTCCAAGCACCGATCCTTGCAGAACACCAGATGTAATTGTATCTAAATTGGATTTAATTTTGGATAAGAAATTTTCAGATTGCCAGAAGATCTCTGTACATTGCTTACGTCCTGTGAGGTATGATTTGTCGTCAAAAAACAAAGTTAAAAACATAATTCTAAATCTCTCTTTTTGATAAAAAAATTTTTAATCCACAGTGAATAACACTCTTAATGTAATTAACAGAAACCTATTTACATCATAACTGGAGCTTTAAATAAACACGAGTGCATTTGGCATATGGGCTGATTGTCCGACTAGCCAATAGTGTCACACATACTCTCTGGTGTCACCTGTGTGTGGGCCAGATTAATTCCCACGCTTGTGGGAGAGATATGTAGTGAACATGACGTATTCTCTTCCCTGCAACTGTGCCTACCTGAGCATTTCTTCGTCACGCACTGCTACAGAAACTGAGATGATTTTAAAGGAAAGCTATAACTATTTTTGCTTCGATCAGGAATCGAACCCAGGCTCACACTACTGGAAGCTAGTGCGTATCCCATGAGCCATCCTAGAGACATTGAAGTAGTTGGCCAATATATTTTTTCGAAAATTAGAAAAAAAATACAAGAATCTACTTTCACAATATTGTACTGTAACCTCTCTCCAGCCATCTTTTGCAATCCATTATTAACTAATTATTATGTCTAATAGTAGTTACTTTGTCCACAGGTAAGGTATACGTAAAAAGGTACGACTGAAGCGAGCCAGATACAATTTTGACGAATATAAAATGTTTTTACAGTCGGATTTAATAATATTGACTTTTTTCTAGTGTAATTAACGAGATCTCTACTGTAATTTGCCTTGCGCAGGGTCAGCTTTGTTGTTTACACAAAACGTTTAAACATTCCGTCTATCAAATATTACCCTTCCATAACATTAATAAAAGTTTTTGAAAATGCCATTTACCAGACTACCTAATCGTGTAATATGAAAGCTGCGTGGCACGTATTTGCAGCTTATTAGCAAGAATTTCGTCAAGGCAATAGAACTGTTGCTTGCTGTAATCGCTCTCGGAAACCCATCCGACGGTATAAATGTATCTATTGAACAGCTGTCGTGCTATTGAGCTCAATAGCAGTGTAGCTATGGACCAGGTGTTCTGATAATTACCATCTAGTGAATATGTTTTTTACAACTGTGGAAAATAACGGATTAGGAAATGCTTTCGCGAATTTTTTGAACGAAAATTTAAGAAAAAGTGAATGGAAAAATTCGAGAAAGAAGTATAAGTGAAATGTGAAATAAAATTACGATTTAACATCTCTTACGCGGCGTGTGACTGTTTTCACACTCTTTTTTGCCATTTATTGGATTTTAAGATTAAACGTTTTATTTGTTGCAAGGATAGACCACAATATCAAAAGATTAACCTATTCAGCAGCGAAAGAAATGCAAATTGAAAATGATTTCTTACGAACTCGATAAATTATAACCATTGAATTCAATTGCAATCCTAATAAAATATCAAAATGAACGGGAAGAATATGAACACAAAAAAATAACTTTACTTCGTATTTACTCCTGGTAACTCGGCAACATATTAATTTGTCATTAACATTGTTATCAAAATTTGCTTATATTTTCATTTGGAATTTGTTTCTTCAATTTTAAATTTGCAAAAAAATGAATTTTTATTTGTATATGAATTCGTATTTATTGAATTTGTATTGAATTGAATTCGGGACTTGCCATTTGCATAATTTATTTTAAAACGCAATATAAGAGCTTCGTTACTCGCCCGGTGATGGTACTAATCAATTGAAATAAGATTTTTAGCGCACGAGCTGAATAAGCATTACAAGATGTACGTTATTTCACTTGAATTTCAGAAATCTGCACATATTTATTTATAAGTGTGTACATACATACATTTATCACTCACCTGTTTTCTCGTGAAAAAAATATTTTAGAATAATTCACTGCCAAAATGGATAATCTTCAACGGCATTTAAAAATCATTTCTCTTTAGTGAAGCAACGCTTGGCTCTAATTTACATTTACATACGTATGTAGATGTTCAAGTTTTTCACGATTGAGTATGATGCCTAATATCTTCGTCACCATCATTGAAAACAAGTGGCGAGAGCAAAAGAAAATCTTATTGGTTATAAAAATATTTAGACTAGTTGTCCTATAAGGTAATGTCATGGCAAATAGAACAGAACGGTAAAAGTACAGAAATCATAAAAATAACAATAATATCAAAGTATTTTTTTTCATTTACTTCTGAATTTTGAAAAAATACTTACAAAATTCAAATCACATTTATAAAATTTCTTTACTGCTGTGACGTCATTTGTCCTGATCGCATTCCTAGAAAATCTCGCGGGATCAACTTAATCTCATTGGCTGTCAACAAATTGAGGGAATTTTCCTCAGGATTTCCAATTCTGTTTTAAGGAAATTACCCATATTTCACAAAAAGGTAACGACAGGAAAGTTAAAAAAAATATTCTAGAATTTTGGGGCAATTTTCATAATTTGTTCCAATCGCGAGAGCGAAATTCGACGAAAAGCGCGCTAACTGCCACCCTTTCCCCGCGAATCCTCAGCCGTTCCCTCCACTGCGCCTCGAAACACCTGTCGGAGCAGACGCGCGCGGCGCGGAGGGTTCTTGTTTGTTACAAAGTTGTGATTTGGTGTAGTGTTATGTGTGTATTTGTGTTGTGATTTGTGTGGTGCTATGCGTGTGATATGTGCTGGCGTGTGAAATAGCAACGTGTTGTTCAAAGGAAGAGACATATTTTGGGTTTCATCGCTTCTCGCAGTAACACCACCTGTCGCCAGGTCGTCCAAGGTCAGCAACTTGATTCATAATAATTCCAACTGCCTTTCTGTGTTTAATTTCTAAATAGTAATATCTGAATTCTCGGAATTTGTGACATGGATATTAAATTGTTGTTTGCGTTACTCAAAGATTGCTGTTTTCGTACTGTGTACTGGAAATATTTGCTAACATTGATTAACATTGATGATGAATTAAAAATTTATTTAAATCCTTGATATTTACACAAGGAAAGTAGTTTATTGGCTTATTTATCTCCCTACGGGCTTGTTACATCAGTAATATATCATATTAACTTCAATTTTTGCCATTAATGAGAGGTAGTATATTTAATTTTAAAATCATCTATATAACCAGGAGCTAATTTTCTTTGTCAGTCATATTTTGTTTACTTTATATTATGTTTAACAAATTTTGATTTTTGTAAAATGCTTTGGGAGTAACAAAATTCAAGGTCCTTGTGTGTATATTCACATTATCCTCCCCGTAATGATAATTAAAAATATGCAATGAATGCTTATGGATTTAAAAATAATAGACAAATAACCTTAATATTGTATAACCGAAATATGTACCAAGCATTTCTCTCTTTTTCTATTTCAGATCATCAAAGGATTTGTATTGAAAAAACAACAGCAGTGTTTTGAGTGTTCGTGATGTGGTGAGTGATAACTGAGTGGGGTGCCGGTCCCTTCGCTTCAACCGGGACGAGTACGCAAATGACAACTGAACAAAACAATAACGCCAGGTCAAACGGCCGCGACTGTAACTAGGAGCGAGCCGACGAATCATCAATCTTCACACACAGTAATTTTTACTGTTTTGACGCCGAATTAATAAATAATTCCGTCGTTGGCGTTCTCGCTTCCGTGGAGCGACGGCGCCCCTCGCAGACGTACGTGTGCGGGCTGCGTGCCTGGCGCTGCGTATGTGTTGGTGGCCGCCGAGCCCTCCCGACTGCCCTGCGGTGACACAGGTTAGACGCATCACCCGAAGCGAAGAAGTCGGTTCGCGTTATCTGGGAGGGCGCAGCTCTCCGTAGGGCAGTCACCTCACCCCACTCAGTGCAGGGCGGCGCGACTCATTGTGTTCGTTGTATTCTTTATTGAGTGTTTGTGTGTTTTGTGGCATTCTTTTGTTTCGACTCGGTCTCCCCTTAGGTAGGTTTCTCTTTCAGCTGTTCTCTTGCAGGTCTGGTACTGTAAAGTATCGCATCACCTGCAAGGAGTCGTCATGTACCAACACTGAAATGATCTATATTATTTAACTATAGAGTATATTGACGGCTTCTTGCGGATGAGAATATAACGGACACAATGAGCAAAACACAAGGGCACACTCTTAAAACATAGGTAGTGGTAAAATAGGGTGGGTAGAATTTAAGTATTTATGCGTCAAGAAAGAAGTTCTAAGACGACACGAATAAAAAGAAACAAGATTGTCTTCAGCGACGCACCTCAAAGTGAGTATGTTTTTTTTTAAATATATGACGATGAAATATAAGCAGCTACAAATTAATTCTTTTTGCAGAGTACCCATAGTGGAGGCAACGAAACATCAAGACGAAATGGAAAAAAGTGAACAGCGTGTTTGCAGACGGCCTAACACGTGCGCCTCAGGTAACATAAAATAGGCGCCATCGGAGAGAATACAGTAGAGTATGCATACAGAAGGTACTTAACACCAAATAGCACTTTTTCCTTTATTCTCTCTCCTATCATATTCTTTCTTCATTTCTTCCTTCTATTTTTCTTTAAATTTGATTATTTTAAGACGCATCGACTGTTGAGGTCATTGGCGACTAAATTGTTACAGTGAAAATAATATTACACGCACAAACATTACATAAGAAATACAGTTTGTTTAAAAATCAATGCTTCTATAACAAGAGAATAGCGTTGAATTGCTCTTTCTTATATTAAATTGCACGAATTATCAATTCTGTCTAATTTTTTCTATTTTATTTCTTCTCTGGTACTTTTTCTTCTCTACTGAACTCCGTCACTCTTCGCTTTTCTGTACCCTTCACTATTTTTTATCATCACTTTGCTTTTCTCTCTTCACTTTTTTGCTTTACTATTTCATTCTATTTTCTATTTGTTATTTTTTCACTTCTCTGTTTTCTTTTCCCCTTAATTATCTCTTCTCCCTAATCATATTTTCTCTCTTTTCTCTGTTGGTCTCTTTCTTTTCTCATCGTATCATCTTCTCCACTTTTTCACTCTTCTTTTTAGCTTTTTTCTTCTTTTTCATTTTATATTCTTTCCAATTTTATTTTTTCTGGTCATTAACGTAGTGATCTGTTTTGTGTTGTATCTTATTTCGTCTTACAGTGTCGTTTCCATGTCAAGTCAGATCCTATCGTTCTTGTCGCTGTGTTGTGTCGAGGCTCTGGTCTGACCTTGTTCTGTCTGGTCTGGTCTTGGTCTGGTCTTGTCTTGGTCTTGTCTTGGTCTTGTCTTGGTCTTGTCTTGGTCTTGTCTTGGTCTTGTCTTGGTCTTGTCTTGGTCTTGTCTTGGTCTTGTCTTGGTCTTGTCTTGGTCTTGTCTGGTCTTGTCTTGGTCTGGTCTTGTCTTGGTCTGGTCTTGTCTTGGTTTGGTCTTGTCTTGGTCTGGTCTGGTCTTGCCTTGTCTTGGTCTTGGTCTGTTCTTGGTCTGTTCTTGGTCTGTTCTTGGTCTTGTTCTTGGTCTTGGTCTGTTCTTGGTCTGTTCTTGGTCTGTTCTTGGTCTGTTCTTGGTCTGTTCTTGGTCTGTTCTTGGTCTGGTCTTGGTCTGGTCTTGGTCTGTTCTTGGTCTGTTCTTGGTCTGGTCTTGGTCTGTTCTTGGTCTGGTCTTGGACTGTTCTTGGTCTGGTCTTGGTCTGTTCTTGGTCTGGTCTTGGTCTTGTCTTGGTCTGGTCTTGGTCTGGTCTTCTTCTCTTATGGTGTTTGGTCTGTTCTTTTTTGTCTTGTCTAGTTTTGGTTTTGTTTTCTTTCGTTTTTTTAAATTTTTCTTTCCTTTCTTTTCTCCTGTTTCATTTTTTCTTCCCCTTCTTTTATTTATTTTTTATTTGCTTTTTTCTTCTTTTTCTTTCTTTTCTTTCGTATAATTTCTTTTATCACACAATAAAGATATATAATATTTCCTTCTACGTTCTAAAAGGAAGACTATATATCTTTGAGTATTCTTTATAATGCGTCGTCTTTAAAATGTAAATGTTTAGCGTGATTTTCTGCGGTGATAAAATTTAACTTTTAATATAAATACTCGGAATTGTTTTGTCAATTCTAAAAAAAGCTCGTGAACGCAAAAAACAAAAAAAAAAACAAACAAAAAAAACAAAAAAAAAAAGAAACACGAGTTTGAGCCATAGGCCTACAGGGGAAGGAGGGCTCAATAAATTGTACTCCTAACGAGTGTGACGCCGAACCGCAAGGTCACTGGGAAGACGGCGAGCCTAACTTGTAAATGTGCACCGTACCGTAACTTGCCCTCCCAGTGCCACTACTTATTACTCGACAATCACTCATTTATTTTGATGTGCCTGCCATCATTGAAATCCATGCTATTAACGGATAAATTGTACTGTGGAATAAATATATTTTAATGTTGAATAGGTAGGCCAGAAAAATAAATAGGAACTTTTGGAATTTTCGATATTTCAGATGTTTTACTGAAAATCTCAACTATAATATATTTACAAATCAATTTCCGTATAATGGAGCAAACACTTAAAGAAACAATTGCAATCATTTCGTAGAAAATGCAGGAGAAAATTTTATAGAAACGTTTGAAAATGTCGCAGGGATTTCATGTAAAATCCACCCAAAAAGTAAAATATCTTAATGATCAATGGATACACAGTGAGAAATTTCATATTACATGGTAAGGTTTTCGTATAACGTGGTTCATATAACGGTGTTCCATATGTAACATTTGCCCCTATGGGGTAGGCAACTCGGTGAGCTTTGGTGTTTGACAGGATCATGCTATCTTTTTGATTGCCTCAGAACCAGGGCCACTTTGTAGAAAGGAGGCCCTGATCAGAACATAGTTTTAGCAGTGACAGGTTTTTGCGTTAATTTTGAGACATGGTTGTGAATCCGTTGAATTTATTGATATTATATTCACCCCGAGTTTTTAACTTCAGCAATAAATGAAGTTATCAAAATGTTCTCATGATGAAATTCGAGTGCATGGCGAGTCATTCTTGTTTTCCTAGTTTCAGCAATTTGTCACCAGAGCATGCCACGAATCTCGATTCTTCAATTTGCAATGAGGCGCGAGAGGAGTGGAGCAGGTTTGGTTATTTGGTTATTTCAACGATTGGGCAAATGTATTGAATCTAGCTATTTTTTGATTCCAAATTGTTTCTTTGACAGGGAAGCGAACATTTCTGTTTATCGGATTTTGTTAATAACGCTCGTTGCTATCCATTATTCTGAATTTAACTAGTGTTGGTAGGGGAGTGGGAATATGTAAACCGGGGCTCCAGAAAATACGCGCGGAAAATGAAGTAGCAGATGGTGGCCGCCTTTTTTGTTTAGTACATTTTGTCAGGAATATGAATTGACAGCTCAAAATAAGTATTTGTGAAGGAAAAGGTAAATTCTAAGAAACACGTTTGGGCTTTTTCTATGCAGTGAGTTTCAAACTGTCATTATACTTAAGTGGAAGTCTATTAAGAATGAAGTGAAAGCAGTAAGTTTTTAATTTTGTTCAAATTGTTCCCTAGTAATTTTTCCCCCATGTATTCTGGGTTTGGTAGTTTTGCCTTGTATACTCTGGTATATTTGATTTTCTAAGTTATTGAAGAGTTGTTGAGAAAATAATGAATATATGACATGATATTTAAGGTATGTATTTCTAAAATAAATATTGTATTTGAGTATTAGTACAATGTATTTCATAATAAGTATTGTATTTTACTGCATAAATACTATTTTAACAAAATAACAGGAAAGTAATTCGAAATTGAATATGAAATTTTTCATCTTAGTGTAAGGTGAAGTGTGGATTTCCCTATTGGAGATGTATTAAATTACTTCTTTCAAATAATCCATATTAGATCCCATATATATGATTGAAGTGTTGAAATAATGGAATCCAAAAGACAAATTGGACAAGAAAGCATTCTCAAGAACATTATTAGGATTCATTGAAATTGTGTTGCATAACCAAAAATTGTATTTGTTTCACTATCCATTCTTCAATCATCCCCTCTGAAAGTTTTGAATGTCGCCATCTGAAGAAAATTACCAATTCGCAACCTGGATGTGAAGATCTATTTAAAATTAAGTTGTAGTTGTAAAAAGTAACTTTTTTTAAATAACAAAAACAATGTAATGACTAAATGGTAGGGGGAACCAGTATACTTAAATTTCCTGCCCATAAGCACCAAAAAAAGAGACTCAAAGTTTAGTCAAATATTTGGAAGAAAAAATAAGCTGAAGTTCTTTTCATTCATATTTTATTTTATTAAATACAATTACATAATACATAATTTTATTTTGAAATGTAATTTCTTAAAGGACTTAAATAAACCAATTACAGTTAGAGATGTTTTTAATTTCCTCTCAAGGTTAACAATTTGATGAAGTGCAAAGATTTTATTACTAGACTTTGGGAAGTACTTGAAACATCCCTGAACAAATTATGCATTAAAAAAACTTTGACCCCCTGCCCCTTCAAAAATTTTAAATGTTTTATCAGTTTTTTAGTATTTTTAAACAATTTATCCATTTTCTTGCAATAGGGAGAATTAATTTCTCCAAAAGTATTATTGACCAAGCAAATAAAAGATTCTGGTAGTCCTTTATTTACAATATTAACATTTAAAGCTACTAGCATGTCAGATCAAATAATGTAGCTAACATTGTTTTGCATTAAGTTGTTCCGCTTACTCTCAAATTATTGTGTTCACGCATTGTACATGTTGGAAGAGTAGTATTGTTCTAATGTTTAATGGCATGATTAATAAATTAAGCTAAGCAAATAAGTTTTGTATTTACATGTTATTTGCACACATGTCTTTAAACTTTCATGTTTCTGTCGTATTTAAAATAATTATAAAATCCAGCAATTACCTTTTGGCACAGATATTTTCATTTACCTTAATGATTATGTTTCATTAACTTTGTTACAACATAGAGAATAAGAATTTGAATATTAGATTAGATTATTTATTTCATCTAAATGGTCATAACATGGGACAAGTCATTTTTATATAATACAGCACAATAATATAATACAAAATAATAATCGAAACATGCTCACAATAGATGCATATTAAACGTTATACACACATTATTAACACAAGCAATCCTTCAACCCACTATATCCTATTAATGTATCTCCAAAACACTTCTCGATTTCAACCAATGCTTACGTATGAGAACATCCACACAACTGCGGCTTAACACAGGTTTTTGGGATTGGGATCTCTGTGGTAATCACAACTTAATCTGCTTAACTTCAGTATGTAAACGTTTCAGCATGTTCTCATCAATACTATTCACAGTAACTTCAGAAAGGGATGTTGTCGCACTCAGCTTACGATTACATTACTTTGTGCAATAGTGGCCTATGCAGCACAGGCCATTCTTTCGTCCTAACTATCACTATGTTTATGTTATTAATGAAACTTCAACTTTGCTTATGAATCATTTCATAAATAAATAAAATTATAATAATATGTATAATTAAAATGAAAAGTTATTTTGATGAGGATTGTAAAGAAGAAAGATTTAATGACTTTGATGGACTTTTTACCACCTATGAACCATCCATTTTAGGTAGATTTAAAAATGTTTGTGGAAGAAAGTGCAGAAATGCTGCCTGTTAATGAATTTTTAGATTACAATAAACCTGGCCATCTACTTCTCAATAATTGTTTGTAGTGATAATAGCCTAACTTTCATTTGTATCACTTGCCTGTAAAATGTGTTATGCATTAGTCCTAACTGACAGAAAATAGCATCATATTTTCCATTTTTTATTATTGGCACTATTATGAATAGTAAGGTACAATACCAAAGTTACTCATTAAAATTCGTGCATTTGCAGCATAATAAAACACTAACAAATTAATTTTAATATTCCCAATAACTTCATTAGCCATTTTCTCCAAATACAGGATCTGAGGATTGGCACAGTAGTAGCCAATCCTCAATACCCTCATGTACAATAATTACATACTGAAGCAAAACAAGATGCATACAAACTCCAGTCTATCACACATATTATGCTAAATAGCCTTATAATTTTCAAATTCATCAACACTGTAAAAGCCATGGCAAGATAAGAAGGAATAAAGACATTTTTTGATCTTGTTGTGGATGATTGTACTAATGAAGTCCAGTACAGGAGAAGTTATTTTTACATAAGTGGCTGTTAAGAGGTGTTCTAAATAGATCTTCTTTATTCCTTGTATTATAACAATGAACAAGGGATTTCTTTGTGTACAGATATACATTAAATTTTACATACATTAATATTATGTAAATGTATATACATGATAATGGTAGTATGAGTAATGTTTTAAAAAGTTGTAGACAACTTTTGTTTCTGCTAATTTGCTTCATTATTCTAATTGCTTTGTTTTTAAGTTTAAAAATCGATATGGCGTGAGATGAGTTACTCTCGAACATTATTCCATGGAATAGATGGAGTGAAAGTGAACAAAATACAATATATGAGCTGATTCAATTCGCAATGCTTTCCAGATGTTTCTTAGAGCAAAACACTCTACTCAATCTTTTGATAGTTTTGAATATGTTGTTTCCATTTTAATGCACCAAAAACTATGGTCCAGGAAGGTAATATTTTTGTTTTGAATTTTTACAGGTGGACATTTAAAATTGATATTTTGGGATTGATGAAAAGAAATTTCAAAAGTTTAATTTTTGTTTATCACCAACTAATTCCTGTCAAAGCATTCAGATAATTTGTGTACACTGCCTTTGACTTTATTTTGAACCTTGTTTGCATTAGATTCTGATAAGAATATACTTGTCATCGTCAAAAAAAAAAAAAAAAAAAAGTTGCTTTCCCTTTAATGATAGAACATCCCAGATCAATGATGTATGTGTGTGTGTGTACATAAAAAAAAAATACTGGTCCATTAGGAGCCCTGTGGGACACTAAAAGATATCTGGTTTACCTGAGAGAGATATTTAGAAATTGTATTGGTATCTTCACGAGCAGTAACAATTTCTACCATTTGTTTACGATTAGTAGGAAATTATTGGAACCAATCATGGTCAATTAGATTGAATGCTTTGGCAAGATCGAAGATTAATCCCATACTGATATGTTTCTTATCAATAGACTGATACACATTTTCTATGAAATCCATTAAAGCTGTTTGTAGATTTTCCTTTACAAATATTGTGTTGGTTGGTGACTATTTGTTTGTGTTTTCTGAAAAATGTAAGCCTTACCTATAAAAAGTCTTTTCTAAAATTTTCGAAAAAAAACTGATAAAAGTGAAATTGATCTATAATTCCCCATTTCTGTTTGTAGTTCTTTCTTATATAGTGATTTAGCTTTGGCCATTTTTAAATGATTAGGAAAATTTCCAGTTTGAAATGACAAGTCAATAATGTGGGTTAATGGATATACAGTGTTTCAAGGGCATTTTTATAACAAGTAATCTAAGATCTTATCTAAACCTGTGGATTTTTTGTTACTCAATCCTTTTATTATGGCTGTCACTTCCCATTCGCTTGTTCAGATTATAAACATTGAACTGAAATTAAGTTTCAGCTTTTTATATGCCTCCCATTAGTGCTAGTGATGTGTAATGAGTTTGTTGAAAATATTTGAAGCGTTATTAGAATAATACTTATTAAAACAATCTGCTACATTTTTAGGATACTTTATATCAACTCCATTAATATTTATATGTATATTTCTTACTACTTTCCTGTCCTTCTGGGGTTCTTTATTTAAAATAATCCACATTACTTTTTTTTTATTATGTAAATAAAAATTACTATGTATGTTATGTAAAAAAGTATTATTTACAAACTTTTATGTTTATGTACAAGTTTATGTACATACTTAAAGTTAAGAAAGTAGTTTAAGATGCTGGGAGACTTTGATAACAGTGTACTGAATCAATAAATATAAGAAAATGATAGTACATATTTTATTAAAATGTGAATCAATTCTTTAATAATATAATATTAACTAAAACTGTTCTTTTCATTCACTTGATACTTTCCTTCTTCTCTCTAAACAATTGGATAATAAATAGTCTGGCCAACGCCATTTATTCTGCTAGTAGATGAATAAAAATCAATAATTTGGTTTTTGGTCAATTATTTTGTTGATTAGTGATTTGTTTTTGTTTTTTTCTGTAAGTTGTCTTCAATTGTATTGAAAACGTTAATTATGCTAAATTAAATAAGATAAAACTGAATTAGAAGATTTTGATTTACTCTGTCATGATAGCAGAGTCACTTAGTTAAATTTGTGAACTTGATATAGAAAAATTTTAACCTTTTAATTTTACAACATTTTATCAAATTATTATTACACAATGGCATGCTAATAACTGTAAAAAAATGTAATGTATATTTATAGATCTCCAGTTCAGTAAACTCGCACACTCAAAGCATTGAGAATAAAACTCTGCACATGTGCTTTAATGTTAACTTTATTAAATTTGACCTTCATAAAATAAATGACATAAATTAAATTGTGATGACTGGTATACAGACAGAGGGGCTACTCATATTACAACTGCTGTGATTAGTTTTGTTCTCATCAGTATTTGAGAAAAATGGACGATGCTTGTGAAGGTCAGCAGATTTGCAGCACTTGGTTCTGGTCGCATAATGTCAAAATATTTGATGGAGAAAAATGGACAGATAATTTTTTTTTAAGGTGTTTGGGATTGTCCTCAAATAACTTGCAATTTATTTTCAGATAAAAAGGCTGGTCAAAAGTGAATTGATCAAATGATTCAATTTAAGGAAAATAATAGGTATTTATAATGAAGGAATTCTTATTGCAATGGTTTTATCAAATGACTGGAGTGATCTTTGTAGATTATTAGTAAAAGTCAATCATTAAGAAAAATCATATTTCATTTCTAATAATGATGATAATATATAAATAAAATTTAGTACTTTTCAAAAAAGGCATGAAAAAATAGGTCATCAAAATAAACATTATGTGAACAAATTTTTTGCTTATAAAGGAATCAGCGTAGAAGTAAATGGTGAATATAATGGTTGTATTCAGGGAAAATATCATCGAATGGCTTGTAGGAATAAGAGAGAGCTTCAATTTATTCATGTTTTGTTCATAAATGTTAATTGGGGTTCATCAGTTGAGTTGAAGCACTGAGGCATAATAATTTATTCTGCTTACCACGAGTGTAAATTGTGAAAGTATGTTAATTTGTACTAATCAGTTGAGTTGATGTATGACGACTTATTCATGATTATTATAAGTACTTTAGTTTGATTAAAACATTTATGTATCACAATTCATCCATCAAGAGGGCAAATTTGTTTTTGAACCTATCAATTTGTCTGAATTATAAATGCAGTACGTGACTTTACTTGAAATTCTGTGTTTGCTTGGTACAAAATCCTAAAGTGAGAGACAATGTTCACCTCAGTGGAAAATAATGGGTGGAACAACATTGCTAGCACAATCTTTAGGCCTTCAGAAGAAGGCACATGATGGCCGAAATGTCAGCCCGTCCGACTGTGATGCGGTTCATCCTAGACAGCCAGGTATCAATTTTAAAGTTATTTTTCAGGTCTACCAGTAGGTAGGGGACCAAGAAATGGGAGAAAATGCGAAAAAATGTAGTTTGGGTGGTGATAGGTGGCAGTTGGGAAGAGGATGTGGCAAAAACCGAAAACCTGGCCAAGGCCAAAGAAATAAGAAAACAAGTACGATCAAGTTTGTGTCATTCTGTTGCACCACATATTGTCCTTGATAGATAACTATTGCCTAAGAAAGGCTTTCAATAAAATAAATTAAAAACTAATAAAATACATTCAGTTTTTCAGGGTTATTTAGGAAAACCTCAAATTAACACTTTTTTTTTAAAAAATTTACAGCAGAATAGTTGAATTTTTAATGGATATGTAAAAGCTAGACATTTTATAATAAAAAATAATTATATATGAATTATAGACTATCTTTACTGTGACGAATTTCAATTCTGCGAAGGGTATTTTAAGTGTTCTTAAGATTAAATATTAGAATCATAATGAAATAGGACAGAAAGGAAGAGAGGGGAAAAAATCTTAATGGTAATTTTGAAATCCAATTTTTAATAATGAATAGAAGTTCTTTTCAAAATTGATAATTTTGAATAACCCCCTTTTTTTGGGTTAAAATACAAATCCTTTATCTCTGATGCATTTATGCTCATGAAAACAGAAACTAAGAATTCAATGGAATAACAATTTTCATTTCATTTTTGAATTACTTATTTTCTCTCATTGTTTTTTGAGTGATAACTGAATTGCAAGGCAAAAAACACTTCTAGTATTTATTTATGAAAACGAGAAGTAAAAGCTGAACGGTTTCTCATTAACGCAGTGACTATTGGAAGAAATGGTCTACGATTAGAATTTATATTATTAAGATTATTTCATACATTTCTATATATCTTTTGTAAAATTCTCTAATGGAAAGAGACGAAAAGATTTTTATTTTCTAATATTCTTAGTATATGTTAATTTTTTGGCCACTGCATTGTGTACAGACCAATCTTTTCCTATGGGAATAATATTGAATTCATATATGAAACAGGATAATGTAGGTTTGTACTAATTTAATATTCAGGTCTTGCAACAGTTTTATGGAAACATTTTCCATCATTAGGCTAAAAAGCAAGGTGTTAAAAATTCATAGAGCAAAAAGGCTTAACATGTTAAAAATTACAAATCGTTATATATTTAAAACACTGAACATTAATTATATAAGAGCGAAATAAAAGAACAAAAAAGAATACTCAATATGACTTACCAATAAACAAAAACGAAACGCGAACAATCCGTACATCTCTAGGGTATGTGCAAAAATATCAATGAATTTCATACAGTCATATAGCGGTTGGCACTGGCCATGTGATAGACTAGCAGCAACGAGATAGAAATCTTAAAAAGTAGTGTTATTGGTTTAGAAATTTTGACAAGAAATAGTCATTAGAGCATAAGAAGCTACTACAGGTCTAATGGGTAGATATTGTTCATAGACTTCTAGCAATCCGTATGCAAACACTCCATTAAGTGTAGTAGAATATATGTGGTGACACTCTTTGGATATGTAAGGACAAATTTTCCTATTTTTCAGTATATTTTGTATGAATTTAAGGTAGCAATAAGCAGACGACTTATTTTTAACTAGAAAGTTTGCATCTTGCGAAAATTATTTTATACTACTTGAAAACGATTATACTCATGGGTAAACAAATTAAATGTTGATAGAGAGTTCATATCTGAGATTGGCATCTTGGGAAGTGACTGCTATTCCCGTCCATCCCGCATGATTTTATTCTAATTGCAATTGAAGTGTTAACGCAAAATTCTAGATTGTTTAGTATTCCACCAAATACTCATAGTTGTTAGTGGTGAAGCTGAAGGATAATGTGGGAGCCGTAGAATCCCCAAATAATTTTTCAGCAAAATCTGTCACGTGTGCCTTTTTTCAACATTCTTTTACTGAATCGCTAAACAAAATGAAATGTTTTAGGCTCTTTTCCCCCGCTCGTGCGCGAGGGAATTAGCTGGGCCGCTGGCTGCACACCGGCTGGCTCTGTCGCGCATGCGCACAAGAGGGCGCGCGCCATCTCTCTCGCTCTAGGAGAGCCAAGGCTCCCGGCATGCGCAGACCTCTGCCGCGCTGCACGTCCACGCCCCGGCCCCTAAAGCACATTCGCCTTAGCGGTGGGGCAAATAGTGAGTCTGTGTGGTTTTTGTTGTTCGTGGTTTCTCTATGAAGCAAGTAATGAAGTTGCAGATGTAGCGTTACAGAGAATGTCCCTCCAACTCTGGGCCACTCCCTTAACTTCTCGATATCGAAATGTAGTTTTCCCTGAATAATGCGGAATCACGAGCCAATTAATATCCCGTAGGGATAGATATAAGGAGCAATATGCCGTGTTGGATATGAAGAGACTATTGAAAACTGCATCAAAGCAGACGTGGCCAAAAATGAACTTGCAGGATCAGAATTACGTATTTGAAAGACAAAAAAGTTTCTTTTCAAATTTTTGATAGAGAAGTGCCTTGGATGAAATGTCGGTTTCAAGATTTTGAAAACTTTAATGCCCTGTCCTTTAGAAAAGTTTTTTTTCTTTCTTTCTTTCTTTTCAATAAAATAGTATTCATTCTTTGACAGAGAGGAGCTTCGAAATGAACTGACAAATGTATACATTGATCATGGAAAATGCACGCCAGCAGATTTGTTGCTGCAGTATTTGTTGTGCAAATTAAATTAATAAAGAACAAAATTTCAAGGGTCGTTTTGGTTGATACAACTCAGTCTAACTTTCCCTGTATCTACAGCATTATGTGCAAGGAATATGATTACATTAAAGAGAGTGAAGACATTCCTGAGAAATTTCATGGGAAATATCAGGATCAGTAATTTCAGTACACTGACTATCGAGAAGTGTCTACTAAATTAACTTTGCAGAAACGACAGCTTTAAAAAACAAATTATGGATGTTTTGCTGAACGAAAAAAACAGATGAATTTTTTTTAAAATTGGAAGATTAGATTTTCTGAATACCTAACAACATGACTAGCTTCGCCACTGGTAATGTTAGAGGCTGGAATAGACTGTGAATATTTGACATTAGATATTGTTATTACGAAGTAAATAGTCATTGTTTTTAATATATACATTTTTATTTAGGTAGCGTCGTATAATTGAATGAGAAAGGGATGGCAACCAGTAGAGATACGTTTCGGTGCCGGGGTAGGCGTCGAGACGGAAAAGGTTAAAGCCAATGGCAAAATTGGCTTTAAAAATATATAAGACAAGTGAAAACTGAGGTAATATTTTTCATCAATACCTTAATTTTGGCAGAAGCTATTCAGACATGTTAGCGAGCATTTGCAGAAATTATTTGTTTCGTAGGAGACGCTCGTGTAGAATATTTAAATACATTAAACATTTACTCAACGCGAATGTGAGGAAAGGAGGAAATAGAAATGTCCATTCGAGACATTCGGGAAGTGATTTAGTGCAAATATTTTAGGTTATATTATTATTAGGTTTAAGGACATCAATTTTATTTATTTAATAATTTTGTTACTATTTCGGGAAGTCCATATTCGGATTATACTCATAACATGACACAACCGAAGATTCCCGGTGGAATTCAAGACTTCGTGGATGACTTCACTTCTTCATTGCAGCTTGAACATCTTTACGAATCGTAAGCGTCGCACAAATAAATTGCATAAGTCTTTGCAAAGATAAGATCAAATAAACATTTAAATACTCTGGTAGGTCAAATAGAATAATATTTCAATTCACTAGCATGCCGTTACAAGCTATCGCCAAAGAAAAAATTGTAAAGTAAAATAATAAACTTTGATTAAATTAATGTTGAATCAATAAACGATGTAAATCTGTTATCGCAAAAAGAGAGCTGGTTCATTTAATAGTAATACGCTGCAGACCATATTATTTTTAACAAAATAAGTTTTCAGAGAAGACAGTCTGTACTGATTGGGACGTCGACCCATGTAGGCGTTACACGACTATATAAGAATTTTGGAGTCTGGAATTCATAAAAATTATAATACAAATGAAATTGTTCAGTGTTTGAATACATTTTGAAACATAAGTAAGCAATCTCTTCACTAAGGGGCTCGCTATGCGTGCTCGATTTACATTGAATGCCGATATAAAAATAAGTGTTTGAAAACGTTTCAAAATGCATTGCCGAACGTGGGGCATATTGTCTGCATAAATACCAAAATATATTAAAACATTTCACTTTGGACGAAAAATGCTGTTAGTCGAATTCTGCTGCTACAAACATACGCAGTCACCTCGCTGCAGATCAGTGCTGTTGCTCTTATTCCTTGGACTGACGTCGGCGCCATGTTCTACAAGCAGCTCTGTTGATTGGACATCACCATTTCTTGCTGCGACCATTAGCGGAGTTTCGCCCTCTTCGTCTACTGCATTAGGATCAGCTTTCTTTTCGAGGAGGAGCTTCATAATCTGGTGATGACCGTTTATAGTGGCGTAATGGAGCGCAGTCCAGTGGTCCTCGTCTCTCTGACTGACGCCGGCGCCATGTTCTAACAGCAGCTCTGTTGATTGGGCATCACCATCTCTTGTTGCGACCATTAGCGGAGTTTTTTTCCATTTGTCTACTGCATTGGGGTCAGCTTTGTTTTCGAGGAGGAGCTTCGTAATCTGGTGACGACCGCATGAAGTGGCGTAATGGAGCGCAGTCCAGTGGTCCTCGTCTCTCTGACTGACGTCGGCGCCATGTTCTAAGAGCAGTTTTGTTGATTGGGCATCACCATATCTTGCTGCGACCATTAGCGGAGTTTTTTTCCATTTGTCTACTGCATTGGGGTCAGCTTTGTTTTCGAGGAGGAGCTTCATAATCTGGTGATGACCGTTTATAGTGGCGTAATGGAGCGCAGTCCAGTGGTCCTCGTCTCTCTGACTGACGTCGGCGCCATGTTCTAACAGCAGCTCTGTTGATTGGGCATCACCATCTCTTGCTGCGACCATTAGCGGAGTTTTTTTCCATTTGTCTACTGCATTGGGGTCAGCTTTGTTTTCGAGGAGGAGCTTCGTAATCTGGTGACGACCGCATGAAGTGGCGTAATGGAGCGCAGTCCAGTGGTCCTCGTCTCTCCGACTGACGTCGGCGCCATGTTCTAAGAGCAGCTCCGTGAATCGAGCATCGCCCGCACATGCTGCCTTCATTAGCGGAGTTTCGCCCTCTTCGTCTACTGCATTTGGATCAGCTTTGTTTTCGAGGAGGAGCTTCATAATCTGGTGACGACCACTTGTAGCGGCGTAATGGAGCGCAGTCCAGTGGTTCTTGTCTCTCTGACTGACGTCGGCGTCATGTTCTAAGAGCAGTTTTGTTGATTGGGCATCACCATATCTTGCTGCGACCATTAGAGGAGTTTCTTTCGATTTGTCTACTGCATTGGGGTCAGCTTTGTTTTCGAGGAGGAGCTTCATAATCTGGCGATGACCGTTTCTAGTGGCGTAATGGAGCGCAGTCCAGTGGTTCGTGTCTCTCTGACTGACGTCGGCGTCATGTTCTAAGAGCAGTTTTGTTGATTGGGCATCACCATATCTTGCTGCGACCATTAGAGGAGTTTCTTTCGATTTGTCTACTGCATTGGGGTCAGCTTTGTTTTCGAGGAGGAGCTTCATAATCTGGCGATGACCGTTTCTAGTGGCGTAATGGAGCGCAGTCCAGTGGTCATCGTCTCTCTGACTGACGTCGGCGCCATGTTCTAAGAGCAGCTCCGTGAATCGAGCATCGCCATTCCGTGCTGCCTTCATTAGCGGAGTTTCGCCCTCTTCGTCTACTGCATTGGGGTCAGCTTTGTTTTCGAGAAGGAGCTTCATAATCTGGTGATGACCGCTTCTAGTGGCGTAATGGAGCGCAGTCCTGAGGTTCTCGTCTCTCTGACTGACGTCGGCGCCATGTTCTAAGAGCAGCTCCGTGGATTGCGCATCACCTTCCCCTACTGCTATCATTAGCGGAATTTTGCCCCTTTTGCTTTCTGCATTCGCACCAGCTTTGCTTTCCAGGAGAATCTTCGTAATACGGTGATTGCGCCACTTACAAGCGTAATGAAGCGCTGTCCAGTGGTTGTCGTCTCTCTGACTGACGTCGGCGCCATGTTCTAAGAGCAGCTCTGTTGATTGGGCATCACCAACTGTTGCTGCGACCATTAGCGGAGTTTCTTTCGATTTGTCTACTGCATTGGGGTCAGCTTTGTTTTCGAGGAGGAGCTTCGTGATCTGGTGATGACCCCTTCTAGTGGCGTAATGGAGCGCTGTCGAGTGGTACACGTTTCTCCGACTGACGTCGGCGCCATGTTCTAAGAGCAGCTCCGTGAATCGAGCATCGCCCTTACATGCTGCCGTCATTAGCGGAGTTTCTTTCCATTTGTCTACTGCATTGGGGTCAGCTTTGTTTTCGAGGAGGAGCTTCATAATCTGGTGATGACCGCTTCTAGTGGCGTAATGGAGCGCAGTCCAGTGGCCCTCGTCTCTCCGACTGACGTCGGCGCCATGTTCTAAGAGCAGCTCCGTGAATCGAGCATCGCCCTTCCGTGCTGCCTTCATTAGCGGAGTTTCGCCCTCTTTGTCTACTGCATTTGGATCAGCTTTCTTTTCGAGGAGGAGCTTAGCTATCTCAATTTGTCGACCCTGAATGCAAAATGAATGGGTTGTCTGTTAGAAACGTCTTTTTTTTTGACATCTGCACCATACTTTAATAAAATCTGTACAGTTTTTGTGTGTCCATTTTCTGCTGCTATCATTATTGGTGTTTTTCTTCTTTCGAATCGAACGTTTGTATAACTTCGTTTTTTCTTTAAGATCATCTTCATTATCTGCAAAAAAAATGACAAAATATAAATTTTATAAATACGATTTTTATTTGACATTTTATTCTGAATTAAGTATGTTAAATTTACCTTCTATTAAAATGATTATATTTCGTTTTTATAACATGGCGGGTCAGGGCACGTCATCACGATGGAATATCTCACGGCATTTCACGTCTTTCTCGGTCGTGCCGCTAGGTGTGGCATGATCGCGACCGTACCAAGCAAGGCCTCTAGTGGTGCATCTGAGAAAGACGCGAAATGCCTTCGTGAAGAGAGACCCTGACGCGCGATATTATAAAAACCGAAGTATAGTTTGTATGTATTATGTATTCTGTTAAGACATTCGTAAGTTCTATTCTTATTACAAATAGAAGTTAATAGAAAATTGCTAATTTGCATTGTGACAATCCTGTAGTTTTCCGGTTAATGCAAGTAATTGCATTTTTACATAAAAATGCCTGAAAGTCATGTAGAATCCAAACTGTTTTGCTTAACGTAGAAATTGATTAGGTACTGGTTAGTGATGATTATGTATTCGATGCTCATGTTCAAAAACTACTGTATACAGAAAATGCTAGAATTTGAGAACTAGGGCCAAAATGTGGCAAAATGCCTTTACACTTTTGTATGATACGTCCGTATTTATGGAGTTGAAAATCTTGTATAGAGAAAGTTAATGTGGGATGCTTGGTGAAATTGATTACATTTTAAAGCAAGAGGTCTCCTTGTACCCAAGAAGGTCGTTTTTTCAAAACGTCCTTTCGGTTTCCCGTCGTATGAGAACAACACTAATGCCTAGACTATTCGTAGGAATTTGGCAAAATTAATATTTTTCGTTCTCTATGAATTGCCTGAAGACCCTGGGAATTTGAAAATAACTCTTTGAATTTTGAGGGTACTTTTATTCAGACTTTAGGCTATTTTAAAAATGTTCTAAAAATATGGTTCAGTTTTTAAAAATGCATACAAGAATGGAGTGAAATAACTCATTTAGATAGCATAGGTACAATTACCATTGTGCACTCGTAATTTTTGAAAATTGCAATCATTTGAAAATATCAATGTCATAATGGTTTGAAAATATTAGACGTTTTTCCATAGTTTTGAGTGAAATAAGGAATGTTTAAAAAATCCTAAAAACATCTTCAAATTCTTTCCTTACATTTTTGTACGAATAGTGCTGAATGCTCTGAATGAAATTATATAACTAAAATTTGATGTTTTTTTATTTTTAAAAAATAGCATACATGCATTTTATAAATATCTCTTACGTCGTAATATTTATTTTTCGAGCGATTTCAAACAACATAGCATTTGTGAGTCGCAGTGCTTCAATGGACTTCTTATCAATATTCTCGGAACTCAACACTTTTCTGTGAAAGTGTGATCAATAGGGAGAGGATTTTTATGGCAATCATGAAATAAGCTTGTAAATACATTCATTTACGAGCTAAAAAGTCTGAAATATGCACTTCAATATGCAATAAAATTAACAATTTTTCATTTCCTCTATAAATCTTTCGTGATAAAATTCAGAAGAAGCATGCTTGGAATAAGAGATACATTTTTGTGCAAATATAATATAATCTACATATTTCACGGGAGAAATACTTCAAGTTAATATTCACTTTAGTGAAGAATATTGTATGTTTATTGAATTTCTTCAGCCTGGTTTAAAACATGTTATATCAAGAAATATTCTATATTTGCACAAGTATTTTATCTTCTGAAGAAAAAGCGAACGGCACAGACTGTGACTTCTGAAAGCTCTTTATAATCAATGAACGTCCAGGAATAAATATATTCAATGGAAAAATGAAAAGTTATAGATATGTCTTTATTTTAACAAAATATGTGCCTTTAATTACACGAATATATCCCAACAGGAGAAAGCGACCAAATATGCACTAAGCCATTAATCTACAAAGAATCCAATTCTAAGCAAATGTCAAGAAATTTCACTCAGCTATGCCCTGTCGCAATCATTGAAATCCGACCCCTAGTGATCAAATTGCGCATTTTCAGAAACGCTGAATTGTCATTTTCTCAAAAACTTTTTAATGCATATTTGGATATAGAATATATTTTTACTTTCTCGCCTTAGAAATACTTCGTAAGAAGAAAAAGTTATGTAATCGTGCGCCACAAAACGGCAAATTTTCGGCAGAAAAACTCTTACTGTCGGGCCCTGGTAACGAAAGAGTGGATAAATCCTGATTACATGTATACATAACCCGTCATATCATACATAACCTAACATATCACAAATCCTGTATGTTATGTTTATAAAATTTGAACCAATTACATTGAAAATAATCTTAAACCCGTGGTTTATAAAGAATTCACCTTTTTCCTCTTTCACACCGACTGAATATGAAGAAATGCCAGGTCTTCGCTAGTTCTACATAATAGCTTTCCCTATAATTCTACGTTCTCAGACTTTTATTTTCGGATGTTGCTCTATAAAATGTGACTTTTTCTTACTGCTGGGTATCCCCGCTCTGCCGCTTCGAACACAAGTTCTCGGTCGTCGACGTGTGTGACGAAGTGTTCGGGGTCGGCGCCCGCCTGCAGCAGTCGCTCCGCCGCCTCGAGGTGGCCGCAGGCACTGGCGTAGCGCAGCGCCGTCCAGCCCAGCAGCGCGTCCCCGCGCCCGGGGTCGCAGCCCTTGGCGAGCAGCGCGCCCACGGCGTCGGCGCGGCCCAGCGACGCCGCCTGCACCAGCGCCGTGCGGCCGAAGCGGTCGCTCTCGTCGGGGTCGCCTCCAGCCACCAGCGCGCCCTCGCTGCCCTCCAGCACGGCCCGGTGCAGTGGGAGGCCGTCCGACAGCATGTGCTCCAGGATGTGCCTCACCCCCACGCCCACATCGCAGTTCAGGATGCTACGCCACACCTTTGCAACCTCGGTCCCTTTCTCTCGGTTTTCCAACAGCCAACGCGCCGCAAAGTATTCGATGAAGGTGTAATGAAGGAAATGCGGCATATCATCTTTACCTTCTCCTAACCATAGGATTCCGGTTTTCTCTTTGATCAGATTTTGTCTGTTTTTGTGTAGGTAGTCTCTGAACGGTGAGTGATCAACTGTGCTGAATGTGCCATCGGAGACCTGCGAAGAAATGTCGGTCATATATGGTATATCATTTACACACTGGTGCAAACTAGACTTCAATCCGAGAATTAGTTTCGGAATTACGCGGAAAACAAAATTGAGCTGATATTAAGAAATTTGTTGGAAAAATTGGAAAAATAATAAATTTCTTCGCTCACTTCTGAAACCACGTATGTGAGTAGAACTCTCGACGAAAAATTCATTGTTGCAAATTAGACTTGTATCCGAGTATAGTTCCGGAAATGCGCGTAAAACAAAATTGAGCGGATATTAATAAATTTGGTGAAAAAATAGGAAAAAAGTGAAATTCATCACTCACTTCTGAAACCACGTGTGTGAATAGAACTCTTGACGAGAAATTCATTGGTGCAAACTAGACTTCAATCCGAGAATCAGTTTCGGAAATACGCGTAAAACAAAATTGAGCTGATATTAAGGGTGAAAAAATAGGAAAAAAAGTAAATTTCATCGCGTCCTTTTTAATCACATAGGTGAGTAGAATTCTAGACGAGAAATTCATTGGTGGAAACTAGACTTCAATCCGAGTATTAGTTTTGGAAATACGCGTAAAATAAAATTAAGCTGATATTAGAAAATTTCGTGAAAAAATAAGAAAAAAGTAAACTTTATCACTCACTTCTGAAATCACGTGTGTGAGTAGAACTCGCGACGAAGAATTCATTGGTGCAAACTAGAGCACTCCCAGAATTAGTTTCGGAAATACGCGTAAATCTAATTTGAGCTGATATTAAGAAATTTGGTGAAAAATGAAGAAAAAAGTAAAATTCTTGGCTTTATTCTGAAATCACATAGGTGAGTAGAATTCTAGACGAGAATTTCATTGGTTCAAACTAGACTTCAATCCGAGTATTGGTATCGGAAATACGCGTAAATCTAATTTGTGCTGATATTAAGAAATTTGTGAAAAAAGAGGAAAAAAGTAAAATTCTTGGCTTTATTCTGAAATCACATATGTGAGTAGAATTCTAGACGAGAAATTTATTGGAGCAAACTAGACTTCAATCCGAGAATTGGTATGGAAATACGCGTAAATCTAATTTGTGCTGATATTAAGAAATTTGGTGAAAAATGAAGAAAAAAGTAAAATCCATCGCTTCCTTCTGAAATCACAAATGTGAGTAGAATTCTAGACGAGAATTTCATTGGTTCAAACTAGACTTCAATCCGAGTATTGGTATCGGAAATACGCGTAAATCTAATTTGAGCTGATATTAAGAAATTTGGTGAAAAAAGAGGAAAAAAGTAAAATTCTTGGCTTTATTCTGAAATCACATAGGTGAGTAGAATTCTAGACGAGAATTTCATTGGTTCAAACTAGACTTCAATCCGAGTATTGGTATCGGAAATACGCGTAAATCTAATTTGAGCTGATATTAAGAAATTTGGTGAAAAATGAAGAAAAAAGTAAAATTCTTGGCTTTATTCTGAAATCACATATGTGAGTAGAATTCTAGACGAGAATTTCATTGGTTCAAACTAGACTTCAATCCGAGTATTGGTATCGGAAATACGCGTAAATCTAATTTGAGCTGATATTAAGAAATTTGGTGAAAAATGAAGAAAAAAGTAAAATTCTTGGCTTTATTCTGAAATCACATATGTGAGTAGAATTCTAGACGAGAAATTTATTGGAGCAAACTAGACTTCAATCCGAGAATTGGTATGGAAATACGCGTAAATCTAATTTGAGCTGATATTAAGAAATTTGGTGAAAAAAGAGGAAAAAAGTAAAATTCTTGGCTTTATTCTGAAATCAGATAGGTGAGTAGAATTCTAGACGAGAATTTCATTGGTTCAAACTAGACTTCAATCCGAGTATTGGTATCGGAAATACGCGTAAGTCTAATTTGAGCTGATATTAGGAAATTTCGTGAAAAAATAAGAAAAAAGTAAACTTTATCACTCACTTCTGAAATCACGTGTGTGAGTAGAACTCGCGACGAAGAATTCATTGGTGCAAACTAGAGCACTCCCAGAATTAGTTTCGGAAATACGCGTAAATCTATTTTGAGCTGATTTTAAGAAATTTGGTGAAAAAATAGGAAAAAAGTAAATTTCATCGCGTCCTTTTTAATCACATATGTGAGTAGAACTCTCGACGAGAAATTCATTGGTGGAAACTAGACTTCAATCCGAGTATTAGTTTCGGAAATACGCGTAAGAAAAATTAAGACGATATTAGGAAATTACGTGAAAAAATTGGAAATACTCGGCACACTTATGAAGATATTTATTCTAGATGTATAATCTATTGTATATTTTACATACGAAATTATATAAACCAATTTGACCTTTAATAACTGATAAGTGCGCGGTTTTCTCTTGTTCGGCAACAGTTTACAAATTATCCAAATATAAGTTTTGAGCAATTTGTGAACCAAGTATCTTAGTGTCTAGACATATTTTGGTAAAAAATCTTTTTACGAATATTTGAAAGAAAAAGGCATCATAAAAAAATAGTATCCGTGAAGCATATGTTCATTTTGCGGAAATAATGAGTTTCAAGTTGTAATAAAACTTGTGGAATAGTCGAAAATCCAAGAGTCCTCAGAGTTCGGCGAGTTTTACACCAAATGTTTTTTAACAGACAATCCTCCAAATTCGAACTATTATAGCATTCAACCATGCAAACACCTGTGATCGCCTTTCTCGGGTATCAGTATCAGAAATAATACACCAAGGGCGTTCTAATTGTTCTAATCGAGCAACGAGAAAAAGTCCGAGGCCTTTGGACCGACGGCTTTTTGTCACTTGAGGAATTAGGATCAGTTTACGCCGTGATACGTACAGGATTTTATTTTTTCCTAATTTTTTGATTCATAATTACTTATTTACTAATTAAAAAGATGGAAACTTGACTCGGTTTGTCCTTTCATTTCTCTCTCCCATAGTTCCCTCCAAAAGGGAACTTTCCTTCATAACCATGAACCTTTGGAGATGGGTAAGTTCTGCAGTGTCTGTCGAGCTCCGTATGGAAGGACAAAAGCAATAACGCCTCAGTAAAAAAATGCTAGTTATTTTAGTTCCAAACAAATTCTGAATATTCAATATTTTGTGTGCAATATCAGACCCGCGCAGCGGAGAGCAATGGCCGCGTATGACTGCGTTCTCGCGGGATCCGAACACCAGCCGTCGGCGTACTTGTGCGTCGGCAGGGGGGGGGGGTGCGGATAAAGGGGAAAGCTTAGACGCCCACCCTGGGGAGAAATCCCACTAGTAGAACAAGGAACAGTGTGGCGGGGTAGGTCACGCGAGGCATATGCGTGTGCAGTATCAAAAATATCGCGTAGGTTCTGAAAACATTGTGTATAAATAATTAACTCACAAGTACAAGCATAGCGCAGTTTTGATGAACCACTTCAAAATTGTCTGCAGATGGTAGATTCGCGGAATTCGCATCATTCAGTCCAAAGCGCCTCTCGTACAAGTCCCTCTTCCTCTCCACGAAGCGGCGGTAGAGCTGGTAGACACTGATGCCGGTTTGCGGAAGCAGGCTGACCCCTGTGCCCAGGGCCCGTGCCGCCTGCGTTGCATACGCCTCCGCCGCCATCTGCGCGTGCAGCGGGACGTCCAGCAGGCTGCGTTGGCCGCGCCCCGCTGCGCCGTGCAGGGCTGCCACCATCTCGGCGGCGAGGCCCTCGAACGCCGCAGGGGGGCGGTTGCGTGGGTCGGCAGACGACCAGTGTCTACACAGGTGGTTCTTCTGCTCCTCTTCGGAGAACGGGCGAAGCGACGATGTGGCGCAACGTAACGCCTTAGTGAGAACAAGCTCAGCCTGAAGTTCAATTAATTATTCATTACACTTCGTTCTTTTTATATTAATAACCAAACACAGTCAACATTTCGAATTCCTTTGACATTATTGGTATTTTAATGTATAAATTGGTGTTGAAGAAATGAACTGTCTGCGGATTCATTTTATGATGGAATTTCACACTAGATTACTTCTGTTTTAGGGAAGAATAAAAAACTACGGAAACTATTTCTTTCTTTCGAAATAAAACAGTTACGTATTCAAATTTAAATTTTTTAATAGATATTTGACCATCAGTATTGTGTTAATAGGAAATGCTTGTATTGGTACTTATTATCAAAAATGTTTTCTTCCACTTTTCTGCAAAACTCTATAAAATTTGTTTTAAAGTTGTATAGCAATATTTCTCTCTTTATTGAAACTTTATTCTCACTTGAAATTATAAAAGAAACAAGAATGAAGTAATTTTTGGAAAGTTGAAATCATTTCTTACCTCCGGGCGTGATGAGACCCACACGAGCTTCACTTTTGTCTCCAGCAACATCTCCAAGAGTCGGACGAGTTTGTCCTTGTAGGAAGGGCAGATCTCGTCCACCCCGTCGATGAAGACTGCGATGTCCCCCGAGTCGTAAAGCGCAGCCTTGAGGCACCTCTGCGTGGACTCAGCCGAACTCGATGTCGCGACGCCCGCCGCCGCAGCCAGCAGCTGCACTAAGTGCTCTTGCGTCAAGTCTATCACGCAAAGAAGTAGATGTAAGACTCATAGGTTCAACATCACTGATCCGGTGCTTAGAAAGAGGAATAATTTCTCTCGCCCTCTATCATCGTCAGCAACTGCACCAAGTGCTCCTGCGTCAAATCTGTCATCCAAGAATTTGAAGTAAGAGCTGTTAACAGGTAAAGATGCTCTTAATGCCAACACATTACGCCCTTAACAACTTTATTATTTTTTTGTTTTCGTCTTTATTTTAAGAACATATTGGGTATCCAAGGGAAATAATTCTCTCTTCTATTTATATTACCTAGGACTATATTACAGGTTTGTGGGGTTTATGAGGTGACATCCGTACATAACTTCGTAAATTTCGTACTGTTAGATTGGATTTATCTATAAATGTGCTTCCAACAGATATAGAACATGAAAGTAGAAATTGAAATTTTATAAACAATGCTTTAAAAATCACTATGCGGACATGCAAATACAATTTACATTCCACTGTGAGACTTTCATAGTAGAAAAATATTTCCTCATTCGTGTTGAAAGTACACGTCCTAGCTATTCTGAACATTCTATCACATTTTGGGAGATGTACCTTACGCAAACTATAATCGACAATTTGATTTTTAGCGCGATTTAATTGCACGGGCTAACTGATTTTCGAAACAAGTTTAATAATTCTGAAATGTTTAATTACGCTTAGTAGTTGACGTGCGAATTCTCACAATTGAAGACGTAGCCATAGGAAGTGCCAGTGAGTGTTGGGCCTTTTCTGCCCGGACATATCTTCTTTTTAAAGTGATAAAAACAGTTGGAGTGTATTTTACAAGAATAGATGACGTCCTCTTTTTTATTGGAAAGGGGAAACTACTTTTAATAGCAACCTAGACAAATGATGTAAGAAGTATACTGCATTTTTCTCAACTTTTTCGAGTCTCTGACATCATAACATTTCGTCGTTGTATGACATTTAAAATACATTAAACTTCAACTATCTATTCTAACAACCTCTAAAATCAATAGAAAACTATACTTCATTAACGTTCTTAACTCCAGGAAATACGACTGTGCTGCCATCAGCTGGCACAACATTGTACAACTTCAACTTAGTGTGTGCTAGTCTTCGTTATAAATTCTGTGCCTTGAGGTGTTAATACTGTTCTGCTGGCACTCTGAAGTTCATACCATTAGTTAATATCAATATTACAGTCTCCAAATCTTGTCATTCTGAACTCCTATAAATTGACGAAATTTTATTTTGCATCCCAAGTGACAATGCTAACTCAATTGCAAGATTGAAATTTCAACATCCATCAAATTCTTATGGTATAAAAGTTGAAAAGATGAAATTGAAGTAGGCCTATTGTGTGATTGTGAAAGTGATAACAATGATTGAAGTATTTATTTTGTCACTAGTATTTTGTCTTTGAGAAAAATAATAGTAGATGCAATTTGTTTATAATGTTAAGCTTTATTGCATAAGTACATGTTTTGAAAACGAACGACTTTAGGAGCGAGTTTTCAAATTTTTACGAATGTAATAAAACAACATTATAAACGAGTTGCATATTATATTTTTTTGTATAACAGCATTATACATTTATAAGAGAATCAAACTTCATTTTGCGAAACAACTTCCCAGTGACGACTCGGGTATTTGACAACGTGCGAGTAAACGGTTGTCGGCTGTTCCGTTTAGCTCTACCTCCTCCCGATTCTCTCGCTGTGATTGGCTCAATGTGTGATGACGCAATCATTCGTGACATAAAATATAATACGATATCATGTGAGCCGTAAAATGGCGGATTATGAACGAACTCTTGCAACACAAGAGGCTCTTTTATAATGCTGGAATACAAAAAAAATGTTATATTAGAACCCTTTTTATGAAGTGTTCTTTTCTTGTAAGAAATGGCAACCCTGAGTGAGCGTGTGTGAGTGGTACCTGGCGGTTGCGGGAAGTCCCTGAGGAGGTTGCGGTGGTCGAGCGCCTGCAGCAGCACCGCCCACCGCTGCGCAGCCTCGGCCGCCAGGCGCTGCAGGAAGCGGCTCTTGCCCATCCCGGGCTCCCCCACCAGCAGCCCCACGCGCTGCCTCCACGCGGCCGCGTGCCGCACGGCCTCCGCCGCGTGCACGCACGCGGGCGCACGCCCACACGCGTCGCTCGCCCGCTGCACGAACGGCGCCACGGCCTGCGTCGCCCCTCGCGTGGCCTTCCACACCACCGCCCCCGCGCCCACGCCCACGCCCACGCAGTGCAGCCAGTGCACGTTGAGGCCCCTCTCCTCCGCGCGGGCGGCGACGCGCTGGAAGGCGGCTTCTGGGGCGCTGCTGCCCCCGGCGCCATGCAGCACCGTCCACCTGCGCTTCCACCAAACCTTTTCGCCTCCAAGCCACCTCTTATCAAATTCCCCCATCAAGTATAATCTAACTGTAGATTCTCTGCATGTATTCTATAGGTTATGCGTTATGAAGAAGGAACTCAATTTGGTAGACCCAACTGAAAATTCACATCTTTCACCAAAGCTTGCTTCATTATCAAAATTAAGCAGTTCTACTGATGTAATTTAACTTTCCTGAATAAAAAAAAAAAAAAAAAAAAAAAAAAGAAAAAACACACACACACACACAAGAAAGGGACGACCGTTCAGGGCCGACAATTCCGCTCGTCCCTAAGAGGCCAGAGAAACGCTCGGTGGACAAGAGCAGTGAAAGAGTGCAGCCTCCACGTGCGGAGACTGGGGTTTCTACGAAGCGCTGGGCAAACCACCCCTTATAACGCAGCGCACCATCAGAACAAGTGCCTGGAGATATTCTAGTGCCGGACTCTCTCGCACAACAGTCCCGGCCTGCGAAAAGTGGTACCGAGTTAACCCTGCGCGTTAACCTGTCCGCTGCGCACGGGGAGAGGTGGCTCAGGGCATCAGCTGATGTCGCTCTGAACGGGAGGTCCGCGTTTCGAGCCCCGGCGGTGGCAGGATTTCCCCCAATCTGCGTTGCGAGGTCGAATTCAGTCGCTGTCTGGAGGAGAATTCTAGGAGCCGGCTGCTCTGATCAATAGCTTTCCGATTTTTCTACGCTCAACACCAGGCGAATGCCGGAGCAGTATCCTAACAAAGGGGCCTTTCATCTTTCGCGAACGTGACTAAGCACTTTCTGCCTCCGATATTTACTATACCGTTTAGTTGAATCTACTACGTGTAACTGTATGAACTAAACCATTTTCTCCTTGTCGCTTAATTAAGAAGTTTTCAATTTTCATAAACAATTACATAAGCATCAAATTTCGATAATTACAAAGTAGAAAAAAATCCATTCTTTTGTAACAATTTCAAACAAACAGCATTTTTATACTTTCAGTCATTTAGCACATTTGTGTTAAAATTAACTGAGGAAACCAAATTAAATTAGTATTTAAAGTAGTAAATTAGTATTAGTAATTAAATTTCGAAATTTCGAAACAACATAAATTAATTTAATTAAACACATAATTATCACAACTGAATATTTTTTATACATTTGAATCTATACTCACCATTTGTTATTTTCTATAGCTGCATCGTTCTCTGAAGGTTCTTTTTCCTTATTGTGCAGTGCACTTCCTTGTCTTTTGTACGACTCAGGTTTTCCGCTTCGGATATCTTTAGACATGAGCTTTTTGTACAGTTTCTCAAGAAAAGGCCGTGGAAATCCGCTGAGGACGAGATGGTCGCTCCGCGGGTCCAGCCCCTCCAGAACGGCCGGGTCGAGGGTGGCGGGGTGCTCCAGGGTGCGCGGGACGTCGAGGTGGGCGTCTCCCGGGGCGGGCCGCGCCGCGCCCATCGCCGCCCCCCCGCGCACCAGGGCGCTCAGCAGGGCGCCGTCCACGTCCTCTCGCACGGAGCGCCACGAGGGCTCTAGGGCACGCAAGGGCGCCGGGCGACCCTGCACAGACACACACACGCTCTGTGTTAAAAGTTGAAGGAATATATATATATATATATATATATATATATATATATATATATATATATATATATATATATATATATACGCTTTTTCCTGTCTCCGTCTCGCCTCCTTTCATACAATGAAATTGTGTTGACGACCTATGAAAACTCACGTTTCATATGCGTCTCGTAAATTATGTACTGACCTGGAACTGGAGAGTCCTGTCCAAGATGGCCTCTTGAGCCTCCAGTGTGAGGTGGTCCATCCTCCAGTCCTCCTCATCACGGATTGTCACACCGCCCCTCAAAGGGCCCGCGCCGTGGCCGGAGGAGACGGCGACCACCTTGACGCTGCAGCCGACGGCGGCGACCAGGGCCCGCGCCGCCGCCACCTCCTCCTCCGCGTCCAGCAGCAGGACCTCCACGTGGCCGCCGCCGCACGCGGCCTCCAGCGCGGCGCGCGGCAGCTCCCGCAACTGGCGGTCGCCCACGTAGGCCCAGCGGCCGGCGTACTCCTCGTCCAGCACCTGGATGGCCTTGGTCGCGCGGTGACCCGCTGGCACGCCACGCACCGTCACGGCCACCGCCCCCTGGCCGCCCCCCAGCGCCCTTCTCAGGGCGACGCAGTGCTCCGCTTGGAAGCGCAGCGCCCCGCCGCCCGCCGCCGCCCGCCCCTGCTTGGCCAGCTCCTCCGCCAAAAGCGACTCCACTTCTCCAGAGCGCTCTGTGAGCGGGGCGCCCCGCGAGTCGACCAGAGCCCACTTCTTGACGGTAGCGACGTAGTTGGGGAGGAGGGTCTCGATTTGCGTCATCGGAGCTCCAAACATTGTGTCGAGTTCGCGTTTAATGAGATCCGTTAGATCGTTCGCGTGCGCTTGGTCAGAAAACACCCGCAGGCGTGGAAGAAACTCGTGCTGGTAGACGTCTTCCAGCGGATCGTTGTTGTACAGTTTCCACACCTGCGACAGATTATTCTTTTTGTGAGTAAATCTAATCTACCATCAGTTTCACTGTACGTATACAGCAAAATTGTTAGTGGAGAAATTGGCAGACGTATTTTGCAAGTAATATAATGCTGAATTCATTATTATTCGCATTCAAAGAGTTCATAATGTAAGGCACTCTGCACATTTCTCAAGAACAGTAGCGCAAATTTTAGTATAAAATTTTATACATTTTATAACTTATTTTTCCTTATGAAACCTTCCAATATGACTCGATTAAATTTAGAAACGTTAAAAAATGTATATAAAGGAGCAAAATGCTCCTGCGTTATTATTTAGGGATATTTGTTCGTTAAATTGATTAAATTGGACTTTACCAAGCAATAGCGAATAGTAAAGAAGCTACTCTTTAGCGGGAAAGTTATCATTGAGGTTTCCAGATTGTCCTGTTGGCCGGACTGACTGCAGGGTGATGGCAAAGTGCCGGTGGAAGTTTTCTAGTAAAACACATTAGGGAAGATCTATGTTTATTTGATAAACAATTTTTTTCCAAAACAGATCATTCTAGACTCCGGATGAAACATCTCCCCAGAATCACGCTCTATTCACTTGATAAAGAAATATTTTTGTGGATTTCTTGTGTCGCTTTATCGGCGAGTAAAAGTAACTAACACATTTCCAAGTACAGAAAGAAAAATATATATTTTCTAATAACAGTACAAAGAATAAAAATACTTTCATCAAGAAATGTTCCATAAATGGTAGAATTTATTAATAAAGAATTAGGTATTTTTAAGATTAAGAAGGTAGGTACTTTTAACTACATAGTTTGTCAAATCATCTCTGAACGGGATAGAGTGAATACAGAATATGCCGCTTCCTGTCTTAAAAAATCCACTCTACGCCACTGCTCAACAGCCCTTCTCCATTCTCTTAATTTGTTACTAGATAGTCGTTGTGTAATCTCCATGCGAATGCCAAATCCTCGGCTCGTCCTGCGGAGTGGCACGTACCTCGTGGTCGCCGTCGCCGAAGGAGAAGACGGAGTTGGGTGCGGCGGAGTCGCCGGTTCGCAGGAGGTCCTCGTGCTGGAAGTGCAGGTGCGGGCCGTCGGTTGCCTCCTTGCGACGAACCACGGGGCGATTCGTATAAATCACCATCCGCACGTCCTCCAAAAAACAACAGTGGAGCAAATATTCGTCTTTCGTCTGGAAGCAGCCAGGTGTCGTGTGCTTGCTCTTGAAGTTGTTGTAAAACTCAAAATATTTTTGTAAGCTGAAGTCGCCCTTTGAGGTTGTGAAAGCCTGAACAGAAGAGAAAATAATAATAACAACAACAATAATAATAATAACAATAATAATAATTAATAATAATATTTTGTAAGGTATAGATTTTTTAACCGGTTGGTCACCGGAGTCCTGAGGGGGAACTTGAGCTTCAAAGTGTTTAGTGACTTTGGTTCAGGGTATTTACACTGGTCACCGAAAGAGTTGAGCTAGTACCGACTTGCTGAAGTTGCATGCAAGAACATTGGCGGTCACTGAAGGAGCTACAACTGTGCTCGAGCTCGCTGAAAGCGGCATTGTCTCAGCGTATTTACCTGTGTGGTTATCGAAGGAGCTGCACCAGTCCTGTTGGCGTGCTTGAGCTGGATGAAGACGGTCAGTGGCTGCGGCTTCAGCACGCGCAGCACGAGATCGTCCATGGGACGCGCAGCGGCCACATTGGAGAACAGTTGAAACGAGAGGCCCCTTCTGCGCGCGCGCAGCGCCCACAGGCCGCCGAGGAAGATCTCGTATTCTGTTCCGAAGGTCGTCGCTGCGCCCTTCAGTCGCCCCAAGACGGGTGACCCGGCACTGAAACAATTGCCGCTGCGCAACCTTCGCACTGAAACTTTCATCTGCGTTTCCATCTTTTTCTTCGGAATTTAATAGAATGTCCACCTGTTTAAACGTTTTTGCCCTGCCTGAAATTTTATTTTTTAAATAAAAATACATATGAATGGTTAAAACCAGATCGGCATAAGTGACGTTTTATAAATTGTGATAAATCTGTTTAATAGCAGCAGTAATACTGAATGTTTACGATGAGGTTCGGAGTGGTCGGCCTTCTGTTGTCAACGATGATTTGATAAGGAAAGTTAAAGAAATTCATAAGAACAGGCGCTACACATTGACAACGCTTTCAGAGGAATTTCCTAAACTTTCATGTACTTTTTTGTTTAAAAACTGTTACTGATCGCTTGCGTTATCGCAAACTCTATTCCCGATGGGTTCGTAAAACAAAGCGATTTGGTAGTATTTTGACTATCGTCTAAGAGATTGCCCCGTGACGAAATCTGTGAAGACTTCGTTTACAGAACCCGGAGCCCTAATTTCATGTCCACCCCTTCCAAATGCTCTTCCTGTTTGGAAATAATTTTCCGAGTTCACGTAGCACTACATTAATTGGCAGTTATGATTTAAACGAGAACATATGTGTTACTATAGCACCACTAATTATCGATATGAAATTCCTAAGAGGATCATTGCAAGAAACTTCAAGCCAAATTCAGAACATGGACTAATTTTAAATTATCTAGTGTCTTTAAATAATGTTTTAAAAATATTTTTTCCTCACGTACCTGTAATATGGTGTTCTCGCCATTTTATCTGAAAAACAAACATAATGTTTATTTTAAGCGTTATAACTATTTTCTTCTTTAGAATTATTAGAGAAATACCGTTCACATTTCGAATGTTAAAATCGAAGGATAGACGAAGGTTACGACCATTCCGAGCATTGATTCTGTTTGCTGATCAATTCCTTTTGTATTATAACGTTATAAGAAACATTCATGTTGATACATTACTGGGCTGCCGACATTAACAAATTTTCTCTTTTTTCTCTGCCATCCTGTAGGTAAAATATACCTTTGCATCGATTGAAATAACTCATACATTTTTCACCACAACTCGTTTATTTATTCAATTTCTGTCGTAGATTACTTGAATCCCGAACAGCCACTGGCTTGGAAGGGAGCGGAGAAAACATTACGTTAGGTGACAAGGGCGTTATTTGTATTTTAAAGCGTATGTGTCATAGATTATATTTTGCGGCATTTTGCAAGATTGAATTTGATTTGACATTCGCTGCCCAGGTAATTTTCAACACGAAGAGTTGCGTCATCCAGTACTTGGTTTGTTCAGTGTAAGATTTGGTCGCCAGCGAAGAGGGCGGGAGAGATGTTTGGAGTGGTCATTGCGTCATACGTGAAGATATTACAGAGCAACAAGGGCCTTGGTGTACACCTGCCAGAATAGGAGAAGAGACAGTAAGCACACGGAGAATAACCTATTAGTGAGGACGATTTTAATAAGGAGAATGAGATACTGTGGAATGCCGAGTTTCTGGAGTTTGAGTAATAAGCGAGGATGCCAAACTGAATCGAAGGCTTATTTGACATAGAAAAAAGTGAATCTGCGTTTCATCAGCCAAATAACGCTTCTAAAGACTTCAAACCGTTTTCTCAGGTCCATTACCAAAGCACCCTGGTTCATACCCAATGATCTTCAGCAGAACTGGTTTATAATTTATTTTCACTTTTTGCATTTACAAGCGGGGGAGAACTGGCGAAAGCGTTACGTAATGTTTAGACGCGCGTTACGGGTGCTTTAGAAGGGGCAGATGGGAGTATTGAAAGTACTCTAAATTTGCGTCAGGTATTTTATGGACGGACCCCAAGGCAATAGCCTATGCTTGTTCTTGAAATTGCGCGAATGGTCCTTTTTAACTCTACCGGGAACAGAGATTATACTATACCGGGAATGCCTGACAATGCGCAAGATTGTTACAAGACAAGAGCGTATGCCTTTCCTTTTGTATAAGAGGCTGCGTGAACATACCTGTCGTGACGTCTTCTAAGCGAAAGCTGCGGGTCTCAGTACTGCGTGATGAAGGTTCGCCCAGCACCTCCAATATCCTTTTCTAGTCTGAATCTTCGCTTTGAATCGAAATGATATTACGCCCTGCCGTAGTGTGTTTTCCTTTGATGGACATGCAACTTTGCAGAAGCTTCTGACGTTTAAAGGAAGTGACAAAACAGCTAATCGTAAAAAACAGGAAGTGGCTAGACGATAAAATATGTTTTCCGACGACAACGAAGCTGCAGCTATACGATTTTATATTCACAAATATTACTAACGGTGGTATATATTACAAGAATCTAATCGTTAATCTCCTTTCAACCTAATCTACAATGATTATATTTGATTTTCGGTATTCTTTTCAAGATATGATTATTATATTAATATAATCTTTACTTAAGGTGACCAGCCATCCCGTTTTCAGCGGGACAGTTCTGTTTTGAAGTAAGATGTCTCGCTCTCATTTTAATTATTGTGAGATCGTTTGAAAATCCCACTATTAGAATTTGAATGTATACCCTGTTTTAGTGGCCGACCAAGTTGATCATGTGCTACGGCAGTAAATAGCATTTGATGTGGTATTATAGTGGACCGTGTAATTGCACCATGATGTCAAACACACGTATACATATGAAGGGCTCTAAGGAATAACATGACAACAGAAAATGGTTCTCGTTATGTGGCACATATTTCGAGAAAATGTCAAGTGTGGTAACCAACGATATTGCTAATAACGTTACTAAAGAGCTAGTTAGTTAATTGAAAATTCAACAGATGGCAGAGCAATCCACATTTTGCTGTCCCACGTCCGTCTAATTTGAAGCAAACAACGTGTTTAAAATTATGACTAGGGGAACTACATTATATTAACAAATGCACTTTCGTACAATTGAGCGACCATTTAAAGAAATTGCAGTCATTGTGTAAAAACTGCGTTGCAAAATGTTGTAGAAACTTTTGAAAATGTCACAGGGATTTCATGTAAAATACTCCTCAAAATTAAAATATCTTAATGATCAATGGATACAAGGTAGCAAGTTTTGACCTATAAATTTACTCAATATATAATATTAAATAATATAATTATACATAAAAATATATAATGTTATAAACGTCTAACCATGTCGGGGTGTCGCGTGAAAATGTAGTGAGAAATTCCATATAACGTGTAAATGTTCCGTATGTAACATTTGCCCCTATTTGGTAGGCAACTCGGGGTACTTTGGTGTGTGTTGACAGGGTCATGAAATCTTTTTGACTGCGTCAGAACCAGGGTCCAGGGTATAGAGGAGGCCTTAGTCAAAACATTTTTAATATGAATAATAAATGAAGTTTTCAAAATGTTAGCTCCATGAAATTCGATTGCACGGCGAGTCATTCTTGTTTTCTTAGTTGCAGCAATACATCACCAGAGCGTGCCACGATTCTTGATCCCTCAAATTGCTATTAGGTGCGAGAGGAGTGGAGCAGGTTTGTTTATTTGGTTATTTTAACGATCGGTCTATTATATTGAATCTGTAGGTATTTTTTGATTCAAAATTGTTTCTTTTACAGGAAAGCGAACTCATTTGTTTATCTGATTGTGTTAATAACGCTCGTTACCATCCATTATTCTGAATTTAACTAGTGTTGGTAGAGGAGTGGGGGTAGGTAAACCGGGGCTCCAGAAAACGCGCGCGTAAAATGAAGCAGCAGTTGGCGACCGTCTCTTCTGTTTTGGTATGTATTTGTGAAAAGTAAAAATCTAAGAAAAATGTCGTAGTCCTTTTTTTGTGCAGTGAGTTTTGAACTGTCATCATACTCAAGTATAAGTCTGATAATTATGAAGTGAAAGCAGTATTTTTTTAAATTCTGTTCAAAATGTTCTTTATTCAATTGTTTTTTGAGTATTCTCGATTTGGTAGTTTCGCCAAGTATTCTGTGGTATATTTGATTTTACTAGGCTTTACTGGTGAGTCATTAAGAAAATAATAAATACATGACATGTTTGAGTTATGTATTTCTAAAATAAATAATGTATTTGAGTATAAGTATAGTGAGTTTCAAAATAAGTATTGTATTTCATTGTTCAATTCTATTGCATAAAAATGACATGAGAAAGTAGTTTGAAATTGAATATGAAATTTGTGTACTTCAGTGAGAGGTGGCTACTGTTAATTGTTTAATTTTTGTTTTATAATAGTTTGTTCTTTTCTTTCTCTCTAGGTTTCAGGTTAAAACAGCCAGAATACCATATAAGGGATGTGTCTAGAAATGCATATTGAGTTATTATTTTTAATACTACATTCAACTTATTTGTTTGTCTGTATTGTACAGCTTTTCTAAAGCACCCTCTCAGCAATGTAGGTTTCTGTATCTCCCTTTAAAAATAACTCTTTGGATTTCTCAGTTGGGCAGAGGAAACATAAACAGTTTGGTGTCTACTGTAGCATCGAAGGGTGAGAATTGATGGGGATGCCAGCAATGGTTCTCCCCTCCCCATGAGTTGTATTTCCCGTACTGGAGATGTATTCTCCTCAAAATTCTTCCTAATACTCCTCAAAATTAATCCACATTAGGTCCCATATTTATGATTTCCTCACCAAAATTTTGAAATGAAAGAATCCAAAAGACAAATCGGCCAAGAAAGCATTCTCAAGAACATTATGAGGATTCATTCAAATTGTGTTGCATAAATAAAGATTGTATTTGTTTTACTATTGATTTTTCAGTCATCCCCTCTTAAAGTTTTGAAGAAAATTAGATCTATTTAAAATTAAGTTGTAGGTTTTTTTTTTTTATGTCAAAAACAATTTACTGACTTGATAGTAAAGGGAGGTAGTATACCTACATTTCCTGCCCAGAAGCTACAACAAAAGAGAATCTCAAAATTTAGACAAAAATTTGGTGGAGAAAATAAGCTTTAAATCTTTTCATGCACATTTTATTGAATGAACTAATTTTAATTTGAAATAGAATTTCTTAAAGAACTCAAATGAACCAATTAAATTAAAAAGATTGTTTTTAATTTTCTCCCAAGTTTAAAAATTTATTGAAATGCAAAGATTTTATTTCGAGAATTTGAAGAATTCTTGGAACATCTCAAAACAAATTATGCATTCAAAAATCTTTAACCTTCTTCAATCTTCTATAATCTTCAAAAATATTAAATGTTTTAATGATTTTTAATTATCTAGTATAGCTATCTCAAATTTCATTGCAACTATTCAGAATCAATGTTCATATTTAATTTATCGTATAATTAGAAAATAAAATATAATTTATACTAATAAATAAAGAGAGTAGTGTGTTGAACTACAGTGCAATAATCTTGGGATGTTTTGAACTAATATCTACGAAACTTTTGTGCGAACTTCTTTTGAAGGACTGGAGTACTACAGACTGTGATTTACAACCATAAACCTTAATATATTTACAAAAACAATTTCTTTTTTGGACATCCTTTGTCTCGCATTACATCAGAGATTCAAGAGTGCATCAGTGGTCAATAGTTTAGCCAGGGTGCTATCTGAGAATGAAAGACTGACATTGCCAATAAATGCCAAGAATTTATCTTGAAAAATAAATCAAATATTATGGAAGTCCATTGTTTGCAATATTCACATATCATGCTACAAAGCATCTAGCATGTCAGATCAAATAATGTAGCTAACATTTTTTTGCTGTTTCAGCTTATTCTCAAATTATTGTGTTCATGCATTGCACGTGTTGGAAGAGCAGAATTTTTCTAATGTTTCAACGGCATGATGAATAAATGAAACTAGGCAAATGTTTGATATTACATGGTACTTGCTCATCGGTCTTTAAACATACGTTTCTGTTGTATTTAAAATAATTATAAAATCTGGCAATTATGCTTCAGCATAGATATTTTTATTTACCTATTGTGATTGTTTCATGAACTATGATTCAACATAGAGAATAAGAATTTGAGGATTAGATAAGATTATTTATTTAATCGCACTGGTCATAATATATGACATGGGATGAGTCATTTTTATATAATACAGAACAATAATATAATACAAAATAATAAAGAAACAAAACATACCCACAAAAGAAGCATATTTAACATTATACATACTTAACATAAGGAATCCTTCAACCCCCTAGATCCAATTGATATATTTCCAAAACTCTTCTCAAAGACAACCAAAGCTTACATATGATGACATCCGTGCAAATGTAGCTTAACCCACTTTTCATTTTGGGGTCTCTGTGGTAAACACAACTTACTCTGCTTTACTTCAATATGTAAACTTCAGTGCATTTTTATCAATACTATTCACAGTAAATCCAGGAAGTCCACTTAACTTAGTATTACATTACTTTGTGCAATAGTGGCCTATGGAGTACAGCCCATTCTTTTGTTGAAACAATCACAATGTTTATTTTATTTATAAAACTTTAACCTAGCTGATGGATTATATCATGAATAAAATTAAATCATAAAAATCATAATTAAAATTAAAAGTAAATTCAATCGGGATAGTAAAGAAGAGAGATTTCATGACTTCAATGAATTTTATACTGCCTATGTATAACATTTTAGATAGATTCCATTCTCCCTCCTTTTTAGGTAGATGTAAAATGTTCTGTAGAAGAAAGTGCAGAAATTTTGTCTGTTAATGAATAATTAGATTAAAATAAATCTGGCTGCCTACTTCTCAATTAATATTTGTTGCGAAAATGGCCGAACTTCATTTATTCCAGTTGTCTGTAAAATTTGTTATGCAATAGTGGCCTAACACACACAGAAAATTGCATTTTCCATCTTTCATTATTGGAACTATTATGAATAGTAAGGTACAACACCAAAGTAAATATTCATTAAAATTTCTGCATTTGCAGCATCATAAAACACTTGCAAATTAATTTTAATATTGCGAGTAACATCATTAGCCATTTACTCCAAACCCAGAATCTGAAAATTGGCCACTTCTGTGCCAATATCCTCATGAACAATAATTGCCTATCGATTCAAAACAGGATGTATACAAACTCCAGCCTTACACACATATTATGCTAAATAGCCTTATATTTTACAAATTCATCAACGCTGTAAAAGCCATGGCAAGATAAGAATGAATAAAGACATCTTTCAAATGCTCCTAGCTCAGGCAGACCTTTGAGGTGCTTAGGTAGAAAATTGTGCAAACAAAGTCCAGTATGGAAGTTATTTTGACATAAGTGATTGTTACAATCAGATCTTCTTTATTCCTTGTATTATAACAATGACCTAGAGATTTCTTTGTATACAGAAGTGAATTGTATTTTATAAACATTAAGATTTCATAAATATGCCTACATGGTAATGATAGTGTGTGTAATGTTTTAAAAAGTTGTCCAAAACTTTTGTTTCTACTCACTCACATCTTTATTCCAATTGCTCTTTTTTGAAGTTCAAAAATTTGTTGGACATGAGATGAGTTGCCCGAGAACATTATTCCATGAAATCGATGGAGTGAAAAAGAGCAAAGTACAATATACAAGCTGATTCAATACGCAATGCTCTTCTGGTGTGACATAAAGCAAAACCGACTTTACTCATCCTTTTTGATATTTCTTGAATAGAAAAAAAAAGTGGTTTCCATTTCAATGTGTTGTTCAGCCAAATTCCCCAAAATTTTGATTGGTCCTTAGGTGATGTCTTTGTTTTGAATTTTTGGCAGGTGGATATTCAAAATTGAAAGAAATTGTAAGAGTTTTATCTTTGTTTATCACTATCTTATTTATAGAAGATAAAATAGACAAATAATATTTTATTTTAAGGTAATTTTGATTTGATGTAATATAAAAATGATAGTAGAAAAGACACAACTTGTGAAATTGACCACAGAAGAAATCTCCTCTAGATGGAAAATTATTTTGAGGATGATTTTCGAATGTGGTGAATTGTTTAACATTGTTGATGGAACTTTCCCAGAACCTGGTAATACTAATGAAATGTTATTAGATAAATGGAATAAAGAAAATGGTAAGGTTAAAAAATGTATTATTCTATAGCTTGATACAAAACATTTGCTATGTTTTGTAAGATGTGAAATAGCAAAAAAGTGTAAGAGATAAGTTGCATCAATTTTTTTTGTCACAACCTAAAGAGAATATTGATTTGTTGACACACAAATTTCATTATATATAATAGGATTGGGCAACAAGAGTACAGGGACATTAAGAAAATTAGATGATATTCTAATTAAAATGTCATTATTTACAATGCCAATAAATTAAATTGATTTATGTGCAATATTTTTACAGACTTCACCTAAGGAATTTGATCATACCTATATTACATGGCCCGATCTAATACACAATGATAATAAGGACATATTTTGAAAGATTGTAGAATTGGATTGGTCTGTTTTAAATCCAAAAAATAGAATCATGGTTCTAATGATTGTAAAAATCAAGATAAAGCTAAGGAATGTGCAGAGTTATGTATTGAAAAAATTGAAATTCAATATATTATTTGTGACTCTCTGGTTTGAAATTTTGTAAATTTTGTCCAATAATTTATTTTATGCCCTCGATAATAATTTATTTCATGCAGTTTTTGTTTTATAAAGACTAATGTTAATGCATATGTGGAGAGTTTTATTCTCAACGTTGCAAATGAGTGAGTTTGCTTACCTCCAGGAGATAAAGATACATTATATTATATTAAAGTTATTGGCGCGCCATTGTATAATAATAATTACATAAAATCTTAGTAGCTAAAATTTTTTGATATCAAGTCGAAGAATTTAAGAAAATAGAGACACTTACTTAAATTCTCATGAGATTTTATGTAATTATTATAATACAATGACAAGCTAATAGCTAAGAATAAGATTTTTATGACCTAAAAAGTCCAAAATATGCCCTTTAGTATGCAATAAAAATTAATAATATTTCGGTATATCCGGAGTTCATGGTGTCGTTTACTGAACCGGTTCACTAGAGGGGAATCGACTCACTGAACCGAATCCTTGTTTATTGTTCGCATGTTGTAATGATCACTATGTTATCGCAAGAATTATAATTTCTATTTAACACTCACATTCTACTTAAACTATCATTACTACTCAAAGCCAAAATTTAATTACCAAAAAAAGCATCTTATCTACTTAACACTTTTTATACGCTCTAGAATGCGCAATAAAATAATAAAAACTCACATATTTGTAGATTTTTAAATATAAATTTTTCTATTTAACACTCACGTACTACTTAAACTATCATTACTACTCAAAGCCAAAATTTAATTACCAAAAAAGCATCTTTTCTACTTACAACTTTTTTATATGATCTAGAATTCGCAGTATATTTCACTAACACTTTCTATTTAAACATTTTTATTATTGGGGGGCTATCGCCCCCCAAACCCCCCATTTTAATAATATAAAATCAACCAGACTATTTTTTCAAACAAATACTCTATGTCAAAGATAGCAGTATTTTATTAGAAAAAATATAAAAAATCAACTCACATAATCGCTGAAATTATAGAATTTTTAGAGTATTAAAAATACTATGGTAGTAAAATGAGTGTAACATATCTGCACTAATTACGTAGAACATCCTTATGACACGAAAAACTTCAAAGATTCATCAATGTATCACCAAATCTGCTTATATCTGAAAAAATACACACTCTTTACTTCTTATGAACTAAAGTTCAGTAAATTAATAAGTCTCCTCTCAAACCAAGAATCCTTACGTACAGACATTTTCACACAATGACCATTCTGGCCTCTGACTCTACAAATCCACTCAAAACCATCTGTTCTATCCTTTCTCTCAATAAATTTCATTTCATTCTTGCATACATTACATACACGTCGAGACGCAAGCAAACCCACTTTCTGACACCACTGAATCACATTCAAACGTCCCTTTCGGCACAAATCATTAAAAAATTCTGAATTTATACCTTCCATCTCGGTAGACACACAAAACAATTAAAAAGAAACTTGAAATGGCAATGAAACACGCAAATCCACGCCACAAAATTCTTCGCTATTTGACGATTCATAAAATTATGAAGTAAATAATTTTGTAGTCATAGTAACAACTAAATGTGTTGTTAGGAGGCTGTTTTATTAATAAATCAAAGTCTATTACAACCAGGCAAGCTAAAGTCTTAATTTTGTGATTTAAAAGAGTGTTGTGAAGTGAAATTTTAGAAGTGAATTGAAATTTAAAATGTATCGTCATGAAGAAAAAATGTTTCGTAATTGGAAAAATGTATAACTTAATTTGGAAAAGTGACATAGTTAAATTGTGATCAACCAAATTGTGTATATATTTATGCTTTGAATCAATGCCATCAAGATTTTTCTCCAGTGATAGAAGTGAACCGTAAAACTATAACCTTGTGAATCACGAGATTAGTGAACCGAATCAGTGAACCAAAGGAACCGAAGGTCAGTGAACGACACCATGAACTCCGGATCAACCAATATTTCATTTTCTGTATAGAACTCTTGATAAAATTTTGGAGATGAATACTTTACTTGAAAAAAAAATTTTTTCTGCAAACATGAAACAATCTGATGTACTTCATGGGAGAAATAATTGATGTATATATTCACCTTAGTGAAGTACATTGTATGTCTTGGTGCATTTCTTCTGCCTGGTTATTTTATCATCTGTAGAAAAGACAAGAAAAAACACAAACTGTGACAAGCTCTTTGTAATAAATAAATAATTTGAATCGAAATTGAAAACAAAAAAACAAAAAGATTGCATGAAAAATTGATACATATCTGAGGTAAGTCTGTATTTTAATGAAATATGCAATACATGCCCCTATAAATACACAAATAAATACCAACATATTACACAACATATTATCCAATTATGCAAAATTATAGAAATCTGCTCCCTAAAAATGACAAAACAAATGTAATGTATCTTTATATCTCCTGTAGATGAGCGAACTTACATGCTCAAAATGCCAAGGATAAAACTCTGCACATATGCATTAATGTTTGCATTGTATAATAAAAAGTTCATAAAATAAATTATGTAAATGAAATTGTGATGAATGGTTTACACACAATGGGGCTACTCACATTACAATGGACATGACTGGTTTTCTTCATGTAAACCGTTACAGTACTTTAGAAAAAGGGACAGTGATTATCAAGGGGAGCAGATTGAAGCACTTGGTTCTGGTTGCATGGATGCGAAAACATTGGATGGAGAGAAATGGACAGATCATTATTTTGATGGTGTTTGGTATTTTCCTCAAGTAACTTGCAATTTATTTTCAGTTAAAAAGGCTGGTCAAAAGGGAATTGATCAAATGGTTCAATTTAAGGAAAATAATGGATTTTTTATAAAGCAGGAATTCTTATTGAAATGGTTTTATCAGATGACTCGAAAGATCTTTGTAGATTATTAGTAAAAGTCAACCATCAAGAAAAATCAAATTGCATTTCTAATAATGATCATAATATATAAACAATGCAGTGATAGATGGCAGCTGAGCTTGGAAAACCCAGCCTAGACCAATGAAATTAGAAAACAAACTAGTATGAGAAAGTCTATGTCATTCTGTAGCACTGCTAGTTTAAAAATGCATATATTGTTCATGATCGGCAATTATTGCCTTAAAAAGGCATTCAACAAAATACGTTGAAAACTAATAAAATATATTAACTTTTTGAGGGATATTTAGGAAAGAACCTCAAATTAACATAAAATATTTTTTTTAATTTACAGCAGAATAGTTGAATTTTTAATGGATATATAAAAGCTATACATGTTATAATAAAAAATAATTATATATGAATTATGGATGATTTTTACTGTGATGAGTTTAATTCTTGGAAAGGAATTTTAAGAATTCTTAAGATTAAATATTCTAGTAGAAGGACAGAAAGGAAGAGAGAAATAAAATCTTAATAATAACTTTGAAATACAATTTTTAAAAGCTGAATAGAAAGTTCTTTTTGAAATGGATATTTTCAAATAAACAATTCATTTTATTTGGTGTTCAAATACAAATCCTAAATCTTTGATATGTTTATGCCCATGAAAAATGAAAACAAGAATGCATTGAGTTCAATGGAATACTGATTTTCATTTCAACTTTTGAATTAATACCTCTCTCTCTCTCTCTCTCTTTCTCTCTCTCTCTTTCTATCTCTTTCTCTGTCTCTCTTTCTCTGTCTCTTTCTCTCTCCCTCCTCTGTCCTTCACCCCCCTTCTCACCCCTTTCTCTCTTTCACTCTCTTTCACTCTCTCTTTCACTCTCTCTTTCTCACTCTCTCTTACTCTTTCTCTCTCTTTCTTTCTCTGTCTTTCTATCTCTTTCTCTGTCTCTTTCTCTCTCCCTCCTCTGTCCTTCACCCCCTTCTCATCCCTTTCTCTCTCTTTCACTCTCTCTTTCTCACTCTCTCTTTCTCACTCTCTCTTTCTCACTCTCTCTTTCTCACTCTCTCTTTCTCTCTCTTTTTCTTTCTCTCTCTCTCCTTCTCTCACCTTCACCCCCCTTATCTCCCCTTCTAACCCTTTTCACTCTCTCCTTTCTCTCTCCTCTCTCTTTCTCTCTTTTATCTCCCTCTCTTTCACTCTCTCTCACTCTCTCTTTCTCTCTCACTCTCTTTCACTCTCTCTCTCTCTTCATCTCTTTGACAAACGTTTTTAAAAGTAAAAGTTTTTGTGATAATGATATAGCATTACAGCTGATGAAGGGGCGTTTGCTTGTCGAACTGTCCAGTACATAAATCTTTCAGAGCCATGGATTGTACTTCCAAACTTATCTTGTGTACTTTTGGAATACAATTTCCGTGTAGCTGTAGAAAAACCGTGGCAAGTATACTAATTGTTTTAATACCATTTGTTGTTTGTGAACTAAAACAAGATTTAAAGAAAGCGAACTTTATTTCAGTAATGACGGATGTATCGAATCATAAGGACACAAACATTTTTCCATTGCTTGTCAGGTACTTTAATTCTACTGGGGCGATTCAAGTTAAAATGCTTAATTTTAAATCTTAGCCTCGAGAAACTTCAGAAACCACTGCTACATTCTTGAGTGAATATTTAGAAAATGTGAACTTAAAAGAAAAAAAAAGAATAGCGGTTTGTACAGATAACACGAACTGTAATTTTGAAAGTGGATCCAGAAAGGCCTTCACAACACTGAAGGGAAATGTGGGGCATAACTTCCTTGGAGTTGGGTGATCCGCTTACATACTACTTCACAATACTATCCAGGTGGCTGCTGATGTTCTTCCAGTAGATATCGAAGGCATTGCTTCTAAAATGTATTGATTCTTCTATGTCTATACAGTAAGGGTAGAAAAAGTCTCAAAGAATTTTGTGAATTTGTGGACCAAGGGAACAAACAAGTTATAGGGTATAGCAAATAAGATGGCTTGTTTTTTTGTCTCCCTGCAATCGAACGTCTTGAGAGTAAGTTCGTCCCCCCGAAGTCATATTTTGAATCTCAAAATAAATGCCCATTTATCATTAAGTCATTTCTTGAAAATCCTCTATCAGAAGCATGACTGTATTTTTTTCAAAACCAAGCATTAACTTTTCACTCAGCAGTTCAAATAGTACAGGGTCAAACAATTCCAGTTTTGAGATTATTTCTGTGTTAAACGATTTAAAAGTTAATTTAATTTCCAAAGATGAAGATTGCTTCATAACGTAAGTTGTCAGATCAATTTTTAGAAAATTAGAAAATGAGGGTTTTTCATCAAAGTTCGCAAAATTTAAACAGTATATCCATACACTTTACCAAAGTGCAGCTGAACAAATGGGTTGCAACCATCGAAAACTTGGGAGAGCACAGTTGGATAACAGTGAAGGCAGGGATACCCCACTGGAAGGATATCGAGAGGACTGAAGATTTCATTTGCAATGAGGCTCCTTTAACAAAAATAGGAAGTATCAGTTTGTACGATGAGAATGTGAACTTTAAACAATACTTATCTCCGGGAAAATGGAAGGTGGAAAGAACATCACCGAGCCATTGCTGGGTAAAAATTATTTCACATTTTAATGCGAACAATGTCCATACATTCAATTTTTTTAAATATTGGAATTTCTTCAGTTTACCTGGAACTAACGACACCCTCTGAACGAGTACTTTCTTCCATGAATGGTTTGTGGACACGTGACACGAACGCTCTTCCAGAGCAAACTCTAAAGGCCATGTTGGCTAATGAGGCGAACTTTACTCAGACTTGTGCAAACGTCTACAAAATGATTAGTGATAAAAAAGACTTACTGAAGATAATTCATTCTTCAGAAAAATACCAATAAATGCTACACTAATATTTCTAAAGGAGTTTTGGTTGGCGTAAACTGTATATTACTAGATCATGTTACACTTATTTATTTGCTTATCACAAATATCAAACCTTAAGCTTTTGTGACAAAAAAGTGTGAAACATCATCTTTTATTGTTTAAATAAAAACAAATAGTCTTGCTTTCAGGTTTTTGAAATATGGTCACCTTGCATGGTTGGCAGGTGAGCTTTGGAGCGCCGTTGCGCAGAGGGTAAGCGAGCGTGTGCGCTCTGCTCGCCAGGAGGCGCCCTGGTCGGGGCTCCTCTACGCAACGTTGTGCTTCCTTCTGCCTGCGCTGCCTGCTCCCGCTGACTTCTCTCTCTCTCTTTCACTGTCAGGGTTGGCAGGTGAGCTTTGGAGCGCCGTTGCGCAGAGATAATGCGAGCGTGTGCGCTCTGCTCGCCAGGATATGTAAATATGGAATATTAAATTTCCTTTCAATTATATATTACTCTGGGGCTACAAAGGCACATATTTTGCACATTATTTATAACGACTACGGATTGTTGTAACATTACAAATCACGCGTTGGGAATGGAACTTTGGTTCCTTAGAATGAACATTCTTATTACCCCATTCAACCCCATTCATGCACTATATCACGAGATCCGTAGCTATACTCAAGTTTTCTATCGCTTCAAAAGTGTTGAAAATTAGAATCAGCAGTATTAAAGAATTCAGAGATGATCACTTTCCTTATTTCTTGTTTTAAAGAACAGATTTCATTCTGGATAAAACTAATATATCTATAAGATGGGCAAAGACGGACAGACGTATACGTTTTTGGAAGAGTGGCCCGAAATACAAAGCTTTTACCGTCATCATATTTTTTTGTATCTATGACATACAAACCTTGTATTTCGGCTGCACAAGTTAGAGGAAGTAATTTACTACATATGGGAATATAATGTATCCACTTCTTCGATACCAGGGCCTCAAAACTCGAGTTTTTTTAATTGCTTATCTTTCCCATCATTACAATTGTTTTTCTTTACTACTTAAGAACATAGAAGCGTGAGCAAATAAAAACCGATAATCATTTTTATGTGTATTAGTTTAAAAAAATCAAATAATTAATACGTTTGTGGTAAATGAATCCATTTTTAAGAATCTCTGGAATATGTCTGACTTGCGTGAGACACGAAAAACAAATATTTTGTAAAGTGGTAGTAAATTATATTTCCATACTCAGGCATTTTTTAATGTTCTACCTACTTTCTGCACCGCAGGCCGTACATTATATATAATTATATAAATTATAAAAATAAGGACAGTATTAATACAAAATAATGGAATTAAAATGTAGTAATATAAAAAAATACAATTCTGATATTAGTAATAATAAATTAGAAGTAGAAGTATTAATAATAAATATTTTGGTAACATTAATAATAGTAATTTAATATCACTATAAGAATTAGGTAGATATGTATGAATTAAAAATTTATAATTAAAAATCTTATGGTTTTAAGAACAAAAGATATTACATAGTCTTTTGCTCCTAGTTATGTATACTATTCAGTTCTTCTACACTTTTGACACGAACTTTGGTATTTCTCACCTTTACGATGACATCTGTTGTTCAAACGTTCTCTTGGCCAAAATGTTCCATAGCCTTTTTTAGGACTTGCAGCCGCATCCTCCCCAAATGGTGACACCTGTTTTCCTCATAATTCTTTTTGATGAAAACATTTCCCGGCGCTTTATTACTGATGAATTTTACAATTTTAGGACGAGTATCGCCATTGATTTTCTATCCAACTCGATGGCTGCGATCAATACCGCTTAGATCTAATTGGCCACCCGTCTTTTTGGCAACATTGATTGCAGTCGGGTTCCCTGTTGATCCGTAGGCGGTTTCGACGCTGGGACTGCTTAGGCTCAATGTGCAGCAGTTGGAGAGAAAACTAAATAGCGTAAAAGTAAGTGCGTCTGCGCGACGTGTCGCGAGCCTCATCTTCACTTCTGAGAGAAAATCGGGGCAGAGGGGTCCGGGAGTCAAGTGGCCATACACAATGGCTCGGGTTTGCTCATTGCATTTCAATTTTTTTAAGGAGTCGGCGGATGTGAAGGGGGCCTAACTTTTATTGTTTTGAGTAAAACACCTTGCTTATATTTCCTTCTCGGAATACCTCTTGGTGCGGTAGAATTTCCGTGTGGGAAGTCAGGGTCTCCGACTTACCCCGTTAAACCCGAGTGTTTGCGTTGCGAGCTCACTTGAAAACTCTGCATTCCCGCACTTCGTAAGAAGAGAAAGTTTAATAAGTAATCGTGAGTAGAAATCGAGATGGTGGCGGGATAAAGCAGTTTTTTAGTCGAGATTGTGTTGCCAAATTAGCCTTTTAGAAATGATTTTAAAAATCTATTTAATAATCCATATATTAGTCCATTTGCAAGGAATATAATATATATTTTTCACTGGTCGAATGGTCACTTATCTATATATATTTTAGCAATTCACCAGCAATACATTCCATATTATAGACTTTCAAAATTTCATTGAGTGTAAAGCCAAACAGTAGTACGTCGATAAACTGTTTTTATACAAATTAGGTTCGCTATTTTGAGTAAATATTTTGTGAGTTGAAAATTAAACAAGTGTTTCCAAAAAAGGAGGATTTATTTTATATTTTCACATAACATACAGATTCTTTTATTCTGGGCTATAAAAAGTTAAAGGGTTCATTCTTCTATATTAAATGTTTATTATATTAGATGCGTGTGGTCGCAGACACTAGTTTGTAAAACTGAAATAAAAACAATGAATCACGTTATTATAAACTTTAAAGGTTTATTTTCCGGCGCTTCGTTTGGGGCGATGTACAGTCAACCTCAATACAGCCTCAGTGAGGAGATCAACATCTCTGGAAATGAGAACCATTTTAAATCTGTAACAAAAGAGAAGAGAAAATAATTGTATTTTACTAATATTCTTGGTCTTTCAGAAAATGATAAAATAATGTCTCACGTTTTATCGGGGATCGACTGTTGTGCTGTAGGCGCTCTGGTCGGGGCTCCTCTACGCAACGTTTTGCTTCCTTCTGCCTGCCCCCGCTGACTTCTCTCTCTTTCCTCGTCGCAGCCGCCCCATTAATAGACCCACGTAGCCCCCTTCAGGAGCGGCCAACCAAGTGACGACCGCCGCCCGGAAGAAGTCCGTGAGGTAACCCGCTGCACGATAAGCAAAGTCCTTATCAATAGGAGCATAGGGATATTTTCTTTCTAAAAAACCGATGTTATTGTGTGTGGTCAACCACACTATAAGCTCAGTGAGCAGTTCAATTCCTCCGGAAAGAAGTACCATTTTGATATATAGTTTAATTCTGTAACAAAAATGACAAAACATGTTTTACTGATATTCGTTAATGTTTTAAAGAGTGAAAAAATAATGTCTTACGTTTTCGCATCTACTGTAGAGCCACTTCTTTTTCTGTCTGGCGTCCGTCCATTGCCCGTCGCAATGTGTGCCGTGGGAGGGTTGTTTCGTTCTGTGTGTCTTTGACCCTGACGTATCTGGTCGTCCTCTCGGCGAAGTACAGAGTTGCCTCGCTTGAGGTAGTGAACCTTTTTCAAGGTCAGCGCGAGGCATATAATGTTACAGATGACCAGACAACACACAGGGCCATAATAGAACAGTGCAGTTCCAGATTTTGCATAAGGAATTTGCGACGAGATAGGAGCTGAAACATCGAAATGATTAGAAAAACTTGTTTTGTTAGAATTACCTGAAAACCGAAATCCTAGTTCAAGAAATGAAATGGATATAAATGTTTTGATCTTTAATAATATTATAAAATTATAAAAGGCTTTTTAAATTGGTTTGAAGCATGAATGTATACCAATTGTTTATATAAATTGTATGTCTGAAATTCTTCGAATTTTTACATTCTGAATCCGTTTTATCATATGCTTAATTGTGTGTGTGAGAGTGAAAGGAATGAACAACGCTTCGTCAGGGCCCATGGCCGATAGTGTTCTCCTTCAGTGGAAGATAAAACGATTAATGAACAGGGCCGGATGTAGGTATTGCGGGGTCCCCCAAACACAAAATTGTTTTCTTACTTATTTTATATTTTTTACATTAAATGTATTTTGCAAAATACGTTATGCATGTATTTCCGAACTGCGTGGCCCCAAGCACCTTGCGTAGGTAAATCCCGCCCTGATAAAGAATAATGCCAAGTAAGCAATTCGGTGAAAGTTGACAGACTCTTTAACCAAGACTTTTCGAAAACTGCGGTTGATCACACAAAATGCAATAAATTTTAAAAACTGAATATCGTACGTTTTCCCCCACAAAATTAAACACGTTAGTTTTCAAAAACTCTTTCTGTAACCCTCATAATAGTTAACTAAAAAATAAATATACGGCTGGTTTAGAAGATTTGTCGGGTTGTTTATTAAACTTTACTCAACTGCTCTTAAACGCCCCTTATCTCATATTTTGTTTGCATCTTTATGCACAAGAATATTTCGAGGTATTTTCAAAAGAACAAAAATTAAATTCAAAAGTTTCGGAAAAAATTATTTTGTCAGTTTTCTTGGAAATATTAGAGAAGCATCGAGTGCTAAGAGATATAAGTGAAACAGTTTACAGGAAATAAACCTTTGCTTTCTGACCCAATACGGATTTGTAAAATGAAAATCTACGGAAACTGACATTCTTTTGTTTATTAAAGATGTTGTTTTATCAAAGAATCAAAATAAAGCTCTTATTCGAACATTTTCAGATATGCCGAAATGTTTTGGCGTCATTGTCAATAACATTTTTTTTCTTAAAATTATCTTCATATAGAATTCGCAGAATTCCCCTAGGTTGGATATCATCGGACCTTAAACATCGATTCCAAAAAGTAGAAATATGCGAAATGTTTCCCCCAGCTAATCTTAATTGCATCGGACGAAGACGTCACAATTCTGACCCATGGTCGATACTACCCCACAGCAATACATGATCTCGATCGGTGAGGCTCGATGTGACGTCATCACTACCAGCTAAAATCGTTCGCTTCTACATAATGCAGAGTGGCCGTTCTTACGCCAATGGTCATATGTCGATTTGTTACTTGGGCGTAGAGCACAAACATAAAACGTTAATTTAGTTTTCCATCTCCTTTATGTATTATCATACTGGTAGATTCTGCCTTAAGCCTCTTGACCAACTGCATTGATCATCCATTACCATCATCAGGAAGATAAAGTCGTTCAGCATAACACACTCGTGTCTCCATTAGCGACGGGCTGTACCATGGTGTTATTGTCGTCCTCCAATCTGGTTGAGTAACCAAGATGCAACACGCTATTGTGAGCACTACGGGCAGCCCCCAAGCGAAGGCTGAAATCGCCAGGAATTTCTTTCCGCTTCCTTTATCCAAGCGTGGCATGTGCAACCTACAGAAGGAACAGGAGTCTTAGTTATTTACAACACAAATTGATTCCACTGATGATGTGGTAAAGCAAGGCTCTCTCTCCTTTCCGCAACTCTAAGAGCGATTGGAAAGGGACGTGAACTCGCCAGCAATTAAGGCAACTCGCGAATTCCGAAAGACCGAAGAATCACTTTCTGTTCCCTTTGTTACGTGTCCTGTGCAATGAGTAGAATGGTAAAACATTGATGCTATTATTATTTTCGGCGAACTCTGTATTTTTAAAAGTTCCTTAATTTTAACTTTTAAAAATTAGAAAATTTAAGATTTAGATTTTTGTCTTAAACAAAATATATTCTAAAAATAGTTCTTTAAAAAGGTCATGCACATTTTTTGAGAAAAATTATTTTTTACGTAATTTGTGCTTGAAATTGATGCAATTTCTAAAAGAAATATTTTCTCAAAAAAGGTCCAGAGCTTTTCTTCATTTGTTTTTCCACAGATACAACTGAATACGCTTAAAATAATGGTACTGATCTCGTTTTCGTCGAACTGGCCGTATTTTCAGGAAGCAAATTCTTAATATTTGTAAACTACGAAACAGAAGATATAGATTTTTGCGTTTAGAAAAATCTTTAAAAAATAAGCTCATTAAAAGGTCTATAATTTATTTAAGAAAACCTATAGTTTTCCTGTAATTTCTGCTTGACATTAATGAAATATTCGGGTATTCAGGTGTTCTACCAACTATGAGCAGCGAGTAAAAGTTTTGGAGAACAGAAATGGATTTAAAGTAGATTAAAGTAATTAAGGTTATTTTAATTATAATTTACTATTGATAATTTGTTATTACTACCGTGCGTAATGTTGCCACACAATGCAGTGATGAATATTTGAGAAGTTATTCATTGTTACAAGAATTTCATTGTCATAGATGGACGAGTGAAGTCGGGTTTATTTACTGAACGTTAATGTTACAATGTGTTTATGTTTAGTAAAATGGTACATTTAACTGTCTTAAATTCAGGAAAATTTATACATACATACAAAAGCTGAATATTACATCACAATGTCGTAAGTTTGCGTTCATTCATAAGGCGTTACATTTGACGGCAGTTATATTATTCTACATGTTCAATTTATTTGTGAAATTATCTTTGCTCTTCTGTATAATGTACTGTAAATAATGCGAGAAAGTATCTGCATTACAGCACCACTAATTTCAGTTGTCATGGATCCTTTTTCAATATTTTTTGTTTTCTTGATTTCATTGATTCGATTATTACTTGTAGAACTATTTATTTGATTTGATTTATTTGGTCAAAAAGCAGTAAAAACTATGTGACGTATGTGGGAGAAGATCATCTGCGCACGTTTTTTTTTTTTTGAATTCCAGATTTCCTTCCCAACATTTTTACTAGAAATAGTTGAAAGATGAATAAAAGATAAAATATTATTAGAAAAATATTAATAATAATAATTAATAATATTATTATTAACTTATTTGCATCGGTAAATGAACTGCAGATTTGATTTTTCCGGATTGCTAACAAAATAGTAACTCACCCCCAGCTCTAGTCCCAGCACTACAAACAAAAGGAAAGTTCAACAAAACGTGCGCAAAGTGTCGGATATTTCGTAGCACAAAAGCCAAGAAAGATTTTGCAAACAACCATAAAAATATGGATGCAATCTACCACAAGGAAAGCATTTAGTTGTTCGAGCAGCTGATTTCTCTTCGTTTAGAATCGAATATATTTTTCGTACCTGAAGCCGCACGCCATGTTTGCACACAGGGCCGTCAGCCAACACCAGGAAGCTGTCAGCACGAAGTACATGGAGAGTGCTGCACACAAAAGACAGTTTCATTAGCGAACTGTTAGATTACTCTGAAGATAAGAACAAGAGGTTCGTAGCAAACACGCTAAAAAAAAAAAAAAAAAAAAAAAAAAAAAAAAAAAAAAAAAGGAATTCAATCACAAACTGGTTGTGCTACAACTGATCTTACTTCCTCGCATTATTTATATCTTCTCCGCTATATTATAATTATATCAGAACCGCTCGAACTCAGTGCCTCTGAGTTATGGCTAAATGCACCGAAAAATACTTGTAGGAAATTTCAATAGATCGCAGCACTATCACAGGGGAATTTACTTTACTCATAACGTCTGAATCAATGGTCCGATTTTCGATTTGTAAACGGCATTTGACTCCTTTTAAAATAGAATTTACGATTCTTCCAAAAATGACCTTCTTCCAAAAATCTAGCAAAAACGCGAATTTGAAATTAGTTCTCATACTTCTGAGAACAAATTTAAAAATGTGGCCTTATAGCGCGATGGCGACATGCTTCCTGAATCCAACGCCGTGACAATCATGCAAATCGGACGAATAGGAGCGTCGTAAAGTGAAATTTACGAAAACACCTCGCCCCCCCCCTTTCCCTTCTGCGCCGTTGCGTCACCCACCCGCCCGTTGTGGGCCCTCTGTCAGCGCGGTGGCACGGCCAGGCCCGGCGTCGTGCGGCCAGCCCCGACGGAGGAGGCGGTACTTGCGGGACACGCAAGCCGCACACTCGGTTTATGCGTTCGTACTTTGCATGTCAATCTATTTTTACACGTATATCAAACTAGAGATTCTATACTACTATTACAGACCGAGGTAAACGGTCTGTAATAGTAGTACATAACTATCTTTTTCACATATTTCCGTCTTCCTTCGAATACCATTTTAAAATTTTTTGATGCATTACTCAAAATATTGATTCCGATTTTTAACTATTTGTTTAAAAAAGGAACTATTTGCGTAAATATCCGCATTATTCCATCTCCTCACATCTTATTTTAGATATATTTTACTTCTAAGGTTTTCTGTTATCACTCCACCTTGGTCTAAGATCTTCCGTTGTCAAATACCGTAAAAAATAAGCGGAGTAAACGCACGAGTTCTTTTATCCTACAACTCGATTTTTGATCTCAAAACGACGTTTATCTGCTTTAAAGAGTTCATCTGGTGAATCTCTTTTCCCACGTAAAAGAGTCGAAGCTAATTTTAAAAATGTTTTCGTACTTTCGGACAAATTTAAAAAAATGCATTATCTTGGCTGTCCGGGCGACGTCGCGTCAAAGGCTGTTTTGCCGAAGTTTCGACCATTTTGTCGTGGTCTTCCTCAGAGCTGGTATGCTCATACATAAGATGGTATGGACATGGTAAGACCACGACAAGATGGTCGAAACGTCGGCAACAATCTTCGACGCGGCGTCTCCTGTACAGCCAAGATCATGCACACGACTCTGGCCGAGGAAGCTTACGACTTCAAATTTTAAAAAAAGTGTAAAATAGCGGTCTGGCGAGCTGTATCCTGACTCCAACGCCGTAACAAACATCGAAATAAGATAGTATGAATCATGAATTATCCTAGCGTACTTGGAAAGTTATTTTGATATAAAATAAATTTGTTATATTTGTATAATTTTGAAGGGAATAAATAATTCCTGGTGAGTCATTTCGTACAGACTACGTAAATGAATAAAGGGTAATGATGCAATTGGATAACTCCTAGATGTTTGCTTGCATTTGGAGCGTGTTTTCCCTTCCATTTTCTTTGTTTTATAAAAAGTGGATTTTCTAGAAAAGTTATATGTAGAAATTGCATCATGCAAAACCAGTTAGACGTGACTCTTTCGTGCAATATTGGACACAATGATATAAATAATATGGAACATTCAAACGAGTTTAAAACGAAGGAAATAGTTTTCTGTGACTATGATCTTAGGATATGCTTTACTCTAACGCTTACGCGACGTAATGCAATCTACACAACATTCCAGAGTATATAGAAAATGAGGTTTCTATCAATTGGAATGATCTTAAAGTATATGCTTACAGTAACAACATTTTTAAAATCCTTTTTTTTCTTTTTCCGAGGAGTGACATTTGCCGATTGACTGAATCACACTGTATTCATGCAATTGTGTTGTTATTTGCACAATCTCGGCTGTCTCCGTTCTTTGGTAATGGAATATTTATAGTGCGTTGCAAATCTGTTCAGTGTTTTATTTTCCAGATCACATTGCATAATTGTGTTAGTTTCGCCAAGATTTTTTTGTCCTGTATCTTTGAATAGTTCGATTGGAATATTATCTACAGCCGGGGACTTCCCATTTTTCAGTTGTTTTGTCGCCCAATTCATTTCTTCGATCTCAGGTTCTTATTTGTAATCATCTATATTTATACACTACTCTATTTGTAAGCCCTTATCATATAACTTCTTCGTATTCTTCCCATCTTTTCGTGATCTCTTCTTTTGTTGTATTTATTTTGTCGTTCTCGTTCTTAACATTCGCCATTGTTGGTTTACAGTCCGTTGTCATATTTCGGATGATCTGGAAAATTTCTTACGAACTCCCTTTGTTGTTATGTTCTTCCACTTCTTCGCTTTTTTCTTGAATAAACTTTTCTTTATCTTGTCTTGGTCTGGGCTGGAATCCCCGTAGAGTTTTCTGACTTTCGTCTGGTCATTTGCTTTCTTTGCAGAGAAATATAATGTTTGAAAAGAAAGAAATATAAGGACTCCGTTGTACATATTATTATTATTATTATTATTATTATTATTATTATTATTATTATTATTATTATTATAATAGGCACGCGTTTGGAGTATAAACCAAAGTATGTACACTATAGCATTGCTTATATCGTACTATAATCCATCGAATCTTCACTTTGATGTCTGTGTTTCCAAGATTTTGTGAAACTTTTTTATATTTCACGGAGAAAATCTCTCTGAAGGTCTGATTCGGTCTGTCGATTGTGAAAACTATTGAGCAGGTTGTTGCTCCAAATGCATCGGGCGGTTGGTCTTTCATCGCCACCTGCCGCAAAGGGATAGAGCAGGGACTAGGGCACGAACTAGCCTGGACTCGCGTAAAGTGGCCGTGGGGGAGCGGGCCCGGGATTTCCAAGTCCAATATGGCACTGGGACAGTGGTTCGCAAATAGACAACGTGGAGAATGCTCACACTAAGTTCACTGATGGGCTCGCTTACTCGGTGTTTCTCTCCGCTTACACTTCCTGCTCCATGTCCACGTGTCTACTACGTCTGTTCATTTACGAGCCACCACATTCTTATTGTTGGGAGCTGACTCGATTGCGAGGCTGAGGAATGCTCTCAGTGTTCTTGAAATCTGCCCCCCCCCGCCTAATCTACAAGTACTAGCTGTCCCAAATATATTACGCCAAGTATCCATAGACAAAAATGAAAACATCACACGAGAATAAGGAAAACAAATAAGCAATAAGTGGATGTCATCAATGTGTAATTTTGTATCTTCACAATATAGCCTTTTCTTACCGGGAATACTTAAGGCTGCCCCACAGGCTTCAAATCCTTCTTTTTTAATTGATGTCACAGTTCGAACAGATACTTCAGTGTACTAGCGGAAAATTGCTGTTATGCAGCGTGTGTTGAAGAACGCCCGAATTCTTTTTGTCACATTTCTTAATAACGAGATGTATATTTTCCCTAGCTTAACTGTGTATTGTTTGGCCTTTACTACGAACAGAAGCCATACTGTTCCACCAAAAGTCACAAACCAAGATAAAATGAAAACGCTATACACTTGTGTTACGAACAAGAAGCAAACAACATGTCACTCAATCATTGAGTTCATGTCTTCTCAGAACAAGAAACATTCTATATTAGATGAAGTGATATTAAACTTCATACAATGTTGTCAAAGCAGATATACTATTTCCTCGACTGCTCGCGTAGGCGGCAAATTGCAAAACACGTCAATATGCTGAATACTTAGGCGAATTCTTTAGTTCTACCTCTTATGTACGACAGATGACAGTAATACTTAAATATGTGGTTCATTAAAGTTTTGGAAATATATTTATTTGTGCAATGTAATTGAACTTTACTCACTATTCAAGAGAGATTATTGTCAAATTGCCGCCTTGCGAAAGATGAGGCGTCAAAAATATTTATACTGGCGCAAGAAATATTCAACGATTTGAGTACGATAATTTTTCTACCATTTTATTTAGTTCGGTTTTGGTGTCTACATTTCTTTGAACATCTATATGTCTTTAGAGTTACGATTTAAAATCTAACAATGTTTCTTAAAGGCATTTCCTCTCACACTAATCTAAAAGCTTTATTTATTAGAGAGCTTTGATGTATGGTGATTAGTCTCGTGAATGCAGAACATGTTAAATTGCAGGAAATGGGAGTGTTCTTGCCTACCAGGATTCTTGTTAAGCCAATCATGATCCTTGTTGAGCACACCAATATCCTTGTTGAGCCAAACAAAATCAGTGTTCAGCCAACCACGATCCTTCTTGATCCAACCAATATATTAATTGAGCCAACCAATATATTAGTTGAGCCAACAAATATCCTTGTTGAACCAACCAATAACCATTGTTAGCCAACCAATAACCATTTTGAGCCAAACAATATTCATGTTGAGCCAAACATGATCCTTTTTGAGCCACCTATTATTGTTTTGGAGCTAACCATGATCCTTGTTGAGCCAACAATGAGCCTCGTTGAGACAACCAATTAATCCTTGTTAAGCCATCCAATATTCTATTTAAGCCAACCATGATCCTCCTTGAGTCAACCATAATCCTTTTTAAACCAACCAATACCCTTGTTGGCCAACCATGATCCTTGTTTAGCCAACCAATATCCTTTTTGAGCCAACCAAAATCCATGTTTAGACAACCAAAATTCTTGTTGAGCCAACCAAAATTCTTGTTGAGCCAACCAAAATCCTTGTTGAGCCAACTATATCCTTGTTGAGCCAACTAATATCCTTGTTGAGCCAACTAATATCCTTATTGAGCCAACTAATATCCTTGTTGAGCCAACCAATTTCCTTGTTAAGCCAACCAATTTCCTTGTTGAGCCAACCAATATCCGTGGTGATCCAACCAATATCCTTGTTGCGCCAACCAATATCCTTGTTGAGTCTACCAATATCCCTGTTGTGCCAACCCATATCCTTGTGTAGCCAACCCATATCCTTGTTAAGACACCCATGATCCTAGTTGAGCCAACTATGATCTTTGTTAAGCCAATTACCTTGTTGAGCCAAACAAATTCTGGTTGAGCCAACCAATATCGTTCTTGAACCAACAATGATACTTGTTAAGCCTACCGCGATCCTAGTATGCCAACTATGATACTTGTTAAGCCAGCCATATTCCCTAAGTGGAAGATCAACCCAGTAATCGATCAAGTGAGAGATCGACTTATCAAAGCGATCAAGTGGGGGATCAACCCAGTAAGTTGATTAAGTGGAGAATCGACCTAGTAAGTCGATCAAGTGGGGGATCGACCAAGCAAGTCGATCAAGTGGGGAATCGACACAGCAAGTCGATGGAGTGGGTGATCGACCCAGCGAGTCGATGGAGTGGGTGTTTGATCCACCAAGTCGATCAAGTGCGAGATCGACCCTCAACTCGATGGAGTGGGTGATCGACCCACCAAGTCGATCAAGTAGGTGATCGACCCAGCAAGTTGATCAAGTGAGTGATCGACCCAGCAAGTCGACGAAGTGGGTGCTCGACCCAGCAAGTCGACGAAGTAGGTGATCCACCCAGCAAGTCGACGAAGTGGGTGATCGACCTTGCAGGTCCATCAAGGGAGGGATCGACCCAGCAAATCTGTCAAGGGAGGGATCGACCCGGCAATTCGATCAAGTGGGCGATCGACCAAGCAAGTCGATCAATTGGGGATCGACCAAGCAAGTCGATGAAATGGTGGTTCGACCCATCAAGTAGATCAAGTGGTAAATAGACCCTACAAGTCGATCAAGTGGGGGATAGATCCGGCAAGTCGACGAAGTGGGTGATCGACCCAGCAAGTCCACCAAGTGGGTGACCGACCCAGCAAGTCGATCAAGAGGAGGATCGACCCAACAAGTCGATCAAGTGGGGGATAGGCTTAGCAAGTCGATCAAGTGGGGGATAGACCAAGCAAGTCGATCAAGTGGGCGATCGACCCAGCAAATCGATCAAGTGGGCCATCGACCCAGTAGGTTGATAAAGTTGGTGACCGACCCAGCAAGTCGATGAAGAGGGTGATCGACTCAGCAAGTCGATCAAGTGGAGGATGGACTCAGCAATTCGATCAAGTAGGAGTCGACCCAGCAAGTCGATTTAGTGGGGGATTGGCCCAGCAAGTCGATCAAGTGGGTGATCGGCACAGCAAGTCGAGCAAGTGGGTGTCGACCAAGCAGACGGCCAATCAACTGACGGATCCTTCCAATAAGTCGATCTGACTATCCTTAGTATTATAACTATTTTGACTATATTAATTATTGTGACTATTTTGACTAATTTGTCAGTCAGTCAGTTTTTCTGTCAGTTTTTCCGGTAGTCCTTCCGTCAGTCCTTCCGTCAGTCCTTCCGTCAGTCTGTCCTTAAGTCCATTCGTCAGTTCTTCCGTCAGTTTATCCTTCAGTCCATCCGTCAGTCCGTTATTCAGTTCATCCGTCATTTCTTCCGTCAGTTCGTCCGTCAGTTCGTCCGTTAAGCCTGTCGTCCGTCAGGTAGTCCGTCAGGCCAACCGTCCGTCCGTCAGGTCGACCGTCCGTCCGTCAGGTCGACCGTCCGTCCGTCAGCCCGACTGTCCGTCCGTCAGGCCGACTTTCCGTCCGTCAGGCCGACCGTCCGTCTGTCAGGCCGACCGTCCGTCCGTCAGGCCGACCGTCCGTCCGTCAGGCCGACCGTCCGTCCGTCAGGCCGTCCGTCGGTCAGGTCGACCGTCCGTCGAACGAAGTTGGTCATTATGATTTGTTCGCAAGGAGCTCTATTGTCTGTTGAAAAAAAGTTAAAACATGTTATCTTGTGCCATACTAACAATCACATCTACGCAATGTCTGGATAATTAGACGTGTAAATAATATTTTCGCGTACGTTGTTTAATATGCGAGTCTTGTCTGTATATTCTTACCCAAATGTGTGTCAATAAAATATATGAATATACTCACCAATAGACTTGCATACAATCTCAAGGTCTGGCGGCATGCGTTGTTTATCTTCTTCGTCCAGTCTGTCACTCACCGCGAGGTAGTACCAAATCTGCCCGACATTAAAAGCGAGCAGGCAGGCAGCGTGGGTAGCAAGGCATCGACCGTGGGCGTTTCGTCGCATGGTCTTGTTGCTCGCGACAGTCAGCAGCGACGCCGTCAACAGCAGCGCCGAGAGAACGCAGAGTGGCCGCACCAGCCTGTAGACGCCTTTGGCGATTCGCTGATACTCGCAGTGGAAGAGCCCTTCTTTTAAGCTGGCGTTACCGCTGCGGAAGAAGTCGATGCAAGCCTCCGAGGTGGAGAAGTGGAAGTGGCGGAACCAATAGGCGTACTGCTCCTCGAGGGGCAGAAGACGCGGACTCTCGCACAAATCGAAGTCCCAATCGTAAGGAAACTCGGAATCGAAGGCTGCGAGGGAGGACTTGTGCGGCTGCCAGGAGTCCGGACCCACCTGTTTGCCACATTTCCAGTGCCCGTTGTCATCCTGCATCACTTGATCGTCCCAACAGCACTTCCTTGCGCATTCCTCTTCATTGCATTCGGTTGTGAACTTCATCGCAAAGGGCCCCAGAGGCGGGGGTGCAGCGTCTATGCAGTATGACGCATTCCTATACCCGCCTCCGGGCTTAGGCCTCGCGACGTACGGAGTGTCTGGGAGGAAGGCCGCAGAGCTCCTCGAGAGCTCTTCGTCTCGATGCACAACTGGATTGAAAAAGGAGGTCGAGTTCACGGAAGTGACAGCGTTGGAAGCAAACATATCATTTATTCCTATATACACGATACTCACGTTCATCGCGGGACCGGGCGGTAGCCATCGCCGAACCCACTCGCTGTCCAGAGGAGGCACAACCACATCAATCTCATCACCGATGTTTTGTATTTCAATTGAGAAGTTCCTTGGCCAATCAGCGCTTACACACGACTCTCCATCGGCTGAGAGCATCTCGTATGCGCCGCAGCACTTCCGCAATTCTCCCAAATTACGGGTAAGATCAGCGCCCGCTGCCCCTGCCAGGAGCACCAGCGTGAGCAGAGTGAAGCAATTCATCGCGGACGATCGGCGCTGGAGGGTGAATCAATATCTGCTTCGGTATGGCCAGAGAAATAGAACGGTTGTCCACGAAGGGTTGCCTTCGACGACGAGAAGTGGCGTCGGTGGTTGAGCGAACCTCTCCCTCGTTGGCACCTCGAGCAGCGGAGTGGTTGCCTGCTGATGCTGATCCCCTCCTCACAAATAAGGCGTGTGTGATTTGGGTCGTATTGAAGACGATAGAGATGAGAGAACCAAGAATTGGATGCAGGAGCAGTCGCAGTAGCAGGGCGAAAGGCGTGTCGCGAGTGAGCGCTTGCTTGCGACGCAGAGAGGGGAAGTCTGCCTTCCGCCCGCAACGCCACTTCCTTCGTCCTCTTACGCGATCGGCTCAGGACGTGCTCCCACTCAGCCCCAGCGGTAAGGAAAAGAAATGTTTATTGTTTCGCTTTCATTTCCCATTTCCACGCAAAAGCCCCTTTCTGCTAAGGGCAATTGGAGCCAGCGACAACACAAAAGCCTCCCAGAGGGCAGTTCCAACGCCATCGACATCACTGTAAGAGTGGATGGCATTGGCTCATAAATACCCGGGGATGAACCTCAATGAACGATAAGTCCGAAAAATTCGGAATACCTGATTCTCGGTGCTTGAGACTCTGCCCGTGCCGCCGTTATCTCGAACCTACGACGCAAAGTTGATGACACCGCCGAGTTGAAGAGTTAAACAATGAGTTCACTCTGGGAGAAAAGTAGGTTTATCATGGGCTGGATGATGTACAAGTAGCACAAATATTCTGTACCTCTGATACAAATGCAACTAGTGGTGTATCAACAGCATATATTTTCTTCGATTATTTCTAACTCTTGAAATTTTCTCTGCAATTTCAAAAATTCAGAGTTCAACGTAAATATGACTTTGTTATTCTTGTAACCACTCCTCGTGAATAATGGAGATAAACTCTGGAGAGGATTTTTACGAAAACGCTTTTCAGTAATTTTGCATAAAGTTCAAGCACAAATTACAAAAAAATCTGGTTGTTTTTTCAAAAAATTGTACACTACATTTTTTAAAGAGTTGACTTTTAGAATATATTTTGTTGAAAGAAAAATTCAATTCAATTTTGTAATTTTCATATATTAATATTTTGCAGTTTTGGAAAATATAGAGCTCGTCGGCAATGAAAATAGAATCAACCTTTCTACGGGTTTTTGAGATACATGTCCAGAGAATTTAAAAAACATTAAAAAGCAATTACAAAATCAAATATTTCCTAGATTTCTAGCAAAATTAAGCGAAAACTACTCATATTCAAAAAATTGTACATGATTGTATTTTAAGATGTCTTTAATGAACAGATATCATTCAGAAAAATCTCTCTATGTTCAGTATTGTAGTTGTAGGATGAAACTGAACTTTAGCAAATTTGTATTTTTAATAGTGATTGATTAAAATTAAGACATTTTCATTCACTTTATTTTAAGATCTAGTTAAAATAATTAATTTAGCAAAAAATCTTCATCATAAAAATCGTAACTGAGAGGTGGCTCAGGGCTGCGATGCCTCTGACCGTGGGGTCCTAGATTCGAGTCTCGGTGGTGGTGACTGAAAATTGAAACAGTCATCGTTATGCACCACATTAGCTTTGCGTTTTTTAAATACTAATTTTCGTTTTCGTCTACGACTTTCCTCTTTGCTAATTTCCTGCTCTAAAAGGCGTTTTGTGGCGCCACTTGCGGATCCAGTGACGCAACTTCCTGTTTGCGCAGAATGAAATGAGGAGAATCGTGGCTTATCCTCCTCGAGATCCGTCAACAACGGACGACTCGAAGTGGGCTTTTGAAATAGATAGGCAGTTGCGCCTGATAGATTCGCCTGCGTCTAGTATTAATAATATTTTATTTTAAAAAATGCAACTAGCTGACACAACAACGGGCTCAGAGAACGGCTTAAGTTAGAAAAGTGAATTTTGAAGTGCAGGTTTCCCTTAAAATTTTTATAGCCTCTTATTGTATTTCTTATCAAAAATAGTTAAAAATTGTGTAAAGTACTGTGGGGAGAAGTGCAATACGAGTATGTGCATGGTTTCTTGAGCTCTTGGAAGTCTATTTCAACTATCAACTTTCAACGTGTGTGTGTATATATATAATTATTATTAAGTTGAATACATGTACAAACGAGCTTTTTTGGTAGAAATTAATATGACTGTTCCGCTCGTGAATTTAAAACTAACTGTTTAACTATACATAAAAAATGCCCCAATCAGGGCGGTGTATCTAAAAATATTTATCGCTTTTTCTATTCAATTTTTCTTATCGTTTTTCCTAGTGGACAATCATGAAGTGAGACTCGCCTATCTCAGGAGGCGATATACATCGATAGCTATGTCGATGCCCGATAAACCGCGCGTGTACTGTAACAGAATCTTTTTATTTCACCGTAGCTTTCAGTTATTTCTAATATTTGGCGCATTTTAGAACTCTGTCGATCGTGGAATAGTCCTATTACATACCACTCGTGCTTTGGAAATTCTCAGATAAATTCCAAAGCACTCGTGGTATTACCTATGACAATGTTCGCTCCCGTGTAATAAAAATTATTTGTAAAACAAATTAGCTTCAGATTTATACAGTTATTGCTAGTGCTTTACGTGAAGGAATCGACTTATCGCCGCGATACAATAGAAAACGATCATTCGATTCCCACTCAGGCAATGAAACTACATTTGCGTCTAGAGGCAAATGCCCAAAGGGTCAGGGAGACTGGACGAAAAACGTGATGAAGATGGGGGCATTGAGTCAGAAGCTGAGAAGTGAAGGTTCTTGCGCTGCGTTTGCAGTGCTCGCCCGAGGCACATCCCTTGACATTCACTGCACTTGCTGTACTAATGACATTAGGGCGTAAAGGGCCCCTGAAGCAAATGAGAACCCAAAAGTGTTAAGAATTTTGCAATGGTTGCAAGTCGTGCAAGTGCTCTTCGTGCGAGCGCCGCTTTGCGGACGCTGATGGCGGCGACGGAAGCCTCGGCGGCCGCAGCTGAGGCGACGCCCGGGCGGTCGACACGTTCTATTCACGCCAACCGCCACTCTCAATGGTCCCGTTAGTGTAGTGAGTGCTGTCTCCCAGATGGCAGCAGAGAACCTTCTCCTGCTAGATGGCGAGATCACCTGGCGGGGTTTTCCCTATCCAGGTATCTCCTCCCTGCGAAGCATCGCTGTTTGTTAGGGTGCTGCTCCGACACTCACTTGATATTCATCGGAGAAACTCACGGAGACTACCGATCAGAGCAGTTGGCTGGAATTCCCTTCCAGGCAGTGCCTAAATTCGACATACATGCGTTTCCATAACTCAATAATATATTTTCCTATCCATTTACATTTGCTTGAGAGCGATTTTTCAGGGTTGCTGCTGCTTGAAATAAATGATTAACTATTATTTTAAAAAATGTTTATTGTCCTTTATTGGCAATTGTTGCCCACAAAAAACTTCCAACAAAATACATTGAAAACAAAACACATTTTTTAGAGTTGTTTAGAAAGGAACATCTAATTAACAAATAACATGTATATTTTTAATTAAAACAATGTAGATTTGTAAAAGCAAGACTCTATAGTAAATAAAATTAAATACAAATTATGGAGGAAAGAAAAGATTTTTTTGTGTGTACGAGTTTGCATTCTAGGAAAGGGATATAAATTTAATTATTGCCAGATTAAATATCAAAGTAAAAGAACAGAAAGGGAAGAGGGGAATAAAATCGTAATTATAATTTCGAAATAGCCTTTAAGGGTTAGATGCAAAGTGATTATTGAAGTTGAAAATAATTTCGAATAAACTATTAATTTTATCAACGGCTACAATACGCATTCTACTTTTTTAATCCATTTTAATTCGTGGACATGCTCAAACTATGATCATACTGAATTGAATAGAAGAATATTTTATTTAAAAACTTGAACGAAAAAATGTATTGTTCTCGCTTTTTTAAGTAATATCTGAATTGAAAGGCAGAAATTGTCATTTAAGACAGAATATTTCATAAACTTTTCCAGTATTTCAAAAATATTGGTCCTGTTGGAGCACCACTTCTAATATACAAAAACGAGATATTGGCGCTGAATACCTGGATCTTTTCTTACTACTATTGTTATGTCTGTCGAAAGAAATGTTCGATTAGTAATTTGAGTGAGATCATCTACATTTAGTACTGTAATTAACCATAAATATTATTGTAAAAGTTACTGTTTATAAATGAAGCTTCAAACGTTGGGAGTTGAACTTCTGAGTGTGCGCGTAGAACCACTGTCCTCGTTCACCCGTAGAGTTGGCGAGGAGAGCTTTGGAGCGCCGTTGCGCAGAGGGTAAGCGAGCGTGTGCGCTCTGCTCGCCAGGAGGCGCCCTGGTCGGGGCTCCTCTACGCAACGTATTGCTTCCTTCTGCCTGCGCTGCCTGCTCCCGCTGACTTCTCTCTCTTTCCTCGTCGCAGCAGCCCCTTTAAAAGACCCACGTAGCCCCCTTAAGGAGCGGCCAACCAAGTGACGACCGCCGCCCGCAAGAAGTCCGTGAGGTAACCCGCTGCGCGAGAAGCCATGTCCCTATCCATATTGAATAAAGATTTGTATTTCCGCTTAAAATAGAATCCTGGACATTGTCGTGTGTTCTGAACCACATTATAACCTAAGTGAGGAGTTCAAAACCTCCGAAAAGAAGTTTTATTTTAATATAAAATATAATTCTGTAACAAAAAAAACGACAACGATAAAATATTTGTATTTTACTAATATTCTTAGGTTTTATAGAATAATCAAATAATGTCTTACGTTCTCGCATCAACTGAAGTGCCACTTCTGTTCCTGCCCTGTGGTGTCTGTCCCTTATCCCTCGCAGTGTATGTTTAGGAAAGGTTGTTACCCTCCGCGTGTCTCTGACCAAGGGGGTCTGGTCCTCCTCTCGGCGAAGTACAGAGTTGGCTTGCTTGAGGTAGTGAACCTTCCTCAAAGTCAGCATCAGGCAGATAATATTACTCATTACTAGACAGCACAGAGGGCCATACTAGAACATTGCGGTTCCAGATTTTAAAAAAAAACGTTTTCTACACAAACTGAAACATCAAAGTGATTAGAATAACATATATTAGAATTGCCTGAAAATATAGGATTTACTTTCACTTACTTCGTAAGAAAAGAAAGTATGTAATCGTACGCCGCGAAATGGGGGAATTTTTGGCAGAAAAACTCTTATTGATGGCCCTGGTAACGAAATAGTGGATAAATTCTGTGTCTGTATATCGTAAATTACTCCTATAAGATGTGATTTAGCCAGAATCCATGTTTTGTTGGTCCATGATACCGAACATTTGATTGACTGCAAAATGTCTGTCTTTCTGTCTCTCTCAGCCCATCTGTGGTCAGCAAATAACCGTTCAGCCGATTTTCTCCAAAATTGATATTACCGATATCATTTCCTTGGGAGTTTCAATCGTGTATATTTATTTTTGATTGTACTTTACGTGATGCGACCAACACATTTTCAATTTGCATTCGTAGGCTTCCGAGTCAATACATTCTTGGCTATCCGGGATGAGCCGCGTCTCGGTCAATTGTGCTGATGTTTCGGCCATCTTGCTGTAGTCCTCTTCAGAGCTATACTGTTGTCAGTTGTAATTGGCCAAGACACGGCTTATCCCGTGTAGCAAAGAATGTATAATTTTCAATTTTTTAAGAAAAATGGTGCCACCATTCAATTTTTATATTTAACTTAGTCCTTGGATAGCGTAAATGGTGTATGTTTCATGTTCGTTGATATCGTATTTCGAAAATAACAAAAGTGCAATTTTTGGGCATCTTCCTACAAGCACAACTAATCGTACAATATTGACGATAGATATTTTTTCGCTAATGAAATAGGTTCTTTAAAGTAAGATCTTGAAATAAGGTCATGTTGAACTTTTGTAAAATACGATTTATTTTTCTGTAATTTTGTGCAAAATATATAGAATTTTTAATTTTTTAAAATATTTTTCTGAAAATCCGTTCCATATTTTTTCTTAAAATTTTATTCTCATATGTAAACCTATATCAAAGCGGTAAACAGTGTGGTGCCAGTCCCTAAATGTTAGCTTTTTCTGAAAATTGCAAAAAGTTAACATTTCAACACTAGTGAATTGAAGTTAAAGATTTCATTTTTTCCTCGTATTTAACAAAGGGGGTTAAAAATACTTCGCTTTCTTTTCGGCGAACTCCCCATATTTTAGAAAGTTGCAAAAAGTGACCTTTCGAAACTACAAGCCCGAATTCAGAGCTCATTGCGTTTGTAAAGCCTAGAGGTTCACGGCGAATTAACTTGGAGGACATGAGTTCGATTCTCGGTGCGGAAATGTGTTCGCTTTTCAACAAACACTTTTGGAGGATTTTGTAGTAGTATAATATATCGGAGCAGTTAGAAATAATGGGGGAAAGTATATGAGGTTGTAGCATCACTAATTAAACTAATGGAGCTGGGAATTTAGTAAAAGCTTTAATGGATACTTGAAAATGCAGCACTTTTCAAGGGCTTTAGAAAAACTGCTGCAATTCTTACAAACGAAGCATGCGAGGATTAACTTTTAGTTCACTCTTCCTATTTCACCCAGGTTTCGCAATGGGTCGTTTTGTTATTTGTGCATTAACATAAAACGTTAATGGTGTGTTTGCCTTGGAGTCTATATATTGTCAGATACTGTTAGATTCTGTCTGAGTCTCTTAACCAAGTGATTGCCCTTACGATGATCACCGTCCACTTACCAGAAGTGTGAACAAGTGGTTCGATGCAGCACGTTCTTGTCTCCATGAGCGCTGGGGTGTGCCAAGACGGCGTCTCGCCCTTTGTCCCTTTGGTTGACTAAAGAAGAAGGAGCACGTGATTGTGAGCACTGCGGGCAGCCCCCAAGCAAAAGCTCAAATCGCCAGAAATTTCTTTCCGCTTCCTTTATCCAAGCGTGGCATGTGCAACCTACAGAAGGAAGAGAAGTATTAGTTATTTACGAGAAGTTAATTCTGTTAGAGACGCGGTGTATCAAGACATAGAATTCCCTTTCCTTTCCACAAATGCATTTGTGATTGGAAAGGAAAATGAAATAGCCAGCAGTAAAGGCAACTCCCTTGCCAATGATGAGAGACCGAAGCATTTTTCTGCTTTTTTTATTCAAGCGCGTACTGTGCAATGCATACAAGAAACAAAAATGGAACTCGTGGTGGTATAACTGCACATGCGTTTTTGCATTAGTAATTATTAATTGGTAGGAAATGGTGTGGATGTTACGATATTTTGTCATAATAATAGATTTCAGACGTAGTTTTGTTGTATGTTCTTATTTTTGCAGAAAGCCTTTTCCGTCGCATTGTGGCTATCTTCAGTGCTACAAAAACTAATTTCAAAATTACAAATAAAAGATATCATATAACAGGATATTATTATGAATAAAAGTAGAATTTAAGCAAATCTGAATAAGCTGAATCTGTCCAAATCCTTTCTTTGTTTTCTCCATTTTTTATATTTTGTCGCTACTGCTTAGGCACTATTGTAACGAGTTCTAATTAGATTAGATTTATTAATAATTCTGCAATTAAGTTTGAAAACTTGGTGCCATAATATACTAACCTAAATTTACAGAACTTAACAACTTTACAAAATATACAAACTTTGCAAATTAACGTGAACATTTCACTGTCCAATCTTTCATAGCTCTCCATTTCACACACTTCACCGCACTGCGAAACACCGAGCTGTAATGTCTTTCTTACACACTCGTTTCGCTCTGTTTCACAACGCCACTGCCCTTCACGCCACTACACTGCACATAGTTAATAATAATAATAATAATAATAATAATACTTAATTACATAGACGACATAGTTACTTACACTGAATAATATTAAATATATTTATAACACACATATCATCATTCAGGAAACTAATTTATTTTTAAATTTGCTCAGGCTTTGAGGAAAGGGATCGAAGATTCTCACAGGCAAACCGTTCCAGTCTCTAATAGTTCGATTCGCGAATGAATATTTCCCAACGTCCGTTTTCTAAATTCTTATCTGAATATTGTGCACGTGATCCGCGAGGACTTTTTTCTACTTTTATCAACACGATAGGTCGACTTTTTGGTTAGTAGGGCTTGGTAGTTTGAGAGTTTTTCTCCCGAAAATTTGCCGTTTTCCGCCGCACAATGACATAACTTTCCCTCACGAAGTACGTTCGTAGGGGAGAAGAAAGTAAATATGAAAAGAAAATCAGAAGGGAAATACATTTTGTAGCCTGTAGCTTACTGTCGCCTTCCCTCCCATGGCCGCTGGGTGGAGGTCTGTGTTTATGCTTCAGCGCGTGTCCTACACCACATCCTTAGGCTCGTGGCCAAATGCACGCAGGACGTGCGTGTTATCTGGCGGAAGCGACAGAGACTAGCTGTTTAATGGAAACGAACAAATATTGTACGTAACACATGGATAAAACACTCATAACTGCACTCATGGTAAATAAGAAAACCCTCCCCTATCGTCGCTCATTTTCTTAAACATACCATACATGCAATGATACCCCTCTTTATACACTCGTTTCGTTAATTACTATTTTATTACAACAATATATTGTCAATTGCAGTTAATTAGTAATTGACAGTCATACAAATTTCTGAACAATAACTATTGTAATGTATTTTAACAATATAGGTATAAACATTTTCACATATAAAGTGATATCTGAAAATATGTGTAACAGAGAAATGGTATATCGTTTAAAAACGATTGATTTTTTAAACAAATCCTCATACCATGAACCCCTAGTTGGCGAATCTGTAAATCCTGCAAAGGAAAACGGTCATTCAACTGGCGTGGATGAACATGTGAATGTATTTAAAATACGTATTTTATATACAAATATTTAAATACTGCCCAACCCTGCTCATTACAAATCTTACATTTGATGCAAAACCTACATATTTTCAAGCAAATGTCAACACATTGAAAATTAGAACTGCTTTTCATACTGGTAAATCATGTTCCAATAATAAGACGTAATTCACAAAAATGAACTTCGAGTCATTGCTGTCGAGTCATTGTAGCATTGCAATATGATATTCCTTGAAAGCTAGCAGTATTTCAAATAGGTTTTAATAATTCCTAAGAGTTTGTGTAAATGTACCCTGCAGAGCCAGAGAACTGGAATAATTGTCGAATATCGCGTAGGGGCTCAGCGAGTTCGCACAAGTGCCGCAACACGGCGCTGCAGGCGGTCCATGAACTCGTAAGAGCACGAGAGGGTGCACATTGCAAGGCATCCCGGATATGCTCAATAACGTTCACGTCTGGGGAGTTTGGTGGCCAGTGGACGTGTTTAAATTCAGAAGAGTGCTCCTGGAGCCACTCTGTAGCAATTCTGGACGTGTGGGCTGTCGCATTCTCCTGAATCCGTGAATGATGTGAATTCCCTTCATGAATAAGTGCGGGTGCTTACGTACACTCTTCGAAACCTTAAGTTTTGCGGTGAAACTGTCTTGGCCCGAGAGGTTGATGGCGCTGGACATCCCTGCTTGCCGACAGCACTATCGTACGTTTGTTTTCGAAACTACGTTCTGTACATCGTACTATGAAGCTTAAATTTATTTTATTGGAGAGCGTACAGAATACATTAATGTCCATTGAGAGCTAAATACGAGTAGTAGAGAAGAAAAACACTTTCGTGATTCCTGCCCATGAAACTGAATTGACAATAATTTCTATAAACGTAATGTTGCTTTCAAGTTGAATGTAAAATGTTTATTCAGAATTCAAATATTCCCCTTCTTTGCGAAAGCGATCGCTTTATGCAGAATATTGTCAACAGAAATTTAAAGTGTTGTAATTTAGTGGGCTCTAAGGCACTGTAGAATGGATACGTACACCGGGAATCGAACCCGCTGCTTCAGGAGTTCTAGAGCAACACTACGATACTGAGCCAATATTTCGCTCTTCCAACACTACTCTTTTAACAAAACATTGTAAATTAACGAAACTTGAAGCAACATTACGTTTATAAAAGTTAATGTCTGTTCAGTTTCATGGGCAGGAGTCACGGAAGTTTTTTCATCTGTTCTATTACTATTTAGCATGTCAATGGACATTAAAGTATTGCATACGCTCTCTAATAAAATAAATCTATTCTTCATAGTTCGATTTACAGAACGTAGTTTCGAAAATATACGTACGATAGCGCTGTCGGCAAGCAGGGGTATCCAACGCCATCAACCTCTCAGGCCAAAGCATTTTCACCGCAAAACTTAATGTTTAACAAAATACTTACTGGTGTACAACCTTTTTGCATGGGGTTTGAATGTAATCAATTCAGAGTTTTAGAACCAGAGTGTATTTGCGAGACCCATCACTGGCTGAGAATTCTTTTGAAGAAGGGGCTAGAGAACATTGGAAATTTCTGGGTGTTTTTGTGCGGTTACGTAGCGTTTTATTGCCTAGTTGGAAGAGGAGAGCTTGTGGATTTGATAGAATTTTGTGAGAAGCTTCTTGTGATTTGAGATTTTCTTCATTTTTTAAGTTTATTTGCTACTACTTACTAAGTTTATTTCGTTACTACTTACCTATTTGCGCAGTGTTTGAGTGTAATGGATACAGAGTTTTAGAACTAGATTTTCTTTGAGATGCTCATCACTGGCTGAGAAGGAATGCTATTAGAGAGAATGGGAAATTTGTGGGTATTTTCTTGCGGTTACGTATTCTTTTCGTGTGCGTAGTTGGAAGAGGAGAGGTTGATGAGTTGGGGATTAGCCATTGTAGGCGAGGTCGTAGGGTTTCAGACACTAAATTGACATTTTAAAAATTTTAAACGTTTATTGGCTTATTGGTGTACAACCTTTTTGCAAAGGGTATTTATACAACTTTAACCTAGCTGATGGATTATATCATGAATAAAATTAATCATAAAAATCATAATTAAAATTAAAAGTAAATTCAATCGGGATAGTAAAGAAGAGAGATTTCATGACTTCAATGAATTTTATACTGCTTTTGTATAACATTTTAGATAGATTCCATTCTCCCTCCTTTTTAGGTAGATGTAAAATCTTCTGTAGAAGAAGTGGAGAAATTTTATCTGTTAATGAATAATTAGATTAAAAAAATCTGGCTGCCTACTTCTCAATTAATATTTGTTGCGAAAATGGCCGAACTTCATTTATTCCTGTTGTCTGTAAAATTTGTTATGCAATAGTGGCCTAACACACACAGAAAATTGCATTTTCCATCTTTCATTATTGGAACTATTATGAATACTAAGGTACAACACCAAAGTAATTATTCATTAAAATTTCTGCATTTGCAGCATCATAAAACACTTGCAAATTAATTTTAATATTGCGAGTAACTTCATTAGCCATTTACTCCAAACCCAGAATCGGAAAATTGGCCACTTCTGTGCCAATATCCTCATGAACAATAATTGCCTATCGATTCAAAACAGGATGTATACAAACTCCAGCCTTACACACATATTATGCTAAATAGCCTTATATTTTACAAATTCATCAACGCTGTAAAAGCCATGGCAAGATAAGAATGAATAAAGACATCTTTCAAATGCACCTGGCTCAGGCAAATCTTTGAGGTGCTTAGGTAGAAAATTGTGCAAACAAAGTCCAGTATGGAAGTTATTTTGACATAAGTGATTGTTACAATCAGATCTTTTTTCCTTGTATTATAACAATGACCAAGAGATTTCTTTGTATACAGAAGTGAATTGTATTTTCTAAACATTAAGATTTCATAAATATGTCTACATGGTAATGATAGTGTGTGTAATGTTTTAAAAGGTTGTCCAAAACTTTTGTTTCTACTCACTCACATCTTTATTCTAATTGCTCTTTTTTGAAGTTCAAAAATTTGTTGGACATGAGATGAGGTACCCGAGACCATTATGCCTTGAAATTGATGGAGTGAAAGAGAGCAAAGTACAATATACAAGCTGATTCAATTCGCAATGCTCTTTTGGTGTAACATAAAGCAAAAGCGACTTTATTCAACCTTTTTTATACTTCTTGAAAAAAAGAGGTTTCCATTTCAATGTGTGCGATCGGCTCAGGACGTGCTCCCACTCAGCCCCAGCGGTAAGGAAATGAAATGTTTATTGTTTCGCTTTCATTTCCCATTTCCACGCAAAAGCCCCTTTCTGCTAGGGGCAATTGGAGCCAGCGACAACACAAAAGACTCCTAGAGGGCAGTTCTAACGCCATCTACACCACTGTAAGAGTGAGTGGCATTGGCTCATAAATACCCGCGGATGAACCTCAATGAACGATAGTCCGAAAAATTCGGAATACCTGATTCTCGGTGCTTGAGACTCTGCCCGTGCCGCCGTTATCTCGAACCTACGACGCAAAGTTGATGACACCGCCGAGTTGAAGAGTTAAACAATGAGTTCACTCTGGGAGAGGAGTAGGTTTATCATGGGCTGGATGATAGGCAAGTAGCACAAATATTCTGTACCTCTGACACAAATGCAACTAACAGTGCATCAACAGCATATATTTTCTTTCATTATTTCTAACTCTTGAAATTTTCTCTGCAATTTCAAAAATTCAGAGTTCAACGTAAATATGACTTTGTTATTCTTGTAACCACTCCTCGTGAATAATGGAGATAAACTTTGGAGAGGTTTTTAAGAAAACGCTTTTCAGTAATTTTGCATAAAGTTCAAGCACAAATTACAAAAAAATCTGCTTGTGTTTTTTAAAAAATTGTACACTACATTTAGTAAAGAGTTGACTTTTAGAATATATTTTGTTGAAAGAAAAATTCAATTTCATTTTGTAATTTTTATATATTATAATTTTGCAGTTTTGGAAAATATAGAGCTCGTCGGCAATGAAAATAGAACCAACTTTTCTACGGGCCTTTGAGATAAATGCACAGAGAATTAAAAAAAAAATTAAAAAAATTACAAAATTAAATATTTCCTAGATTTCTAGCAAAATTAAGCGAAAACTACACATATTCAAAAAATTGTACATGATTGTATTTTAAGATGTCTTTAATGAACAGATATCATTCAGAAAAATCTCTCTATGTTCAGTATTGTAGTTGTAGGATGAAACTGAACTTTAGCAAATTTGTATTTTTAATAGTGATTGATTAAAATTAAGACATTTTCATGTACATTATTTTAAGATCTAGTTAAGATAATTTCATTTAGCAAAAAATCTTTATCATAAAAATTGTAACTGGAGGTGGCTCAGGGCTGCAATGCCTCTGACCGTGAGGTCCTAGATTGGAGTCCGGCGGTGGTGACTGAAAATTGAAACAGTCATCGTTATTCACCACATTAGCTTTGCATTCTTTAAATACTAATTTTCGTTTTCGTCTATGACTTTCCTCTTTGCTTATTTCTTGCTCTAAAAGGCGTTTTGTGAAATTGTAACTGAGAGGTGGCTCAGGGCTGCAAAGCCTCTGACCGTGAGGTCCTAGATTCGAGTCTCGGTGGTGGTGACTGAAAATTGAAACAGTCATTGTTATGCACCACATTAGCTTTGCATTCTTTAAATACTAATTTTCGTTTTCGTCTATGACTTTCCTCTTTGCTTATTTCTTGCTCTAAAAGGCGTTTTGTGAAATTGTAACTGAGAGGTGGCTCAGGGCTGCAAAGCCTCTGACCGTGAGGTCCTAGATTCGAGTCTCGGTGGTGGTGACTGAAAATTGAAACAGTCATTGTTATGCACCACATTAGCTTTGTTTCTTTAAATACTAATTTTCGTTTTCGTCTATGACTTTCCTCTTTGCTTATTTCTTGCTCTAAAAGGCGTTTTGTGAAATTGTAACTGAGAGGTGGCTCAGGGCTGCAATGCCTCTGACCGTGAGGTCCTAGATTCGAGTCTCGGTGGTGGTGACTGAAAATTGAAACAGTCATTGTTATGCACCACATTAGCTTTGTTTCTTTAAATACTAATTTTCGTTTTCGTCTCTGACTTTCCTCTTTGCTAATTTCCTGCTCTAAAAGGCGTTTTGTGAAATTGTAACTGAGAGGTGGCTCAGGGCTGCAATGCCTCTGACCGTGAGGTCCTAGATTCGAGTCTCGGTGGTGGTGACTGAAAATTGAAACAGTCATTGTTATGCACCACATTAGCTTTGTTTCTTTAAATACTAATTTTCGTTTTCGTCTCTGACTTTCCTCTTTGCTAATTTCCTGCTCTAAAAGGCGTTTTGTGAAATTGTAACTGAGAGGTGGCTCAGGGCTGCAATGCCTCTGACCGTGAGGTCCTAGATTCGAGTCTCGGTGGTGGTGACTGAAAATTGAAACAGTCATTGTTATGCACCACATTAGCTTTGTTTCTTTAAATACTAATTTTCGTTTTCGTCTCTGACTTTCCTCTTTGCTAATTTCCTGCTCTAAAAGGCGTTTTGTGAAATTGTAACTGAGAGGTGGCTCAGGGCTGCAATGCCTCTGACCGTGAGGTCCTAGATTCGAGTCTCGGTGGTGGTGACTGAAAATTGAAACAGTCATTGTTATGCACCACATTAGCTTTGTTTCTTTAAATACTAATTTTCGTTTTCGTCTCTGACTTTCCTCTTTGCTAATTTCCTGCTCTAAAAGGCGTTTTGTGAAATTGTAACTGAGAGGTGGCTCAGGGCTGCAATGCCTCTGACCGTGAGGTCCTAGATTCGAGTCCCGGCGGTGGTGACTGAAAATTGAAACAGTCATTGTTATGCACCACATTAGCTTTGCATTCTTTAAATACTAATTTTCGTTTTCGTCTCTGACTTTCCTCTTTGCTAATTTCCTGCTCTAAAAGGCGTTTTGTGAAATTGTAACTGAGAGGTGGCTCAGGGCTGCAATGCCTCTGACCGTGAGGTCCTAGATTCGAGTCTCGGTGGTGGTGACTGAAAATTGAAACAGTCATTGTTATGCACCACATTAGCTTTGTTTCTTTAAATACTAATTTTTGTTTTCGTCTCTGACTTTCCTCTTTGCTAATTTCCTGCTCTAAAAGGCGTTTTGTGAAATTGTAACTGAGAGGTGGCTCAGGGCTGCAATGCCTCTGACCGTGAGGTCCTAGATTCGAGTCTCGGTGGTGGTGACTGAAAATTGAAACAGTCATTGTTATGCACCACATTAGCTTTGTTTCTTTAAATACTAATTTTCGTTTTCGTCTCTGACTTTCCTCTTTGCTAATTTCCTGCTCTAAAAGGCGTTTTGTGAAATTGTAACTGAGAGGTGGCTCAGGGCTGCAATGCCTCTGACCGTGAGGTCCTAGATTCGAGTCTCGGTGGTGGTGACTGAAAATTGAAACAGTCATTGTTATGCACCACATTAGCTTTGTTTCTTTAAATACTAATTTTCGTTTTCGTCTCTGACTTTCCTCTTTGCTAATTTCTTGCTCTAAAAGGCGTTTTGTGTAATTGTAACTGAGAGGTGGCTCAGGGCTGCAATGCCTCTGACCGTGAGGTCCTAGATTCGAGTCTCGGTGGTGGTGACTGAAAATTGAAACAGTCATTGTTATGCACCACATTAGCTTTGTTTCTTTAAATACTAATTTTCGTTTTCGTCTCTGACTTTCCTCTTTGCTAATTTCCTGCTCTAAAAGGCGTTTTGTGAAATTGTAACTGAGAGGTGGCTCAGGGCTGCAATGCCTCTGACCGTGAGGTCCTAGATTCGAGTCTCGGTGGTGGTGACTGAAAATTGAAACAGTCATTGTTATGCACCACATTAGCTTTGTTTCTTTAAATACTAATTTTCGTTTTCGTCTCTGACTTTCCTCTTTGCTAATTTCCTGCTCTAAAAGGCGTTTTGTGAAATTGTAACTGAGAGGTGGCTCAGGGCTGCAATGCCTCTGACCGTGAGGTCCTATATTCGAGTCTCGGTGGTGGTGACTGAAAATTGAAACAGTCATTGTTATGCACCACATTAGCTTTGTTTCTTTAAATACTAATTTTCGTTTTCGTCTCTGACTTTCCTCTTTGCTAATTTCCTGCTCTAAAAGGCGTTTTGTGAAATTGTAACTGAGAGGTGGCTCAGGGCTGCAATGCCTCTGACCGTGAGGTCCTAGATTCGAGTCTCGGTGGTGGTGACTGAAAATTGAAACAGTCATCGTTATGCACCACATTAGCTTTGTTTTTTTAAATACTGATTTTCGTTTTCGTCTATGACTTTCCTCTTTGCTAATTTCCTGCTCTAAAAGGCGTTTTGTGAAATTGTAACTGAGAGGTGGCTCAGGGCTGCAATGCCTCTGACCGTGAGGTCCTAGATTCGAGCCCCGGCGGTGGTGACTGAAAATTGAAACAGTCATCATTATGCACCACATTAGCTTTGCATTTCTTAAATACTAATTTTCGTTTTCGTCTATGACTTTCCTCTGTGCTAATTTCCTGCTCTAAAAGGCGTTTTGTGAAATTGTAACTGAGAGGTGGCTCAGGGCTGCAATGCCTCTGACCCTGAGGTCCTAGATTCAAGTCTCGGTGGTGGTGACTGAAAATTGAAACAGTCATCGTTATGCACCACATTAGCTTTGCATTTTTTAAATACTAATTTTCGTTTTCGTCTCTGACTTTCCTCTTTGCTAATTTCCTGCTCTAAAAGGCGTTTTGTGGCGCCACTTGCGGATCCAGTGTCGCAACTTCCTGTTTGCGCAGAATGAAATGAGGAGAATCGTGGCTTATCCTCCTCGAGATCCGTCAACAACGGACGACTCGAAGTGGGCTTTTGAAATAGATAGGCAGTTGCGCCAGATATATTCGCCTGCGTCTAGTATTAATAATATTTTATTTTAAAAAATGCAACTGGCTGACACAACAACGGGCTCTGAGAACGGCTGAAGTTAGAAAAGTGAATTTTGAAGTACAGGTTTCCCTTAAAATTTTTATAGCCTCTTATTGTATTTATTATCAAAAATAGTTAAAAATTGTGTAAAGTTCTGTGGGGAGAAGTGCAATACGAGTAAGTGCATGGTTTCTTGAGCTCTTGGAAGTCTACTTCAACTATCAACTTTCAACGTTATATATATATATATATATATATATATATATATATATATATATATATATATATATATATATATATATAATTATTAAGTTGAATAGATGTACAAACGAGCGTTTTGGGTAGAAATTAATATGACTGTTCCACTCGTGAAATTAAAACTAACTGCCTAACTATACATACAAAATGCCCCAATCAGGGCGGTGTATCTAAAAATATTTATCGCTTTTTCTATTCAATTTTTCTTATCGTTTTTCCCAGTGGACAGTGATCAAGTGAGACTCGCCTACCTCAGGAGGCGATATACATCGATAGCTATGTCGATGCCCAATAAACCGCGCGTGTACTGCAACAGAATCTTTTTATTTTACCGTAGCTTTCAGTTATTCCCAATATTTGGCGCATTTTAGAAGTCTGTCGGTCGTAGTGTCCTTCGTGGAATAGTCCTATTACATACCACTCGTGCTTTGGAAATTCTCAGATAAATTCCAAAGCACTCGTGGTATTACCTATGAAAATGTTCGCTCCCGTATAATAAAAACTATTCGTAAAAGCAAATTAGCTTCAGATTTATACAGTTGTTGCTAGTGCTTTACGTGAAGGAATCGGCTTATCGCCGCGATACAATAGAAAACGATTATTCGATTCCCACTCAGGCATTGGAACTACATTTGTGTCTAGAGGCAAATGCCCAGAGGGTCAGGGAGACTGGACGAAAAACGTGATGAAGATGGGGGCATTGACTCAGAAGCCGAGAAGTGAAGTTTCTTGCGCTGCGTTTGCAGTGCTCGCCTGAGGCACATCCCTTGACATTCACTACACTTGCTGTACTAATGACATTAGGGCGTAAAGGGAGCCTAAAGCAAATGAGAACCCAAAAGTGTTAAGAATTTTGCAATGGTTGCAAGTCGTGCAAGTGGCTCTTGGTGCGAGCACCGCTTTGCGGACGCTGATGGCGGCGACGGAAGTCTCGGCGGCCGCAGCTGAGGCGACGCCCGGGCGGGCGACACGTTCTATTCACACCAACCGCCACTCTCAATAGTCCCTTTAGTGTAGTGAGTGCTGTCTCCCAGATGGCAGCAGAGAACCTTCTCCTGCTAGATGGCGCGATCACCTGGCGGGGTTTTCCCTATCCAGGTATCGCCTCCCTGCGAAGCAGCGCTGTTTGATAGGGTGCTGCTCCGACACTCACTTGATATTCATCGGAGAAACTCACGGAGACTACCGATCAGAGCAGTTGGCTGGAATTCCCGTCCAGGCAGTGCCTAAATTCGACACACATAAGTTTCCATATCTCAATAATATATTTTCCTATCCATTTACATTTGCTTGAGAGCGACTTTTCAGGATTGCTGCTACTTGAAATAAATGATTAACTATTATTTTAAAAAAATGTTTATTGTCCTTTATTGGCAATTGTTGCCCACAAAAAACTTCCAACAAAATGCATTGAAAACAAAACACATTTTTTAGAGTTGTTTAGGAAGGAACATCTAACTAACAAATAACATGTATATTTTTAATTAAAACAATGTAGATTTGTAAAAGCAAGACTCTATAGTAAATAAAATTAAATACAAATTATGGAAGAGAGAGAAGATTTTTTTGTGTGACGAGTTTGCATTCTAGGAAAGCGATATAAATTTAATTATTGCCAGATTAAATATCAAAGTAAAAGAACAGAAAGGGAAGAGGGGAATAAAATCGTAATTATAATTTCGAAATAGCCTTTAAGGGTTAGATGCAAAGTTATTATTGAAGTTGAAAATAATTTCGAATAAACTATTAATTTTATCAACGGCTACAATACGCATTCTACATTTTTAATCCATTTTTATTCATGGATATTCTCAAAATATGATCATACTGAATTGAATAGAAGAATGATATTTTATTTAAAAACTTGAAATAATGTATTTTTCTCGCTTTTTTAAGTAATATCTGAATTGAAAGGCAGAAATTGTCATTTAAGACAGAATATTTCATAAACTTTTGCAGTATTACAAAAATATTGGTCCTGTTGGAGCACCACTTCTAATATACAAAAACGAGATATTGGCGCTGAATACCTGGACCTTTTCTTACTACTATTGTTATGTCTGTCGAAAGAAATGTTCGATTAGTAATTTGAGTGAGATCATCTACATTACTACTGTAATTAACCATAAATATTATTGTAAAAGTTACTGTTTAGAAATGAAGCTTCAAACGTTGGGAGTTGAACTTCTGAGTGTGCCCGTAGAACCACTGTCCTCGTTCACCCGTAGAGTTGGCGAGGAGAGCTTTGGAGCGCCGTTGCGCAGAGGGTAAGCGAGCGTGTGCGCTCTGCTCGCCAGGAGGCGCCCTGGTCGGGGCTCTACGCAACGTTGTGCTTCCTTCTGCCTGCGCTGCCTGCTCCCGCTGACTTCTCACTCTCTCTCTTTCACTCGCAGGGTTGGCGAGGAGAGCTTTGGAGCGCCGTTGCGCAGAGGGTAAGCGAGCGTGTGCGCTCTGCTCGCCAGGAGGCGCCCTGGTCGGGGCTCTACGCAACGTTGTGCTTCCTTCTGCCTGCGCTGCCTGCTCCCGCTGACTTCTCACTCTCTCTCTTTCACTCGCAGGGTTGGCGAGGAGAGCTTTGGAGCGCCGTTGCGCAGAGGGTAAGCGAGCGTGTGCGCTCTGCTCGCCAGGAGGCGCCCTGGTCGGGGCTCCTCTACGCAACGTTGTGCTTCCTTCTGCCTGCGCTGCCTGCTCCCGCTGACTTCTCACTCTCTCTCTTTCACTCGCAGGGTTGGCGAGGAGAGCTTTGGAGCGCCGTTGCGCAGAGGGTAAGCGAGCGTGTGCGCTCTGCTCGCCAGGAGGCGCCCTGGTCGGGGCTCCTCTACGCAACGTTGTGCTTCCTTCTGCCTGCGCTGCCTGCTCCCGCTGACTTCTCTCTCTCTCTTTCACTGTCAGGGTTGGCAGGTGAGTTTTGGAGCGCCGTTGCGCAGAGGGTAAGCGAGCGTGTGCGCTCTGCTCGCCAGGAGGCGCCCTGGTCGGGGCTCCTCTACGCAACGTTGTGCTTCCTTCTGCCTGCGCTGCCTGCTCCCGCTGACTTCTCACTCTCTCTCTTTCACTCGCAGGGTTGGCGAGGAGAGCTTTGGAGCGCCGTTGCGCAGAGGGTAAGCGAGCGTGTGCGTTCTGCTCGCCAGGAGGCGCCCTGGTCGGGGCTCCTCTACGCAACGTTGTGCTTCCTTCTGCCTGCGCTGCCTGCTCCCGCTGACTTCTCACTCTCTCTCTTTCACTCGCAAGGTTGGCGAGGAGAGCTTTGGAGCGCCGTTGCGCAGAGGGTAAGCGAGCGTGTGCGCTCTGCTCGCCAGGAGGCGCCCTGGTCGGGGCTCCTCTACGCAACGTTGTGCTTCCTTCTGCCTGCGCTGCCTGCTCCCGCTGACTTCTCTCTCTCTCATTCACTGTCAGGGTTGGCAGGTGAGCTTTGGAGCGCCGTTGCGCAGAGGGTAAGCGAGCGTGTGCGCTCTGCTCGCCAGGAGGCGCCCTGGTCGGGGCTCCTCTACGCAACGTTGTGCTTCCTTCTGCCTGCGCTGCCTGCTCCCGCTGACTTCTCTCTCTCTCTTTCACTGTCAGGGTTGGCAGGTGAGCTTTGGAGCGCCGTTGCGCAGAGGGTAAGCGAGCGTGTGCGCTCTGCTCGCCAGGAGGCGCCCTGGTCGGGGCTCCTCTACGCAACGTTGTGCTTCCTTCTGCCTGCGCTGCCTGCTCCCGCTGACTTCTCTCTCTCTCTTTCACTGTCAGGGTTGGCAGGTGAGCTTTGGAGCGCCGTTGCGCAGAGGGTAAGCGAGCGTGTGCGCTCTGCTCGCCAGGAGGCGCCCTGGTCGGGGCTCCTCTACGCAACGTTGTGCTTCCTTCTGCCTGCGCTGCCTGCTCCCGCTGACTTCTCACTCTCTCTCTTTCACTCGCAGGGTTGGCGAGGAGAGCTTTGGAGCGCCGTTGCGCAGAGGGTAAGCGAGCGTGTGCGCTCTGCTCGCCAGGAGGCGCCCTGGTCGGGGCTCCTCTACGCAACGTTGTGCTTCCTTCTGCCTGCGCTGCCTGCTCCCGCTGACTTCTCTCTCTCTCTTTCACTGTCAGGGTTGGCAGGTGAGTTTTGGAGCGCCGTTGCGCAGAGGGTAAGCGAGCGTGTGCGCTCTGCTCGCCAGGAGGCGCCCTGGTCTGGGCTCCTCTACGCAACGTTGTGCTTCCTTCTGCCTGCGCTGCCTGCTCCCGCTGACTTCTCACTCTCTCTCTTTCACTCGCAGGGTTGGCGAGGAGAGCTTTGGAGCGCCGTTGCGCAGAGGGTAAGCGAGCGTGTGCGTTCTGCTCGCCAGGAGGCGCCCTGGTCGGGGCTCCTCTACGCAACGTTGTGCTTCCTTCTGCCTGCGCTGCCTGCTCCCGCTGACTTCTCACTCTCTCTCTTTCACTCGCAGGGTTGGCGAGGAGAGCTTTGGAGCGCCGTTGCGCAGAGGGTAAGCGAGCGTGTGCGCTCTGCTCGCCAGGAGGCGCCCTGGTCGGGGCTCCTCTACGCAACGTTGTGCTTCCTTCTGCCTGCGCTGCCTGCTCCCGCTGACTTCTCTCTCTCTCTTTCACTGTCAGGGTTGGCAGGTGAGCTTTGGAGCGCCGTTGCGCAGAGGGTAAGCGAGCGTGTGCGCTCTGCTCGCCAGGAGGCGCCCTGGTCGGGGCTCCTCTACGCAACGTTGTGCTTCCTTCTGCCTGCGCTGCCTGCTCCCGCTGACTTCTCTCTCTCTCTTTCACTGTCAGGGTTGGCAGGTGAGCTTTGGAGCGCCGTTGCGCAGAGGGTAAGGGAGCGTGTGCGCTCTGCTCGCCAGGAGGCGCCCTGGTCGGGGCTCCTCTACGCAACGTTGTGCTTCCTTCTGCCTGCGCTGCCTGCTCCCGCTGACTTCTCTCTCTCTCTTTCACTGTCAGGGTTGGCAGGTGAGCTTTGGAGCGCCGTTGCGCAGAGGGTAAGCGAGCGTGTGCGCTCTGCTCGCCAGGAGGCGCCCTGGTCGGGGCTCCTCTACGCAACGTTGTGCTTCCTTCTGCCTGCGCTGCCTGCTCCCGCTGACTTCTCTCTCTCTCTTTCACTGTCAGGGTTGGCAGGTGAGCTTTGGAGCGCCGTTGCGCAGAGGGTAAGCGAGCGTGTGCGCTCTGCTCGCCAGGAGGCGCCCTGGTCGGGGCTCCTCTACGCAACGTTGTGCTTCCTTCTGCCTGCGCTGCCTGCTCCCGCTGACTTCTCTCTCTCTTTCACTGTCAGGGTTGGCAGGTGAGCTTTGGAGCGCCGTTGCGCAGAGGGTAAGCGAGAGTGTGCGCTCTGCTCGCCAGGAGGCGCCCTGGTCGGGGCTCCTCTACGCAACGTTGTGCTTCCTTCTGCCTGCGCTGCCTGCTCCCGCTGACTTCTCTCTCTCTCATTCACTGTCAGGGTTGGCAGGTGAGCTTTGGAGCGCCGTTGCGCAGAGGGTAAGCGAGCGTGTGCGCTCTGCTCGCCAGGAGGCGCCCTGGTCGGGGCTCCTCTACGCAACGTTGTGCTTCCTTCTGCCTGCGCTGCCTGCTCCCGCTGACTTCTCTCTCTCTCTCTTTCACTGTCAGGGTTGGCAGGTGAGCTTTGGAGCGCCGTTGCGCAGAGGGTAAGCGAGCGTGTGCGCTCTGCTCGCCAGGAGGCGCCCTGGTCGGGGCTCCTCTACGCAACGTTGTGCTTCCTTCTGCCTGCGCTGCCTGCTCCCGCTGACTTCTCTCTCTCTCTCTCACTGTCAGGGTTGGCGAGGAGAGCTTTGGAGCGCCGTTGCGCAGAGGGTAAGCGAGCGTGTGCGCTCTGCTCGCCAGGAGGCGCCCTGGTCGGGGCTCCTCTACGCAACGTTGTGCTTCCTTCTGCCTGCGCTGCCTGCTCCCGCTGACTTCTCTCTCTCTCTCTCACTGTCAGGGTTGGCAGGTGAGCTTTGGAGCGCCGTTGCGCAGAGGGTAAGCGAGCGTGTGCGCTCTGCTCGCCAGGAGGCGCCCTGGTCGGGGCTCCTCTACGCAACGTTGTGCTTCCTTCTGCCTGCGCTGCCTGCTCCCGCTGACTTCTCTCTCTCTCTTTCACTGTCAGGGTTGGCAGGTGAGCTTTGGAGCGCCGTTGCGCAGAGGGTAAGCGAGCGTGTGCGCTCTGCTCGCCAGGAGGCGCCCTGGTCGGGGCTCCTCTACGCAACGTTGTGCTTCCTTCTGCCTGCGCTGCCTGCTCCCGCTGACTTCTCTCTCTCTTTCACTGTCAGGGTTGGCAGGTGAGCTTTGGAGCGCCGTTGCGCAGAGGGTAAGCGAGCGTGTGCGTTCTGCTCGCCAGGAGGCGCCCTGGTCGGGGCTCCTCTACACAACGTTTTGCTTCCTTCTGCCTGCGCTGCCTGCTCCCGCTGACTTCTCTCTCTCTCTTTCACTGTCAGGGTTGGCAGGTGAGCTTTGGAGCGCCGTTGCGCAGAGGGTAAGCGAGCGTGTGTGTTCTGCTCGCCAGGAGGCGCCCTGGTCGGGGCTCCTCTACGCAACGTTGTGCTTCCTTCTGCCTGCGCTGCCTGCTCCCGCTGACTTCTCTCTCTCTTTCACTGTCAGGGTTGGCAGGTGAGCTTTGGAGCGCCGTTGCGCAGAGGGTAAGCGAGCGTGTGCGTTCTGCTCGCCAGGAGGCGCCCTGGTCGGGGCTCCTCTACACAACGTTTTGCTTCCTTCTGCCTGCGCTGCCTGCTCCCGCTGACTTCTCTCTCTCTCTTTCACTGTCAGGGTTGGCAGGTGAGCTTTGGAGCGCCGTTGCGCAGAGGGTAAGCGAGCGTGTGCGTTCTGCTCGCCAGGAGGCGCCCTGGTCGGGGCTCCTCTACGCAACGTTGTGCTTCCTTCTGCCTGCGTTGCCTGCCCCCGCTGACTTCTCTCTCTTTCCTCGTCGCAGCAGCCCCATTAAAAGACCCACGAAGCCCCCTTCAGGAGCGGCCAACAAAGTGACGATCGCCGCCCGCAAGAAGTCCGTGAGGTAACCCGCTGCACGATAAGCCATGTCCCTATCCATATGTGAATAAAGATTTGTATTTCCGCTTAAAATAGAATTCTGGACATTGTCGTGTGTACTGAACCACATTATAACCTCAGTGAGGAGTTCAAAACCTCCGGAAAAAGTACTGCTTTAATATAAAGTTTAATTCTGTAAAAAATAAGCACCAATGATAATATATTTGTATTTTACCAATATTTTTAGGTTTTATAGAATAATCAAATAATATCTTACGTTCTCGCATCAACTGAAGTGCCACTTCTGTTCCTGCCCTGTGGTGTCTGTCCCTTATCCGTCGCAGTGTATGTCGAGGGAAGGTTGTTACCCTCCGCGTGTGTCTGACTAAGGGGGTCTGGTCCTCCTCTCGGCGAAGTACAGAGTAGCCTTGCTTGAGGTAGTGAACCTTCGTCAAAGTCAGCACCAGGCAGATTATATTATTCATTACTAGACAGCACACAGGGCCATAGTAGAACAGTGCGGTTCCAGATTTAAAAAAAGGAACGTCTTCTACACAAACTGAAACATCAAAGTGATTAGAATAACATATATTAGAATTGCCTGAAAATATAGGATTTACTTTCACTTACTTCGTAAGAAAAGAAAGTATGTAATCGTACGCCGCGAAATGGGGCAATTTTTGGCAGAAAAACTTATTGATGGCCCTGGTAACGAAAAAGTGGATAAATTCTGTTGCTGTATATCGTAAATTACTCCTCTACGATGTGATTTAGCCAGAATCCATGTTTTGTAGGTCCATGATCCCGAACATTTGATTGACTGCAAAATGTCTGTCTTTCTGTCTCTCTCAGCCCATCTGTGGTCAGCGAATAAACCGTTCAGCCGATTTTCTCCAAAATTGATATTACCGATATCATTTCCTTGGGAGTTTCAATCGTGTATTTTTATTTTTGATTGTACTTTACATGATACGACCAACACATTTTCAATTTGCATTCGTAGGCTTCCGAGTCAATACATTCTTGGCTATCCGGGATGAGCCGCGTCTCCGTCAATTGTGCTGATGTTTCGGCCATCTTGCTGTAGTCCTCTTCAGAGCTATACTGTTGGCAGTTGCGATTGACCAAGACACGGCTCACCCGTGTAGCGAAGAATGTATAATTTTCAATTTTTTTATTTAACTTAGTCCTCGGATAGCGTAAATGGTGTAAGTTTCATGTTCGTTGATATCGTAGTTCGAAAATAACAAAAGTGCAATTTTTGGGCATCTTCCTACAACCACAGCTACTCGTACAATATTGACGAAGATATTTTTTTCTCTAATGAAATAGGTTCTTTAAAGTAAGATCTTGAAATAAGGTCATGTTGAACTCTTGTAAAACACGAATTATTTTTGTGTAATTTTGTGCAAAATATACAGAATTTTTAATTTTTTAAAATATTTTTCTGAAAATCCGTTCCACATTTATTCTTAAAATTTTATTCTCATATGTAAACCTATATCAAAGCGGTAAACAGTGTGGTGCCAGTCCCTAAATGTTAGCTTTTTCTGAAAATTGCAAAAAGTTAACATTTCAACACTAGTGAATTGAAGTTAAAGATTTCATTTTTTCCTCGTATTTAACAAAGGGGGTTAAAAATACTTCGCTTTCTTTTCGGCGAACTCCCCATATTTTAGAAAGTTGCAAAAAGTGACCTTTCGAAACTACAAGCCCGAATTCAGAGCTCATTGCGTTTGTAAAGCCTAGAGGTTCACGGCGAATTAACTTGGAGGACATGAGTTCGATTCTCGGTGCGGAAATGTGTTCGCTTTTCAACAAACACTTTTGGAGGATTTTGTAGTAGTATAATATATCGGAGCAGTTAGAAATAATGGGGGAAAGTATATGAGGTTGTAGCATCACTAATTAAACTAATGGAGCTGGGAATTTAGTAATGGCTTTAATGGATACTTGAAAATGCAGCACTTCTCAAGGGCTTTAGAAAAACTTCTGCAATTCTTAAGAACAAAGCATGCGAGGATTAACTTTTAGTTCACTCTTCCTATTTCACCCAGGTTTCGCAATGGGTCGTTTTGTTATTTGTGCATTAACATAAAACGTTAATGGTGTGTTTGCCTTGGAGTCTATATATTGTCAGATACTGTTAGATTCTGTCTGAGTCTCTTAACCAAGTGATTGCCCTTACGATGATCACCGTCCACTTACCAGAAGTGTGAACAAGTGGTTCGATGCAGCACGTTCTTGTCTCCATGAGCGCTGGGGTGTGCCAAGACGGCGTCTCGCCCTTTGTCCCTTTGGTTGACTAAAGAAGAAGGAGCACGTGATTGTAAGCACTGCGGGCAGCCCCCAAGCAAAAGTTCAAATCGCCAGAAATTTCTTTCCGCTTCCTTTATCCAAGCGTGGCATGTGCAACCTACAGAAGGAAGAGAAGTATTAGTTATTTACGAGAAGTTAATTCTGTTAGAGACGCGGTGTATCAAGACATAGAATTCCCTTTCCTTTCCACAAATGCATTTGTGATTGGAAAGGAAAATGAAATAGCCAGCAGTAAAGGCAACTCCCTTGCCAATGATGAGAGACCGAAGCATTTTTTCTGCTTTTTTTATGCAAGCGCGTACTGTGCAATGCATACAAGAAACAAAAATTGAACTCGTGGTGGTATAACTGCACATTCCTTTTTGCATTAGTAATTATTAATTGGTAGGAAATGGTGTGGATGTTACGATATTTCGTCATAATAATAGATTTCAGCCGTAGTTTTGTTGTATGTTCTTATTTTTGTAGAAAGCCTTTTCCGTCGCATTGCGGCTATCTTCAGTACTACAAAAACTAATTTCCAAATTACAAATAAAAGATAACCTATATTATTATGAATAAAGTTAGAATATTATTATGAATACTATTATTATGAATAGAATATTATTATTACTATTATTATGAATAAAATTAGAATTTAAGCAAATCTGAATAAGCTGAATCTGTCCAAATCCTTTCTTTATTTTCTCCATTTTTTAAATTTTGTCGCTACTGCTTAGGCACTATTATAATGAGTTCTAATTAGATTAGATTAGATTTATTAATAATTCTGCAATTAAGTTTGAAAACTTGGTGCCATAATATACTAACCTAACATTACAGAACTTAACAATTTTACAAAATATACAAACTTTACAAATTAACGTGAACATTTCACTGTCCAATCTTTCATAGCTCTCCATTTCACACACTTCACCGCACTGCGAAACACCGAGCTGTAATGTCTTTCTTACACACTCGTTTCGCTCTGTTTCACAACGCCACTGCACTTCACGCCACTACACTGCACTAGTTAATAATAATTATAATAATACTTAATTACATAGACGACATAGTTACTTACACTGAATAATATTAAATATATTTATAACACACATATCATCATTCAAGAAACTAATTTATTTTTAAATTTGCTCAGGCTTTGAGGAAAGGGATCGAAGATTCTCACAGGCAAACCGTTCGTCTCTAATAGTTCGATTCGCGAATGAATATTTCCCCACGTCCGTTTTCTAAATTCTTATCTGAATATTGTGCACGTGATCCGCGAGGACTTTTTTCTACTTTTATCAACACGTTAGGTCGACTTTTTGGTTAGTAGGGCTTGGTAGTTTGTGAGTTTTTCTCCCGAAAATTTGCCGTTTTCCGCCGCACAATTACACAACTTTCCCTCACGAAGTACCTTCGTAGGGGACAAGAAAGTAAATATGAAAAGAAAATCAGAAGGGAAATACATTTTGTAGCCTGTAGCTTACTCTCGCCTTCCCTCCCATGGCCGCTGGGTGGAGGTCTGTGTTTATGCTTCAGCGCGTTTCCTACACCACATCCTTAGGCTCGTGGCCAAATGCACGCAGGACGTGCGTGTTATCTGGCGGAAGCGACGGAGACTAGCTGTTTAATGGAAGCGAACAAATATTGTACTAACGCGTGGATAAAACACTCATAACTGCACTCATGGTGAATAAGAAAACCCTCCCCTACCGTCGCTCATTTTCTTAAACATACCATACATGCAATGATACCCCTCTTTATACACTCGTTTCGTTAATTACTATTTTATTACAACAATATATTGTCAATTGCAGTAATTAGTAATTGACAGTCATACAAATTTCTGAACAATAACTATTGTAATGTATTTTAACAATATAGGTATAAACATTTTCACATATAAAGTGATATCTGAAAATATGTGTAACAGAGAAATGGTATATCGTTTAAAAACGATTGATTTTTTAAACAAATCCTCATACCATGAACCCCTAGTTGGCGAATGTGTCAATCCTGCAAAGGAAAACGGTCATTCACCTGGCGTGGATGAACATGTGGATGTATTTAAAATACGCATTTTATACACAAATATTTAAATACTGCCCAACCCTGCTCATTACAACTCTTACATTTGATGCAAAACCTACATATTTTCAAGCAAATGTCAACACATTGAAAATTAGAACTGCTTTTCATACAGGTAAATCATGTTTTAATAATAAGACGTAATTCACAAAAATGAACTTCGAGTCATTGCTGTCGAGTCATTGTAGCATTGCAATATGATATTCCCTGAGAGCTAGCAGTATTTCAAATAGGTTTTAATAATTCCTAAGAGTTTGTGTAAATGTACCCTGCAGAGCCAGAGAACTGGAATAATTGTCGAATATTGCGTAGGGGCTCCGCGAGTTCGCACAAGTGCCGCAACACGGCGCTGCAGGCGGTCCATGAACTCGTAAGAGCGCGAGAGGGTGCACATTGTAAGGCATCCCGGATATGCTCAACAATGTTCACGTCTGGGGAGTTTGGTGGCCAGTGGACGTGTTTAAATTCAGAAGAGTGCTCCTGGAGCCACTCAGTAGCAATTCTGGACGTGTGGGCTGTCGCATTGTCCTCAATCCGTGAATGATGTGAATCCCCTTCATGAATAAGTGCAGGTGCTTACGTACACTCTTCGAAACCTTAAGTTTTGCGGTGAAACTGTCTTGGCCGGAGAGGTTGATGGCGCTGGACATCCCTGCTTGCCGACAGCGCTATCGTACGGTTATTTTCCAAACTACGTTCTGTACATCGTACTATGAAGATTAAATTTATTTTATTGGAGAGCGTACAGAATACATTAATGTCCATTGAGTGCTAAATACGAGTAGTACAGAAGAAAAACACTTTCGTGATTCCTGACCATGAAACTGAATTGACAATAATTTCTATAGACGTAATGTTGCTTTCATGTTGAATGTAAAATGTTTATTCAGAATTCAAATATTCCCCTCCTTTGCGAAAGCGATCGCTTTATGCAGACAATTATCAACAGAAATTTAAAGTGTAATTTAGTGGGCTCTAAGGCACTGTACGTATGTACATGGATACGTACACCTGGAATCGAACCCGCTGCTTCAGGAGTTCTAGAACAACACTTCGATACTGAGCCAAAATTTCGCTCTTCCAACACTACTCTTTTAACAAAACATTTTATATTAACGAAACTTGTAGCAACATTACGTTTATAAAAGTTAATGTCTGTTCAGTTTCATGGGCAGGAGTCTCGGAAGTATTTTCATCTGTTCTATTACTATTTAGCATGTCAATGGACATTAAAGTATTGCATACGCTCTCTAATAAAATAAATCTATTCTTCATAGTTCGATTTACAGAACGTAGTTTCGAAAATAAACTTACGATAGCGCTGTCGACAAGCAGGGGTATCCAACGCCATCAACTTCTCAGGACAAAGCATTTTCAACGCCAAACTTAATGTTTAACAAAATACTTACTGGTGTACAACCTTTTTGCATGGGGTTTGAACGTAATCAATTCAGAGTTTTAGAACCAGAGTGTATTTGAGAGACCCATCACTGGCTGAGAATTCTTTTGGAGAAGGGGCTAGAGAACATTGGAAATTTCTGGGTGTTTTTGTGCGGTTACGTAGCGTTTTATTGCCTAGTTGGAAGAGGAGAGCTTATGGATTTGAGAGAATTTTGTGAGAAGCTTCTTGTGATTTGAGATTTTCTTCATTTTTTAAGTTTATTTGCTTACTGGTTACTACTTACCTATTTGCGCGGTGTTTGATTGTAATGGATACAGAGTTTTAGAACTAGATTTTCTTTGAGATGCTCATCACTGGATGAGAAGGAATGCTATTAGAGAGAATGGGTATTTTCTTGCGGTTACGTATTCTTTTCGTTTGCGTAGTTGGAAGAGGAGAGGTTGATGAGTTGGGGATTAGCCATTGTAAGCGAGGCCGTAGGGTTTCAGACACTTGATTGAGATTTTAAACATTTGTAAACGTTTATTGGCTTGTTGGTGTACAACCTTTTTGCAAAGGGTTTGAGTGTAATGGATACAGAGTTTTAGAACTAGATTTTCTTTGAGATGCTCATCACTGGATGAGAAGGAATGCTATTAGAGAGAATGGGTATTTTCTTGCGGTTTGGTAATCTTTTTGGGACTTTTGTTTGCCTAGTTGGAAGAGAAGAGGTTGTAGAAGTGAGAGGATTTTGTGAGAGGCCCAGTTTATTCCCTTCCTTTTTGAAAGGGTTTGAGTGTAATGGATTGGGAGTTTTAGAACGAAATTTTGCTTGCGAGTCTCATCACTGTCCGGGAAGGAATGCGACTGGAGGGGCTGGGAAGTGCGCGCCCTGTGCGAGTCGGAGGAGGGTGGGTGGTGGGCTAGCCGTAGTAGGCGAGGCCGTAGGCGGGGGCGCGGGCGTAGGCGGGGGCGTAGGGCGCGTGGGCGTAGGCGGCGTAGGGCGCGGGGGCGTAGGCGAGGGCGGGGGCCAGGCCGAGGGAGCGCACCGAGCGCTTGTGGCCGTGACCGTCGTTCTTGGAGTGCTTCTCGTTGGGGTGCTCCTTGGCGTGGTCCTTGTCGTTCTTGTCGTGCTGGTCCGCCAGCGCAGACGCCGCCAGCGCCACCGCCACCAACAGCAGCTGCGGCAAAGCGCGCACTCAGACGGACTGCCAGTCTCGGCATTGCGATTAGCAGAAACTTTGATTTATAGAAAGTTTTACTTACAGAAACTGACTTACAAGAATTTGCATTTACAGGAATTTCGCGTTTCTAGAACGTACATGTAGGAAAACGTCGATTTACAGAAACTTCAATTCACAAACATTCCATTGATACTAAATTATATTTCTATTAAATTTGATTTGCATATACGTAACATTTGCAATTTTAAAATCCCCAATAAAAATAGGACCTACACCTTTTTTCTCGGCACTGCTTACGCTGCATAGGAAAAGTTGTGTAAAACAGTGAATTTTCGACAAAAACTGCCTGGCCTCGGTAAAGAAAAAGCGGATATATCCACTTGGTAAATATAGAAAGAAACTTCTCTAACACGCCGTGTAGTTAGAATCGTAGTTTTGTGGGTTCTTTATACCGAAAAATCGTTTGACGACAAAACGTCTGTCAATGGTAGCTGCTGAACCGTTCGCCCCCGTTTCTCCGAAATTGATATTCACCACTCCATCTAGCTAATGTCGCGGCTTCTTGAATTAGAAAATTATATTTCAACTTTGGAGAAACTTTACATGACATGTGCATACATTTTCAAAATAATGGCACCAAATATTTTCATTGAATGTTCTTGAGGGATAATGTAATAGAAACTTAAGAGAAGGGTGTAGGTCTCTTTTTCGTTGATATCTCTAATTATTCGAAAATAGCAAGTTACATTTTTTTGCGCCTTCCTACAACTAAAATATTGAAGATATAATTTGTTTCTTCAAAAAAAATATGTTCATCTGAAACGGATATTCAAGTAAGGACATGTTCACTTTTTCGAAAATTTGAACATTTTTGGCGTAATATTTCATGAAGCACAAGCGTTTTTAATAAACATTTTAAACAATTATTTTCTGAATAAAGGCTTCGATTTTTTCTTTCGTTTGTTTCCTTCTACATAGCACAGGCCGGTAAAGAAAATTAAACTGGTCCACTTTTTGATGCATTCTCTGTATTTTTGAAAAATGCTAACTAACAATTAACATTGCCGAAGTACAATATTAATGACAGATTTTTGTTACATAAAATCTGTTCTACAGAATAAGTTCATTACGAAAGTTATGTACAGTTTAAAAAGAATTAAGTACTTAAGCGTAGTTTAAAAAAATTTTCTAATTGCATATTTGAATTTCCCGCGCTTTGTTGGAACAGCTATTACTTTGAAATTCTTTATGTTTTATTTAATGTCAAAAACACTTATAAACTATGTGTGAGAAATTATTGTGTGAACATGAATTCATATTGAAACGAGTGTATTCTTGACGTTGCATCGAGTTAATTGAATTTAGCTCAATTAGCACTTCTCTCTTAAAATGTCTATTTAATTGTAATATGAAAGGAAAATTTTAAAAATCGAATACTATGGTTTTATTTGAATATTTATTACATTCATTTGATATTACCATCGATTGCAGCGTAGCTATACTATACAGTAATGGATATTTCAGAAGCTATTCCGAGAAATTCATTGTTGGCGGCATGATTGGAAATTGCGCTGAAAATGCTTATGCTTTGCTTTGAATGAAACGCACGAGATTCGGTGTGGAGGGGGGAGCCGTGCGCCATTGCGTGCGTTCTTTCTTCCCCGCACAGGGCTAACTCAAGAGAAGCATCAACTACAAGAGCACGTAATTTCTCGTATTGATTGTAACTGTTAGAATTGCTCGCGTACGTTTTCTTGATACACGAGCTCCCTAGTCCTCCCCAGCACAGAATAGCACGGCACGTTGAGATACTTAGGTTGGACTCGGAACGGCACGCACCTATTTCCAAAGCTGCCAACGACCACCTCGTACCTTCAAAACAATTGTAGGAACACTCGAGGAACGCTTTGGCGCGTGAAGTTCATGCTCACAGTTGGTACGCCGTTTTAAGCTGTCACGTAGCCAGAGCCCTTCTGTTCCCGCATCCCCCACTGTGGAATATCAAGAAAACTTGCGCGTTCAATATCAATATAACGCTGGAGGAGCCAAAGTGTCTACAAGCCGCAAAACTATTCGGCTGGTGCGCGGACCTCGGTACTTACGTTTTGCAAGCGTCCTCTAAACCCACTGGGCTAACATAATCACAGTATTGGAATAAAGTATTGGTTCACTTTTACATTTAATATAGGATTTCAACGAAAACGGGACACGCGGCATTTCTATAAGCATCTACTATTACACATTGTTGAAAAAATGTTTAAACAGGAAATTTGGAGCCATTTTTTTTAGAAAAAGTCGAAAATGTCGCTGGAGATTCATAAAAAAATTAAAATACCGGCTATGACATGACAGAATTTAGGAAATCGTTCGTAGAATACACTTTTGCCTACAGTACGTCACACAGAGTTTTTAACTGTTTCGATGTTCAGTAATTAAATAAATAAACGTCGCTAAAAAATAAAAATAAGCTAGATCGATCGGAAAATATCAAGTTTGATGAAAATGTTGGGTGTTACTTAGGTGTTAGAGATGTTCGCCCACACTGACGGACAGATATTTTGCCATAAACCAAATATCGATATAAAGCACCCTCAAAATTTGGATAGTAACTTCAGAACTTACTACAGGAAGTAATTTACTACGCTTAAGAAAAATATTTATCAACTTTTTTAATATCAAGGCGCCACAATATGACCCATATATTTTCTGACGAACATCGACACATTTGTACTACGTTAGTTTTACACGAGAGTGTAAAAAGGGTTCGTTTGGGCTTAATAGCATGAAGAAGTAATGGGAGTAATCACCGTCAACTTAATATATTTTTCATTTTAAAAATATATTTAAAAAAATATATTAAGTTGACGGAAATGACTCCCATTATTTCTTCATGTAATTACGTCACCAATACCACATCATAATTCTCACAACTATCCTAAAAGCGTTACTCACCAGAGTAAACTTCATCTTTCGTCTCTCGAAGGGCGCTCAGACTCTCAAGTGGACAATGCACAACCGCTGAATGCTGGCGAATCGTTCACTGCTCGCCCCGTCGAGGGGCTCTTGTTATATAGCCCTCCCCGGCAGGAACTCCCCGACGTCACGTGCTTCACGCCGAGGCCGCGGCCACTGCATCTCGGGCGAAAGAAAAATATCACTAAAAAACAGCCCTTTACAAAGACCTGCGCAGGCCTTCGACTGCCGCGCTGTGATGGAAGCAAAACGAACAGCGCGGCTGATCGGCGGCGGAATTTGTTATTAAGAAGGCGCTGATTGGCACAAAGCGGTACAATAGCCAGTAGGCCGTGGAAACAACGGGTAAACGGGGAAAAGTCCTGGGGCAGTAGCTTGCGTTGTTATTGTTAATCTGTTTTACTATTTTTCAAAGCAGAAAGAGAACTATGCAGTCCTCGGCCGTGGGAGAGGTGTCTATGGTTTCGTAAGACTCTACGAACTCAGGAAAATTACAAACTAGTGGTGCTAAAACAGCACGTACTTTTTCCCCCCGGCGATTTCACGCAAAATAACGCGAAAAGCACTCAAATTTTCGAAAAACTCTACATGACCTTATTTCAAAGACTCTCTTTAAGGAACATTTCATCAAGGGAAAAAATCTCTACCTAATATTTTAGTTGGAAGAAGGCAATTTTAAACTTTTGAAGTTTTCGAAAAATCAGGGTTTTTAACTAGCATGACACCTGTGTCATTCTCTTAAACGTCCAATAAAAAAAGTTAATCAAAAACGATGGAGCCATTTTTTGAAAGTTTTGAAAATATCCCAGAGGCGTTATGTAAAGTACCCTCCAAAATCAAAACATCAGTTTCAAATGCAAGTAGCCGTGACATCAACCATATCGATTGGGGAATATCAATTTTGGAGAAAATCGGCTGAAGGGTTTAACGATTGTTCATAGACGGACGGACAGACAGACAGACAGACAGACCATTCCATGCTGCCATTCGGTTAATCTGTATCAAGAACACACAAAACATGGATTTGGGCTACAAAATATAGGATTTTTTTCTAAATTTAGCATCTGGATTTATCCATCTTTTCGTTGCAAAGGGCTATGTAATAAGAGTTTTTCTGACGAAAATGAGCCGTTGCTTCGCGCGACATTACATAAATGTCTCTCTACTCCGTGGGGAGAAAGCAAAAAGTAGAAAACTCCAAATATGTTGCTACATGTCGTTTAATATTTTTTTCCCTCAAAACTTATTACATGAGGGATATTTATAAATTCTGTACCATTACAATGGCCATAGATTATGAATATATTTAAACGTGTTCCTGAAAATGTAATTGAAAATATATATCCTCACCAAGATCTGGACACGTACGTTATTAGGGCTATTGTAGTTTATCTTTCTATTCACCTAACTATACTATAAACACTGAAGTTTTTTAAAGGTTCCGGTGTGCTAGATTATTGCGAAACAATGAGTTTATAATACACCGATATCATAATGGAGACCAAATATCTTTCATTTAAAGCAAAAATCATGAAATTTAATTCAGTTGCATCCTCAGAATTCTTTCTACACGAAAATCTTTGGTGGTTTGAATTTATATACTCATAGGTTACATGCTGGGTAAACACCCAGTCCAACATATGCAAGTCTTCGTTCAATGTTCATGGATCATTCCCCCTTTTAAGTTGAAGGCCACAGGTTCAATGTAATTCAAGTGAAAATAGAATAAAACTGCAAAATCAATTGCAGGCGCTGTCTCATTATTGAAAGCCATCTTCGCTGCAAAAAGTGTATTGGGCATGATGTGCGAAAGTCTCTTTAATTATCTCTCAAGAGAACAGTAATCTCCTTTGCTATTGTTGTCTGGCGTATGTGGCAGCCGAGTCACGTGAGCGATTATTTTGACTAGGGCTGCCAGTGGCCTCAGCTCAAGCGTTGCATGTGCATCGCCAGCTTCTTGGTAAAAAGGCGCCACCTTCTTACCCTATATCACCAAGTCATCTCCAAGTTTGTATCATATGTGCATATAAAATGAAATGAAACAGTAAAAAACTGTAAATTTGAGTATTATTGGAACGGATAAGTTTTATTTATTTTCAAAAATTTAAAATTGACATTTATAAAAAATTTGTTGCGTCTTCATCGACGCAACGTGTCTCCAAATCCTTGTTGGACATTGAGCGCTTATTGAGCGCTGGATCGCCTAAGTAGACGTCAACAAATGTCTTGAAAACAGCGTGAGGCACCGAGATGCTCTTTGCAACATGATGTTGCAGATGATGGGGCAAATAACATTTCGTTTTCTTGTTAGTTCCGTATGTAAATTTAGAGATATTGACATAACTTTGCTTTTTTGAAATGGAAGTATATTTTTTCTCCATTATTCTAAATTTCTTTAAAAATGAAATGCAATTATATAAATATTGTTAATATTCGAAAAGTATTTTTTGCAAAAACTCGGTGAACGCCGTTCCGTAGCGCGCAAGGACAGCTGACCTTGTTGAAATCTTACAGAGTCCATGCATCTTGTCGGAAAACGAGGAAGTTCGTCGATTAAGGGACTTCCTAAGTTCTCACTGGTAACGTTAATGACCTCGGTTTTGGACCTCGACAAATTCTACATGCGCAAGGAAGGAGGCATGTTCGAAATCACATTGATTTCAGCGGAGGTATGTATCTAAATACCCGTATTAAATTTTAATTTGGGGAGCCTGTAGTATTGCAGGAAAAAAAACATGTGTACTCTGAGGAGAAATCATAGTAAATTTTTCCTTTTATTTAACCAGTAGCTTCACGATCCACAGTCACCGTTAGTTTTTCCATCAACTGCAGGTGAATGCCTGAGTAGTATCGTAACAAACGGGTCAGCGACAGCGCGCGATCTTTCCTTCCCATTCCCTGCCCTTTCCTAACCCCTTATTGACCCACAGTGACATTCACAACACTCGGGAACTTAGAGCTTGCCCCAGCTGGGGGCGGTGCCACGCCGGGGAGAGATACCTGGTTGAGGCAAGCCGATGGGTAGGTTGGCGCCAGATCTCGCCAAGATCACAGCCCCCTCGCGCAGATAAAGCATACACTACACTTACGGGACTAACTATCTTAGGCGTTAACACGCTCTTATTCGCTTATCAATAAAAAACCCGCTCTGAAGCATGCACTAACGCGACTAACAACCTTAGTAGTTGACGCACCCGTATTCGCTAACAATCAATCAAGAAAAAAAAATCCCGCGATAAAGCACGCACTACAGTAACGGGCCGAGTGCCCCCAGCAGAGGTGGTGGCGAGAGCCGCGAATGAACGGACGCAAACCGCGGCGTTGGGAGAGCGTGATGGAGCGTGAAGGGAAGGGCGGCGCGGGGGTGGGGGAGGGGCAGGGGGCGGGGGCGGAAGTGGTCGGGGAAGGACGCCGATAGAGCGCGACGCATTTAGTTTCCTTTTCTTCTTTTTATTCGGCGCTGCCGAGGCCATCCCACTTGGAGGTGAAGTTCACGCGACAGCCCGCGAGGCGCGGGGGCGGTGCCGCGTTAACCCACGGGCCGGAGGGGCTCGGACCCAGGGCCCCCAATTTTTAAGTAAATAAAAAAAATTATACTAAATTTTTCAAAGAATAAAATATAAATACCCTAAAAGATAACATGTATGATGAAACTCGACGCAAAAAAGAGGCCCAACGGAGTGATGTCGCGCGTCATTGAATAATATTTATGACGTGGTATGATGCGTTTCAATTTTATACAGTTCAATTCAATAAAAAATGAAAACTGTTTAATTTGTGCTTTTTTAATGTAGTTATAAATCTGTTATTCCTACGTATTCGTGCAACAACTACAACACTAATAAATACTTTCAAAGTATTTTTAAAAAAAATACAAAATACAACGTGAATTAATAGGATTTTCTTTGTATTTCAGTATCGAAATGGGGGTGGGGTGGAAGTAAGAATATGGGCCCTCCAAATTAACCTTGGCCCCAGAGCACCCCTCCCTACCGTTAAAACGACCTAACGCAGGAGAGGGGGGGCGGTCTTCGCGGTTGGAACGGGAGATTTGACGCTGCAGTTCACGACACTTTGCAGGGGATTCCCCTCTCCACGTGTCACCTATACCTCCTCGCTTGTCAACAGAAAACGCAAGTGACTGCCATAACTCGGCGCAGCAGCTGCTCAGACGGCGCGTGGTGCAGGGCTCGGTATTGCTCGCTCCCTAGTTCTCATGCAGCGCTGAATAGCACGGCACGTTGAGGCACTTAAGTTTGACTCGAACGGCACTTACCAATTTACTATACAGGATGAGTCACGTATCTTCAGCACCTCCTGTCATTTTTGAACGGTTGAAGTTATGCAGTTTTCACGGCAGAGCACGAAGGAATAGGGCTAGTTCATATATGAATTCATTTCCATTTGATCACTTGTATTTTACGAGATATTGAGGTAACTTTGCTGTTTTTAAACGGTACGATACATATATTCATATTCATTCATGACTAGCGTAAAAAGACGAATTCCTGAATATAGGATAAAGAATTTTCCATTTTTTCGATAACAGGGACGCACCAAATATTGTTTTTTTCCCCAAAACTCACTGCGACTTAACAATACTTTTCTTTACTATGTATGTCATAAAGAAAACTTTAAAAAATGTGAAAAGATCAATGGAGAAAACAACTCTTTCAAAATACGTAACTCGTTGCCAGAAAGAAGTTGGGAATCCCTGAGGTACAGTTTGCGTGTTAACGTCGCTTCATTCGCTGACGTACGATCTTCACTCGAACGGCCACGCGGGCTGCGCAAATGAATGGAAAGCGATTCTGCTGTGCTTGTCCACTCCCGGCGTATAACTGGTAATGCTTTTCCCCGCTCGTGACTAAACGTTCCCATAGAATCATAATTAAGAAGGCTCGCGTGGTGTAATGTTGCTTAGGCACGTATTCGTAACATGCAGCAACAAATATGGGGTCATATGAATAAAAATGAGCACTTGCTCATGAGTACTTGCTCCGGAGCGAAGTGAGTCTACTCCGCGGCACTGAGCAGAAGCTCCATTTCGTATGAATAAAATCTTCGTATGTCTCCGAAGAACTTACTCATGTCTCGCGAGCATTTGCTCGTTGTGAACAAGTGATAGTGCAGGCTAAGAGTTTTAAAAATTGGGTTCTTGAGCAACAAAGAGGTTACATACGTTACGCACATCGCGCACATTTGTGCGGAATAAAGAGCAATAGTTTGTTGTCTCATTCTTTAAATTCGAATATGAATAGCAGTAACGAAAAACAGGCGCTAGTGGCCCAGCTAATTTTTACCGAAATGCTAAGTGAATATAAAATTATTTTTGAAAAGAGCCAGCTTTCGGAAGTACGCTGTGGCCGAAACGAAACATTACAAAGTTTCAAAAAACAGTACCCCGAAAAATTGAATACGCGCCTGAAAGCAAACGCCGATAAAAATCGTACCAACCATGCATTGTACTTTTCGATTCGGCAAAGATTCTAATAGTCTACATCACGAGAATTTCGCCTAATCTTGCATTTTTTTTTAGTCCGCTGCATATGCATATCAACACACGGTAAAAAATCGGCCAATTTAACCTTACTTTTCAAACGTGAGTCTGCTACAGATGTCCCTCCGAAATTTTGGAGCAAGTGCTCACTCTAGAGAGTAAACGCTTAACTTTATTCATACCAATTCTGAGCATTTGCTCGCCAGTTGAGAGTACGCTCAGAGTTGAAGCAAGTACTCAGAGACTGAGCAATTGCTTACCCACTTTATTCATACAAAACTGAGTAAGATCTCGGAAACTCGGAGCAAAGAGTACTTGCTTACTTTTATTCATACCACCCATGGTGCGAAGAAACCACGCAAATGTTTTTCCGAGAAGGAGCACGCGCTCTGTTCAAGCGCAACGAGCGACTGAGGTGGTTCAGGGGATCAACTGATGAGACTGCACGACTGACCTGCACCTCACCGGGAGGTCCTAGGGTCCTCTCCTCACCGTGACAGGTTTTTCAACACTGGCTAAAGAGCTTGGTTGAATTCTCCCGTTGTCGGGAGTTGTACGTGGTTTCTTCGATCAACACCAGGCGAATGCCGGAGCAGTACTCTAACAAACGGGCCACGGACCGCGCGCGATCTTTCCTTCCTCTTCCTTGTCCTATCCTCCCCCCTTACACTAGCATGCACCACACTCCGCACATGGCGGGAGACCGGCGGGGAGCTTAGAGCTCTTCCCGGCTGTGATGGTTAAGATCAACACCAGGCGAATGCCGGAGCAGTACCCTTGCAAACGGGCTACGGACCGCGCGCGATCTTTCCTTCCTCTTCCTTGTCCTATCCTCTCCCCTTACACTAGCATGCACCACACTCCACACATGGCGGGAGACCGGTGGGGAACTTAGAGCTCTTCCCGGCTGTGATGGTTAAGATCAACACCAGGCGAATGCCGGAGCAGTACCCTAACAAACGGGCCACGGACCGCGCGCGATCTTTCCTTCCTCTTCCTTGCCCTATCCTCTCCCCTTACACTAGCATGCACCACACTCCACACATGGCGGGAGACCGGTGGGGAGCTTAGAGCTCTTCCCGGCTGTGATGGTTAAGATCAACACCAGGCGAATGCCGGAGCAGTACCCTAACAAACGGGCCACGGACCGCGCGCGATCTTTCCTTCCTCTTCCTTGTCCTATCCTCTCCCCTTACACTAGCATGCACCACACTCCACACATGGCGGGAGACCGGTGGGGAGCTTAGAGCTCTTCCCGGCTGTGATGGTTAAGATCAACACCAGGCGAATGCCGGAGCAGTACCCTTGCAAACGGGCTACGGACCGCGCGCGATCTTTCCTTCCTCTTCCTTGTCCTATCCTCTCCCCTTACACTAGCATGCACCACACTCCACACATGGCGGGAGACCGGTGGGGAACTTAGAGCTCTTCCCGGCTGTGATGGTTAAGATCAACACCAGGCGAATGCCGGAGCAGTACCCTAACAACCGGGCCACGGACCGCGCGCGATCTTTCCTTCCTCTTCCTTGCCCTATCCTCTCCCCTTACACTAGCATGCACCACACTCCACACATGGCGGGAGACCGGTGGGGAGCTTAGAGCTCTTCCCGGCTGTGATGGTTAAGATCAACACCAGGCGAATGCCGGAGCAGTACCCTAACAAACGGGCCACGGACCGCGCGCGATCTTTCCTTCCTCTTCCTTGTCCTATCCTCTCCCCTTACACTAGCATGCACCACACTCCACACATGGCGGGAGACCGGTGGGGAGCTTAGAGCTCTTCCCGGCTGTGATGGTTAAGATCAACACCAGGCGAATGCCGGAGCAGTACCCTTGCAAACGGGCTACGGACCGCGCGCGATCTTTCCTTCCTCTTCCTTGTCCTATCCTCTCCCCTTACACTAGCATGCACCACACTCCACACATGGCGGGAGACCGGTGGGGAACTTAGAGCTCTTCCCGGCTGTGAGAGTTAAGATCAACACCAGGCGAATGCCGGAGCAGTACCCTTGCAAACGGGCTACGGACCGCGTACGATCTTTTCTTACTCTTCCTTGCCCTATACTCACCTCTTAAACGCACGCACACACGCACACACACACACACACACCTACAATCTCTATACTGTCACGTATATCGGGAGTTCAGTCGGAAGCTTGGAGCCTCTTCATGCCGGGGCTATGCCTCGCTGTTGGGAGACACCTGGCTCGAGAAATTCTGCAAACCGAGATGTAGGTCCGCACCGGAACTCGCCTACCAGCGGGAAAGATTATTGCATCCTACCGCGATAAAGCATGCACCACACTTACGGGATTAATTACGCCGTGTATACGTATAGCCACGAAACACGAAATAATCAATCTACCAATCAAAGACAACAAATAATCTCGTATAACACTGCAATAATAGTTCAGTATGAAACGATGATAAACTGATGTGCATTAATACACGAGGTAGATATTAGGGTACGAGCGAGGAACAAGCGAGCGGAATAACACAATGAAATATTTGAATATTCTGCCAAAATCGAAACTTACAATGATTCGGATTTTTCCCCAGGTTCCTGAGTATCTGGCGAAACTACAGACATTTCAATCATGACCCAAGGCTGCATTGTTTTCTTCTAATTTTTGTAGGCATTGCAAATTAATACTACTAATTAGTGATACTTTAGTACGCTTTAAAAATTAGGAATACTCGTTCATTAAATGAGGGTTTTTTCCACTTTCTAGATGAAACTTGTTCTGTTTGCGTACAAAATAACTGGAAAGTTGCTCATTATTAACATAATACTACAAAAGCAAGTAACTCCATGGAAAAACGAAAACATGTCTTCACACAATGTGAAAAAAGGCAATTTGTGAAACACGAACATATTTCCTAACCACATCAAGATTCAATTAACAATTACCCCAAGATCATATTTCCCTTTAATTGTACAGTACACAGCGTTTTTTTTATCTCCTAAACATCATTGCATGACTTTTCACTAAACAAGTACAAAACCTGAACACAATAGATGTAATAATTTCTCAATTTCATTTCTTTTAAAGATATTATTTTTAGGCATTGACCTAGGTATTACACTGTAACAAATATTTCACATGTTAATTAAATTTGATTCCATAATTTTCTTCTCTTCTGTGCCACTTAATATGTGATACGATTCCTGAAGTATGTGTCTAGTTAACTATGTTTAGTATTAAATATATATTTTCTAAACGTTTTGGCTGATACCTCCTAGATCCTTAAACAATATTGTTGCACTTTCAAATGGATCTTTTTCATTATTATGCATTTGAATGGAATTTGTCAGCAAGCACTTTCAAGGAATTTGTAGTTACAAGGTGACTAAATTTGCGAGGGTTTTCAAATAGAGACATATTAGCTGAGTAAAGCAGTTTTGCTATGTTTCACAAATAAAGCTGATAATATTAGTTAATCAGTGAAAAATCAAAAAAACGTTGCATTCAGTTTCGATGATTTTTACTTCTCGTCCTTACCTCATAAGAAGAGAAATTATTGTAACCTTGGGCAGAAAATAAACCATTCCATGAACAAAATAAATTATAAAATATCATTTAAAAAAAAGACTATGTGCAGATTTTTGAAAGAACGAGCATTTTTCGAAAAAATTGAAGATAATCAAAAGAAAGTCAAAAAATAATTGTGGATTCAAAGAGGAAATGAGTTCATGATTATTTTGTCGGATTAAGAGCAGTGACGTAGTTAGGGGTGGGTTGGTAGGCAGTCCGCTTCTGGTGATATTATTTTCGGTGTGACACCAATTAGAAAATTGTATAGAATTGGAATTATTCTGAAATACATAGTTTTTTAATATATTACAAATAAATGTCATATGCAAATATACTTGTATTATTACTGTTATCATTATAATTGTAATTAAATAATATAAATCAATTCTGAAACAGATATTTTTATATTTAATTTATGGGGAAGAGGGGTGATACCATTAGTTTTATCCCGGGTGACGTCAACTGAAGCTACGCCACTGATTAAGAATGTTGTAAATCTTCAACTTTTCCTATAAAATAATGGAAAGAATATTAAGCTATTTCAGATATTGCTTAAATAATGAGGTGGTCTCACCTTGTTTTTAATAATAATAAAATAAAAATACATATCCCTGGTTGATGGGTAGCTCTAGTCGAACAATTCGAAAAAAGAGGACGTGGTATTACGGGAATTTAGAGCTCAGTCTCCGGGCACAGTTCACTAGTATTTCCATTTAAGACTCTTTTCAGACTACCCACGCTATTGGCCAAGTGCTTTCGGTGCAAACGCTTCGTTGTTGAAAACGTGTCCACTGGCTCGTGCCTGATATTCGGTCGGCGGCTGAGAGCTGGGAGCACGTGGCTTTGACTTCGGGAAGCGCAAAGGGGAAGAGCCCCGTTTTGTGATGGGGTTGGGTCTTGTGGGGGAGCGAGGGAGACCGTGCGAGGCTGGATGGGGAAGGAATGATCGCGCGCAGTTCGTTGACAAAAGCAGATCTGGCATCCGTCTGGATTTGGTCGGCGGGAATAACGACAGCACACCATTGACCTTTAGAATTCTCATACCGGGAAATTGGCCAGGGTGAAACATCCAGTTGATTTTATGCTGTACAATGTGCATTGGAGGAGAAAGGTTGATTGATTGATATTTCTGGGCACATCAACCATTGTGGCCATTATTCCCATTAGAGTAGTGAATGATATATCTGAAGCGGTGGGAGTTAACTAGGAATCTCCCACCAGCTGGGCATTTCCCCAGCGAGAACAAGTTCTAACTTCCTGACAGGCCTCCTGTCATGCGTGGAGGTGTAGTGCATGTGTGTAAACAAGTAAGGGAAGAATAAAGGAAAATGAAGAGGAAGCAAAGAACACGCACGGTGTGTGGACCTTAGAGTACTGCTTAGGTTTTGGGTTGGTATTGATTGGAGAAATCAGGAGAACTTTCGGAGTTGCCGGCCTCTAGAATTCTTGTCTCCAAAGAGGTTGAATTGCATCTAGTTTCGTAGCTATGGTGGTAATTCTCTATGGCATTTGTAAATGTGGCTGTGAAGGAAGTGGAAGTGGAGGCGGTGGGTGGGGGGGGGGATGAAAGAAGAAGACGACGAGAGAAGAGCTGCTTTTAGTTTTCTTTATTGCTTAGAGGAGCGCCGCGCCGCGTGGTCGCTGGTGGCGTGCGAGGGGGCGTGGTCCAACGGAAGGGGCGTGGTGGGGGTGTTGGAGCTGCATGGCGGCCGCTGTGCGCTTGGGGTGCAAGAGGGGGAGTGGGGGAGGAGGAGGAGGAGGAGGGGGGTGAGGGGGCGTCTAGCCGTAGTAGGGGTAGGCTCCGTAGGCGGCGCCGGCGGCGTAGGGGTAGGCGCCGTAGGCGGGCGCGGCGGCGGCGGCGGCGTAGGGGTAGGCGCCGTAGCCGAGGCCGGCGTAGGGGTAGGCGCCGTAGCCCAGGCCGGTGGAGTAGACGGCCCGCTTGTCCTTGGGCGCCTCCTCGGCGGCGAAGACGGCGGCCACGCACGCCACCACCAGCAGGGCCAGCACCTGCGCACCAACGCACCACTCACTCTCTCTCTCTCTCTCTCTCTCTCTCTCTCTCTCTCTCTCTCTCTCTCTCTCTCTCCCCTCTACTGGCTCCGGACCCATAGCAAAGCTAAAAAATCCCCACACCCTCACATCGTTTATCTACTCTCTCTCTCTCTCTCTCTCTCTCTCTCTCTCTCTCTCTCTCTCTCTCTCTCTCCCCTCTACTGGCTCCGGACCCATAGCAAAGCTAAAAAATCACCACACCCTCACATCGTTTATCTACTCTCTCTCTCTCTCTCTCTCTCTCTCTCTCTCTCTCTCTCTCCCCTTTAGTGGCTCTAGGCCCACTGCGAACCCAGCACCAGCGCACCAACGCACCACTCACTTACTCTCTTCCCATTCCCTCGAGCGGCTCCAGATTCACAGGATAGTAACCGTATATGATCCTTCACACCATCAACTATCTTTTCCCTCTAGTGGCTCTAAACCCACAGGAGACCCAACACGTACGCCCAAAACCCAATATCTCTATCGACTCCAGGCCAAACACTCAATACTTCTATTGGCTTCAGACGCACTTTGCGTAATGACTTCATTCTCTTTAGAGTATTGCGGGTTGGGGTTGTAGAAATTAACGAACTGATTCAAGTCAATGCTATGACACGGAATGAAGTAAGAATAAACGTTCTAGTGCTGTTGCATTGTCACAAACAATTCGTTTCAGTTTAAACTCTATGCTCCTGCACTGTTAATAATATAAAATTCTATAAAATGACCTAAATTACTCTGGCATTTAAATAACTATAAACTTTATTAGCTCTATACTATAATATTCGCGTTAACACTGAACTATTCCCATCATTGACATTCATTTTATATATTATTTAGAGTTTAACTGGAGAGTTTATTTTGAGGCAAGAATTTCACGACTACAATCCTTTTTTTCACTCGCAGTAAAAGATAATTTACAACAAAAATACCCAGATAATAAAAATATAAATTGAGGCCTTTTCTGAAAAAGCCAGTAAAGGGCGGACGAAAAGCTTCTCAACATCATGAAAACTCCAATTCAGAGTTCTGCAGAGAAACGAAATTTCAAATTAGCAACAACCTCCCTTGCGTCGCCTAACTCACGAATAAAATGATTTTATAAACTTTGATGTTTTGCTGAAAATTTACCAAAATGAAATCAGTTTCTTACTTTCAAACGTAATACAATATTCAGAGTGTGTAATAAATATTTAACAAAATTTAAGAGATAAATTGTATTAATTTTAATTACCTTATATTATTGTTTAATGTATTTGTAGAGTTAAAAAATAATATTATCCACATGTAATAATATTAAATGGAAAAATACTCATGAATACAACAATGCACCACCATGATGGACTGACGAAGTTGATCGAGAATTAATAGTATAAATAAAATACAGATGTTTCCTAATAGTCAATGCGTGTTCTAATAATGCTCGGCCTCCTAGTAACTTGTGTCACCATTCGAACGGAAGCGTGCAGTTCAAACAATTACAGTTGACACGAATAATTACGAATTGCACAAATTTGGACAATAATTACAAACTGGACAGTATTGGACAAATGTTGTAGAATACTCCTATCGTAACATCGTATTGCAATTCTCTATTGGTCACCCAATTCGGGATCTCGGCCTCATTTGATACGTCTCCAATCTCGAGATGTGTTAAGGTACACATTTCCTAAAAACGATTCGCCAACCCAAAAGAATTCCGCGTCACCCTAGCGCCGTCCGTTGAGGGAAATGGTTCCCAAGCGGTCCTGAACCACTTTCGCGTGGGGCCTCGCTCCCAGCTGTTCCTGCGCGACCTTCTCGCGGCCCCTCCCACCCGCCGCAAAGGTCATTGCCCAACTGCTGCTGCGAGGCGCTCTTGAAACTGATCTACGCCCGCCCGCTGTAGATCAACCTCAGGCGGCAGGTGGTCGTTTGGGGCGGAGAGGCGGTCATTACTGCCTCTTAAACCTCCTACGCGGGATAGCGATCCAATTTTGTAACGAAAGGAGATTTCTGTTTCTGTGCGGTGTGTCTCCCTGTCTACGTGTGTGGATCAAGCGAAATCGTTAATATTCCTCTTCCTTAGAAAGCAGCAAACTCATTCTCTACTAACCCAGTCCATTGATTTGTCTGAGAAATGTTTGTAGAATGTTGGAAATTACGAAAATTATAGAAAATTAAAATTTTAACCTCGCTTTCATGCCGCTAAGAATTCAGAACTGAGGTACCTCTCTTTCGAAAACATAGCTTACCTTGCCACTCTAGAAATAGAGCCGGAGTTTTTCAATAAAAAAGAGTCATATAGCCAATTACATCTCATTTAATTTCCTTTTGAAATGTTTGACTTATTCAGGGAATATTTCCAGTACCACTGCAGGAAATTTCTTAAAATTTTTGTTATTCTTTTTAAAAACGAAAATTGATCTACATTGGATCTGTTTTTCTTTGGCAAATTGTTGAACCATGATACTTCCCACGGCGTACATGGTTGGTTTTGATAATCTTACCCCCACCTCTGACCATGGAAGATCACTTCATATTGTTTTGTAAAATGCACAAAGTTACAATTTCTCTCGGCGTTTCCCCAAAGGTTCTCAATCTGTAAATCCAGAATTAGGGAATCCTCTCTAAATACATTTTGCTGCATATTTACGTATCTTTTCGAGTGATTTTATTGACCCAAAATTATATGGGTTGCTATATTTGGAGCCGTACTAAAGAGTGTGTTCTAATTCCCTCGTCTTTCCTCTTTCTTTCCTTAGTACCCTAAATACAAAATTCAATGTCTTTCATGCCCTTTTCAATATGTAAATCGCGAATTATTTTCATCGCAGATTAACATTTTGTACAGTTCCCAAATAACTACAGCACTAATCCCGCAAAATATTGTGATTTCCTAAATTTATTTGTTAGTTTTTCTCACGAACCTCTTCCAGCTTTACCCAGAAAACGAGCGCAGAAAAGCTATTGCAAGAGATGTCGACGGCTAATCGGTCCATGGTTTTGTTAGATGAACTCAGTAAAAGTCCAAACACAGTGAAACAGTTTCGATTTCAACTGAAAAATGACCGTATTTGAATGCTATTTTGCCTAATCTTACACCGCGCCTAGCAACTAAATTCTCATATCCTGCGGACGACGCTTCTGACGCCAGCCAATGAGGAGAGAAGAAGCATCAACGTTCACGAGCACCGCTTCAGAACCGACAATTCTTGCTACTTCGGGACGACATTTTTCACCCATTCGGCAGCAGCACTTTTACTTCCTCGCTACTACGTACGCAGTATAGAGGAAGTTATATAATGCTGCGGGAAAAAACGGAGAATTTTCGTCACAAAAACCCTAATTGCCGGGTCCTAGTAGCGAAAAAGTTGATAACTCTAGTCCCAGTTTATACTAAATAACTTCGTCGAATGTGTTGCGAAGTCATCTTATGTTTTGTGGGTACCTGGTACCGAAAAATCAATTGATGACAAAACGCCTGTCAGTCTGTGAACAACGCTAGCACCTAAACCGTAAGCAATTTTTAATTTCTTTTAAACATTTTTTTTTCTCAAAAACGGCACCAAATTTTTCCTTGTGCAGACCACCACAAATACAAAATGGAGACGAATGTAAACCATTGTCGGTTGGCCAAAGTGAAGGAGTATGCAAATTATTCTGAATTCAAAATGGAGGCAAAAGCAAGCTGTAGTCGGTTGGTCAAAACGGAGACGGAAGCAAATTATTCCGAAAACAAAACGGAGACGCCTGGAAAACCCTCTAAGCAGTAAGTTCCCCTCCCGCCTTGGGCGCAGGCGATGGCGATATACTCACGATGCACTTCATGGTGAGTTGGAGAGGAGCTGTCTGCGGCTAAGATGCGGACGGTGTCTGGCCGTCGCGGGCGGGGCCTTTTATACCAGCGGCCGAGGACGGCTGCGTGGCCCCTGCGGGACCCCCCGCGGCCCCCTCGCCCTGGACGGCTTCCCCCGGATGGCAAAAGATTGTGCCCCGCCCCGCTCCCATGCCAGCGCACGCGGGGAAAGAAAGGAAGAAAACGCACCGTGCAAACCGGATCCCGCCCCCCCCCCCCCCCGCACCCGACGCCCTCCCCGGCCGCTTCAACGGCTTCGCTCACTTCACTCCAAAAACTGTAAAAATAATAATGTGGGGCCGTGAAAGAACGTCGATAGTCATACCGAAAACCGTACTATTAGTCATACCGATAATCATACCGATAGACGTACCGATAGACGTACCGATAGTCATCAGAGCTCTGACACTTGTTCCGCAAAATTTCTGTAAGAACGTGGCTAAACTCCCAGGTCATTCAAAAGACTGCGAAGTGCAAGAAAATGGTTTATTTGGAACAGCCCACATTTTACGCAAAGTGCTGTAGACTAACAGTCACTAGATCTATTCCTTAGGTTGCTGGTCGCAAGCTGGATTAGGTTTTATATTCAGCCGACTCATAACATCTTAGTCGTGATGTAGAGGAATAATAATTATAATAATAACAACAACAACAACACATGCTCGAAGTACGAAAACTCACCAAAACCAGTGACGTCTGTTGGGCTGCGTACAAAAATGCACTACCAACAAATCCATACAGATCGCACGATAGCAGCAAACACACCAGATATTGTTAGCCGGGATTTGGTCAAAAACCGCGTCTACTCGTAGATGTTGCTGTGCCTTGCGATGAAAACGTCGTAACCGATGAGGCAGAGAAACGTCCTAAGTACAGCAGTTTGGAAATCGAGATATGCCGAATGTGGGGCGTAAAAGCACACGACGTCCCGATAGTTATCGGGGCTCTGAGACTGCTGCAAAATTCGTGCTAGAACATCACTAAACTTTAAGAACATTCAAAAGACTGGGGAGTGAAAGACATTGCTTTATTTGGAACAGTCCACATTTTAAACAAAGTGTTTTAGAGGCACCGATTGTCTCCAAGAATCTGGTTGCAAACTCGGAGTAGACTTTATAATCAACCGACTCATATATAATAGCCGAGAGTGCTAAGGCCGTGGCGATCTCTGGGGGAAGGGTCGCAGATTTGAGTCCCTCCTCGGGAATGGGTGTGTTCGTGAATGTATGTTTGTGTCGCCCATCCACCTTTCATTATCATCATTCCATCTCCCATCTCCCCAGGACTGGCAATCCTGGGCCATAAAAATTGGATTCAGCATAATGCTAATCCCCCGAAAAAGGAGTCATATACACTTGCCACGGGAAATTGTAACTGAGCCTCAGAAAGTGCAGGTGTATTTCCGCGTGGTCCTAGACGGCCAATTATCGATAAAAAGAAAACAACTCTAAGTATTATTTATGTATGGATAATGTAAAACTATCAATGATTCTATCTAAAATGTATGCCGTGGATGTCCCTCTTTGCCACAAACTGAATACTTGCAGTGAAATGATAATGTAGCCAAAGGAAATTCATCAGGCACTTGCAAAGAGATATCAACTGGTACAAAAAGAGCAGCCATATTATAAGTGTAAGCCTGAGAAAGTAATCAGTAATAATCTAACGCGAATACTGTGGAACAGCAACTGACTGTCGAAGCAAAAAGACCAGACATAGTTTTATTTGATAAAATAACGACATACGATTATTGATGTTGTAGTTCCTACAGACGACAACGTTGTGTCAACTGTTGCTGAGAAAAAATGAAAATACCAGCCACTATCTGTTGAGTTGATGAATATGTACACATTGCAAAAAGTGGAGATAGTACCTGCGATAGTATCGGCAAATGGTGTAGTCACGAAGGATTGGCAGAAGGCTGGAAAAAGTCTGAGTCTACGCGAAAAACATCTCAGAGCTGCGCAAAGGACGCTTTACTGAGTTCGGCAAGCATCATCAGAAAGTTTTTGTGTCTTGAATGAGGTGGATGAAGGGTCAAACGAGAAAAAAACTATCACCAAAGTCATTAACAGAGGAATACACAAAAGATGTTTAAACACTGTATGAGGAAGCTCTTCATTGTAGCAACCTCATGTTTGTGTACAGACAAGTTGTGCCTTGAACAGGAATGCTCCGACATTTCTTGAAAAGTAGAGGAGTAATAAATAATAATAATAATAATAGTAATAATAATAATAGTAATAATAATAATAATAATAATAATAATAATAATAATAATAAAGACGGAACAAACATGGAAGTGTAAAAGCCTCACGGTAGATTTTCCCACTTCCTGGAAAATGCAGATAAAGACGCTTCAATGCGTTGGTTTTAGAATGAGTCTCTATTTAGAAAGACTGAAAGAATGACTTTATCCATGCCATCCAAAATCAGATGATTGAACACATGTCCAAGATGAATGTACAGTACAGTATGCCATCAAGCCCCGAAAACAATAGACCACATAATAACGTCTTGCGCAAACTTAGCAAAAACAGAACACCTAAGCCGGCACAATCTAACAGCATCATCCATCAAGCCCTTGCAGTGAATATTGTCTAATATCACCTGACACCTAATGCACAGGGTGGTTGTAAAGTCAATACCTATTTGCAGGGCTTGATGGTAGGGGTAACGCACCGGAACGGTGTTCGGGTACCTATTCGCGAATTTAATAGTACAGAAGAAATCATGGAGCAAACAGAGACTTAATTACTTTGAATTTTACGAGAACCATCTTAGATAAATGCAAAATGTATAAACACATTTCCATTATGAAAAGCTTCGAAATTATTAGAAAGATAAATGTAATTTTGTGTTCTTGCAATTGTGAATGTGTAACCGAAACTTCATGTGTAACATGAAACTTCTAAATATTTTATCTCAGTAAATTTCTGACCTTTGAAATTTGCAGCTTTAATTCAATGCTATTATTATATTTTCGTGAGATAATCGATAAAGCCGAATTCAAAATTCAATTTAGGAATAACATCGGCTTCTAATATTTGACACTTAAATTGACTGTAAATAAAATAGATAAATAATTTTGGGTTCCCCGATCATCTTCATAAAGGGATAGTATTAAAGAGTTAAATGTTACCTAAATCGGATTTGAAGTTCTCAAGTGCTATCTCATTGGATATAATAGAGTAGTTTTTAGCTGAGCAATTATAACAAAATAAACTGAACAACATATAAAATCCTCTTCTCAAAAGGAAATATGTTATTTCTCAAGTTCTCAATATATTCGCGACGGTACTGTCAATTTTAATTTGTTACTATTGCTTACGAAAGCTATTGCTTCCGAAAGCTATTGCTTACTAAAGAAAATATTGTGCAGAAACAACGAATTTTCGACACAAAAACTTTGCCGGGCACTGTCAAAAACGTTAATATTGTCCCCGCATATAATATATTACTTCCTCTAACGCGCTGTGTAGTCAGAATTTATGGTTTGTGAATCCTTGATACCGAAAGATTGGCAAAACGTGCGTGAACAAAGCTAGCGGCTTAACAGGAATCATGATTTTCACCAAAATTGTTATTCCCCAATCGATAAAACTGATGTCGCGAGCCCTTGAATTTTGTGAGCGGTGAACCTCCCCTCCCCTTACACATTCAGAGACTACCGCACCTATCGTGAGCTTAGGTCTTGTCTTGATGGGAGCAGTGCCTGTTGGGGAGATACCTGGAGAAAATTCTCATAAGCTGACGTGTAGCTCGGTGCTGAATTTCGCCATTCAGCGGGAGAGGAATACCACCTCCTCCCACGATAACATTCACTACAATAACGGGACTAATGTCAAAAGTAGTTGGCGCGCCCGGTATAGAAGAATCTTCCTAAGGATGGGATGATTTGACAGCTAGTGCTGGCAACACAACTGACGATTCTGTGGTCGTTGTGTCCTTGAACTTATTAGACTCTCCTTCCTCCATTCGTTCGTTTGCAGTTGGCTAACTTGTAAGAAGCCACGACGCTCCCTGCTGTGATGTCCTCGTCCGACGAAAATATAGTGCGCCACGAGAAATAATTGAAATTAGGAAGTGCAGAGCTTTGTGCTCTAATGTAAAAATTCTTTTTTTTTATAAAAATTATATTGAATTTAGTTTTTATGTGATAAGTATTATGTTTGTTTTAAAATCGAGTCTTGAATGTGAGATGCGTAGTTGAGACGGTCCACGTGTTCCGGCATTGTGCTGTGTTCGGCATTGTTCTTTTATTGAATGTGATATTACGTTAAGACATTTTCCCACTTATGTAAATAAATTTCTATATTTCCCGGACTCGCGTGCGTGCATATAACTAAGCGAAACTCAAGACATCTCTTTATTGATGTCTCGCGCGAACCGTAAACAAACACTACGAAGGGGCGTAACTAAACAGCTGACGCGGCGGATGGATACTTCTCTGAAGTACACGTGATGTTCACTTGTTTCCCGATCTGTCAAATCATCCCATCCTTAGGAAAATTGTTCTCTAACACTCTATCGTTTCTCTCTTTTTCTCTCTCTCTGCCCCCCCTCTCTCTCTCTCATCTCTCTCGCTTTTCACTCTCAACTCTCTCCCTTCCCCTCTCTCCCCTGCTTCAACATCCTTGATTTGAAAAATATTATTTGCTGTCGAATAGATTGTGTACCTCAATTGCTTTCATTCTAAATACACTCCTTTATCTCGGCACTTTGTTTTCTCTATGCCTTCATTCAATCCATTAGTAATTATTGATAGTATATTTCATTAAACTCGTCCTTTCCTCCATTTCACTTTACATACCATTTTATTTTTCACGTACTGTTTCAGATTAGAACTCTACATGCGGTTACGGTGACAATATGCCTTTGCGAGTTACATCTAGAGCAATACCAAGAATGCCAAACGAAGGTGATTTTGCTTTCAAAATGATGCGTGCGTTATGGCCAATGATATGATTTTTCGGGCGTTATTACCTACAACGTCAAATGTTTTTGAAAGTCTAAAATTATTTCAATCGGTGCCGATTGATTATTTGAATCCAAAAAGGCTAAAAGACATGGAGGATTTCACCTCCAGTTTGTGTATTGAAAAACAAATTCATGTACATTCCACATAATCATTTAAATAAGTGATCGCCATGATTTTTTCTCCTTTCAACATGTTTATTTTTAGAGAATGCACCATTCACAGAACTCGTGACTAGAGGGGAAACAGATTTCCATTTTTTGCACAAGCATAAAATAAATAATAGGAAGTGATGTGACGTTTTTGACACATTATATAATGCAAAATTTAAAAAATATTGAAATTAAGCCAGATATTTCCATTTCTAACGTACTATATTAAATAAGTTTATGCGTTTCTGTTGAGAAAGAGTTTGAATTACACCTTTCAAAAGTGCTGTATTTTAAATAAATACTATTTTCATTTAAATCGTTTATCGGAAAATGTATCGCGCCTGTACGAAACCAGGGTTCTCATTCTCGTTTCTTACCTGCCACACAACATTTTTTTCGAACCCATAGTGTGAAAAACATTACGAAGTTTGTTGAAACATCGCCAAAAACGCGAAGTGTGTGTGAAACAGCTTTTGCAATTGCCTTTGGTCAAAACAACTTTAATCATTTCACTTTGGTTTAAACAACTACTTACAATGGAGAAGTAATATTGACGCCAAGAATAAACTTTTAAATAGAATTGTATCATACCAAAATGTGCATACAAATTGTGAGTGCCGCCCATAGATTTCATGTGGCCTTTCCCAAACTTTTTTAAAACCTTCTCACACTGAACTTACTCAGCCATTTTTTTAAATTATCATAAATATTGATTTAAACTAAAAAAATTACAATTGAATTAAAACAATTATATATTTCTATTTCTAAAAGCTAACTTTTTATAGAATATTTTCTTCATTAGGCACCACAAATTCATATATGTTTTAAAATAATTTTTTATGTTATTCTTTGCTTACGTAGGGATATAGTTCAACGTCACATAAATACTATTATCTTATTGATACCAAACCGCGTGTAAACGCAATTTTAATTCATCTAGTAACGTTTTTAAAATGGAGAAGCTGGTTTTGGTGGCATTCGTCACAAATGAACATTCATTGAAATGTCAGCAATTGCTCTCTAAAGCACGTTTTACAGGGTCATTTTTAATGGTTTTTCATCCGTACAGAAGAGTGATGGACCAGTCAGAATATAATTTGTTCAGAAAATGACGCATGCTTCGTTTCTCGGCACCAATTTTATCCAGTTTGACTGACTTCCCGCGATCAATTGTAATGTAAAGTGAATTGTAGTGTGATGAGGAACAAAACTGTACTGTTATGTAGTCACGTTCCGGGCTTTCCTCAAATAATCAATGCCACCTAACACATGCCACTATTGCCTAGGTGGCATTGAAAATAATATAATTTGTTCGTTGTTCAACTGTTTCATCTTCAACGCATTTTGCGGCGTCCAGAGGAAATATTTTCATCACGATTACTAGCAAAAAAAGGAATGAAAGTATAAAAGGCTGGATCTCGTTCATCGAGTTTCGGTAAAGCTTTCGAACAGACGTCTCTTTTACTTTCGTTTTCTGTACAGAAAAATGATGTAAAAGGCACCGTGTAAAACCGTTCCATTATTCCTTACCGGCCTATTACAATTTGGAACTGGAGAAAGAAAAAGAAAAAACAAAGAGATGGAGAACAAGAAGAAGATGAGGATAAAGAAATGGTGAACAAAACGAAGGCAAAAGAGGAGAACAAAAAAGTAAAAGACCGGAAGATGTTGGAAAAGGAGATCGATAAATCGGGAATGATGGAGGATATGAATCCAATAGAAGAAGCAGCAGGTGATAGGAAGTGAAACAAAAAAGAAGAGAGGAAGATGAAGGAGGAGAATAAAGAGAGAAAAAAGAGCAGAAGAAAAATGAGAATGAGGAGGTGGGAAAGAAGAAGAAAATATGGAGGAGTTAAAGGAGAAGATGGAAATGAAAGATAAGAAACAGCCCAAAAGCAAGGGGGGAGGAGATGGAGCGGGAAGAGCCCGAGGCGATGCGAATGGAGTGGGAAGAGGAGAAACAGAATGCCGTGCCTCGTCCAACGTCTGTTCTGGCCTCTTTTAGCAGCCAGCGCGCTAGAGTTATGCCTCCGCCGGCCTCCCGCCCGCCACCTGGCGTGGGGCGAGGCCACGCCCTCCCCCACCCTCCCTCCCCCGCTGCGAGAGCGTTTATAAGGCGCGCGCAGCAACCGCTCTTGCCTCTCAGCAACAGCGTCTCTGACAGGGTTCGGTTCTCGGCGGCGCCCCGGCACAGGTGGCTCAGGGCGTCATCTGATGTCTCTGCATTGCCTCTGACCGGGCGGTTTCTCTCCCGACGGTGGAAGGATTGTAGACACGAGCTAGATAGCTAAATCGAATTCAGTTGCTGTCCGGGGGAGCATTCTAGCGGCTGTCTGTTCTCATTTTTAGGTTTCGGTTAGCGTATCCGGCTATCGTACTCCAAGGGTGCGGGTTCAAACACTACCGAAGCCGTGGGGGCCGAAGGGCTAAAATATCTTTCGTACGCCTTTCTACGGGAAGTAAAGTCGGCTGTCCCATGTTGTAGATTTACTGCATTCAAAAGAACCTCAAGCATAAAATAAGCCTCTGAGCTGAATTGAGAATCTCCATTTAGGAGGATGGTTCCGTACTTATTTAGGACAGACAGTTATTTTCCATAATAGATTTGTTAATATAAATCTATCATTGCCACTTTAAATGTTTCAAGACCTTATTTGGTCTCATTATCAAGACTCAAATACGATTGAAATACAAATTGCGTAATATAACGTCTATAGTTTTGGTCCGTTATAAAAGTGCCATTAAAAGAAGAAATTTTTTATTAAAAAAGGGAACCAAAAACTAACAAATTAAAATACTAAAAGACGGTTCCATTTACACCAAAATTTGTTTAGATTTTTAATTCAATGTTGTTTCAATGTTGGCGGAAGTTTATCTCTGTTTGCTTTGCAATGAAGCAATACGAGCTTTTTTTCTCATGAACGAATTTTTGTTAATGGACAAAATTCAATTAACTCATGACTCTTAAAAATCCATTTTGATGAAGTTAAACTTCGAACAATATTGTGAAGGATTTCATAAAATGTTTTCTAACAGGGACGTATTGTAAACGCTCATCCTCTTGGTAAACACGTCACTATACAAAAATAAGTTTATTTTTAATAACTGTTAAATATAAAGAATAATACTTTTTATTCAGTGTCTAAAACAAAAGTTTTTTAAAAAAAAGTAATATTCACTTTTCTCTAAGTAAGAACACCCTACTTTCAACTGTCAATCCAACCAAATATATTCCCCTCCCAGTAAATCATGCGGAAATGTTCTGAATTGAAGTGAGAAAAATTTGGATACATGAGATAGTACCCTGTAGCAGTAAAGTCTGCTCATCTATTGGATGACAGTAAACATTCCAATTAAACAATTTAGAGGGTGAGAAGCAAAAAGGTACACGTGGCATTTTGGTAATAAATCAGTTTGTTGCAGAAATGGGTAGTTAAAACGTACGAAATGTTGCTGGCTGATATTTCTTCATCTCTGCAGTGTAGAGGCAAGAAACTCAACCACTTATAGAAGCTGCTGTTTTGTTTGGAGGCCAGCAGGAACAAGTTCCACTGGTACATCTTGTCCTCTGAGATTTTTGTTCTTCTTTGGCACATTGTTCAGCCAGTATGTGTGTGTGTGCGTGGATGCGTGTGTGTGTGTGTGTTCGTGTTCATGTGCGGAGCAGCAGTAGTCGAGTCGTCGGGTCGCGAGCTCGGTACTTGGAAGGAATCATTTCAGCACAATCGAATCATTTCCGCACATTCGTAAATTCACTGCAACTTTAGATCTATGTAGATCCCTTACAAAAGTACTTGTCAAGAGAGTCTACGAAATCTGTAATAGGGAATGGCTTAGATTTAAATACGCACATCCTGAATTATTCATGTAAAATACAACATTGAATTTCTTGATGCTATTCAGCTTGAATAAAAATGCCTACTTTTCGTTTAGTATATTCAATACCGACATTAATTTCGTGAAAAATCGTTGATTATCACTACCTTAATTGCACGTATGCAATTAAAGTCTTCAACTAGCAATTAGAATTTAGAAAAAAAAATAAAAATCGTCTAATGAAGTCACTATAACACTGATGTGCTCAACGAGGGTGGTATTTCTAGATGCCCATGCAACACAAAAAAGTAAAATATACACCACGGATTACTTACATTCACCTGTAAACAATGAATGAATAAAACAAATTTTAAACAAATAATTATTATGTTACTCCTTAAGACAATATTTATAGTATAAGTAGTTAAATTCGTAAATGTTACCTTACCCAGACTTGCCACCAATCATCCTGATACCGATAACGCTTATGTACTCTGAAATATTTACTTCACTAATGCAAAAACGACTTGGCCCAAGGAGAGCGGTTTCGTTATATATCGATATTCTCCTTCGCCTGCAACGTCTCCTTCAGCATAGACAGGAATGACCATAAGCATATTAGTTTGACCCTAGCTGACTGATGGAACGATATAATATATTTAACATTAATTAAATGTATTACGTGTAAAACATTTAGCATTAGATTGTAGTACAAATGTAAAAAGCAAAACGTCATTTGTGTTTGCCCGTGTTGCAGAGGACGCCAACAAAACTTCCCATATTTCTACATTCTAGTGTTCTCTTTCGCGCACATCTTCACTTTTCATGAGAAGTAAGGTTTTCACTTTTTTACCTTCTTCTCATTTTTCATCTAGAATATGTGCAATATCTTCCATTTTCACGTTCTCTATTCCCTTAGTCACAAATACACAATGCAATATTCATAATATAGGTCTTATTCACAACAAATATTATACCATCAAATATCCGTATGCTTTGAATGATCATTGAATTTCTCAAAATTCAAATTATTCTAAAATGGATACGAAAAATATTTAACGTATCACGCAGATAAAGGGGTATATTTGCACGTGTAAGTAAGAAAACTTGCTTCTATCGTCTTGAACATACCACTTGTGCAATTATATCCCTCTTTATTCACCCATTTCGTTCATTACTATAAAATGAAGCTAAGTGCATTAAATACGTTATGCAGAAGAATTTTGAATATACCCTGTAATGCGCGTTTGTTGTACTCCCCTGAATGATTACGTTATGCATGCGATCCATCCACACTCCAGATTAACAATAAGTAAAAAATAAATTATAAAGCAGTAAAACAACTTTTTTAAATTTTATATGTGATACATATTAAAACCTAACAATATGATTGGGAAGTGACTATGATATTTGAGTAAAGGTAACAAAGCTATGAATACGCCATCATTGATGCACAGGTGAGAGTCTACTACACCAATTTAATTGGATTCTAAAATGTAGATTAGCTTTGTATCCTTTCTTCGCAATCTAACATATTCAATCAATATACACACTGTCGATGAAAGATCTATTTTTTATTGCAGTTTATTCAAAACTTTTCAATTTTTTATTTTTGAAATTCAATTTCGTAATATTTTAATGCTTAAGTAAAATACTGAACAAAAAATCCCCTTCCCCTCTTAAGCGTTTCGTAATTTCTGGATTAAGCTAATGTACTCGAATTAACCCGAAGCCCAAGCTGTGAGAGGGACAGGGCAGCCCTCGCTCCCACGCGAAAGGGATGCCTCAGTAACGAAGGCAAGGAAGAACGGAGACGCGGGAGTTAATCCATTTCGTTCCACCAAGCCACAAACCCTTCCACCAGACATTGCCAGTTTGTCCAGCCAGTCATCTAGGTGTGTTGTAGAGCACAAACACGATGTCGATCATGATTCTACGTTTGCGAGGGAAGATGAAAGACATGTTTGGAATAGTGTCTCACGTATTCACTTGCTCGCACAATACTATTTCTTGTTCCGGCATACTGGATATTATTATTATTATTATTATTATTATTATTATTATTATTATTATTATTATTATTATTATTATTATTATTATTATTTCTCTAGCACTAAAGCACATTTGGATTCCATGCGGTACGTGTGTTACATGTATTCATTGCACAACGATAACTGTCGTGTAAATTACGTTTCACTCACTCGTTAACTACTTAAGATAATATACAGAAACTTCCTTTGTATTCTAATATGTGCCATTGCATGTTTTGTAATGTAACAGCACGAAAACGGGTTTTGGGTCTCCTTTTTACCGAAAATCAGATAATTATTGATTCTGTCAATTACTTCTTTTAACAACTTGCGAATGATGAGTGTCGAAACAAAGCATCACGACTTTACAGTAATATTGACTTAAATAAACAGGTTTCTCAGAATTTATAAAATGTCATTCATAACGTATGGGTTTTCACCCATTCATATATGTTGTATGAAAATACGATAAATAAATTCTGTTGTCCATCTTAACTTATATACGTAATGCACCACATAATTACCAACGATTTTTGCTGTTGAGGAAGACACATGTCCGATGATTGCCAATCTCACAAATCTTTGTATCAATAAAGCCTCTTCAAACTTAAGAAAACTCGCTACAGCTTCTCTAACAGCCGACAGCAGGCATTCACATGTTTTCTCAAAGAGTACATGACGAGTGCTTTCAATGGATCGAATTACAACTCACATAATCCAATAATGAATAAATAGCGCAGGTTTCATTTTCGTTACACTCTCTGAGGTTTCAAAACTTTCAAAAGTTAGAAATAATTCGAGACAGTATGAGGAGTTAGAGCACCACTACTTTAAGATCTGACTTCACACCATAGGGTGTGGTGTCTAAAACTTTTGTAGGTGTGTGGTTCTTAATGAAGTGGGATTAGGCACCACACTTCAGGGGAGTGGCTGGGTAAAACACTGCACGCGTTGTTATTTCCGCTTCTGCTGGTTTGGCTGTCTGCCTACCTGCCGGTGAGTCTGCCTTTCCATGTACCTGTCTTCCGCCCGCTTACCTGTCTGTTTGCCTGTCTGTCTGCTCTGTCTGTCTACTGGGATGCGTCTACGTGTCTGTCTGCCTTCTTGTCTACCTGCCTGCCAGCCTGCCTGTATGTCTGCCTTTCGCCTGCTTACCTGTCAGTCTGTCTCTGTCTATTGGGATGTGTTTGCATGTGTATCTACATGCCTGTCTGTCTATCTGTCTGTCCGTCTGTCTGTCTGCACGTATTAAGGTATCTGTGCGCGTACAATTCTGCCTCTCGTTATTTGCCTGCCACTCTGCCGCCTTGCCTGCCTGCCTGTTTGTCTCTTTGTCTGCCTGCCTCGCTGCCAGTCTTCCGTCTGCCTGCGTGTCTGTTTGCCTGCCAGTCTGCCTACCTGGCCACTTGGATGTTTGTCTGTGCACGTGCCTGCCTGTCTGTCCTCATGCCCACCCACCCATATGTCTGCTTGTATGTCCGTCTGCCGTCCTGTCTGCCGGCCTGTTTGTCTCTTTGTCTGTCTGCTTCGCTGCCAGTCTTCCGTCTGCCTGCGTGTCTGTTTGCCTGCCGGTCTGCCTACCTGGCCACTTGGATGTTTGTCTGTGCACGTGCCTGCCTGTCTGTCCTCATGCCCACCCACCCATATGTCTGCTTGTATGTCCGTCTGCCGTCCTGTCTGCCGGCCTGTTTGTCTCTTTGTCTGTCTGCTTCGCTGCCAGTCTTCCGTCTGCCTGCGTGTCTGTTTGCCTGCCGGTCTGCCTACCTGGCCACTTGGATGTTTGTCTGTGTACGTGCCTGCCTGCGTGTCTGTCTGTCCTCATGCCCACCCACCCATCTCTCTGTCTGCCTGTCTGCTTGTATGTCCGTCTGCCGTCCTGTCTGCCGGCCTGTTTGTCTCTTTGTCTGTCTGCCTCGCTGCCAGTCTTCCGTCTGCCTGCGTGTCTGTTTGCCTGCCGGTCTGCCTACCTGGCCACTTGGATGTTTGTCTGTGCACGTGCCTGCCTGTCTGTCCTCATGCCCACCCACCCATATGTCTGCTTGTATGTCCGTCTGCCGTCCTGTCTGCCGGCCTGTTTGTCTCTTTGTCTGTCTGCCTCGCTGCCAGTCTTCCGTCTGCCTGCGTGTCTGTTTGCCTGCCGGTCTGCCTACCTGGCCACTTGGATGTTTGTCTGTGTACGTGCCTGCCTGCGTGTCTGTCTGTCCTCATGCCCACCCACCCATCTCTCTGTCTGCCTGTCTGCTTGTATGTCCGTCTGCCGTCCTGTCTGCCGGCCTGTTTGTCTCTTTGTCTGTCTGCCTCGCTGCCAGTCTTCCGTCTGCCTGCGTGTCTGTTTGCCTGCCAGTCTGCCTACCTGGCCACTTGGATGTTTGTCTGTGTACGTGCCTGCCTGTCTGTCCTCATGCCCACCCACCCATATGTCTGCTTGTATGTCCGTCTGCCGTCCTGTCTGCCGGCCTGTTTGTCTCTTTGTCTGTCTGCCTCGCTGCCAGTCTTCCGTCTGCCTGCGTGTCTGTTTGCCTGCCAGTCTGCCTACCTGGCCACTTGGATGTTTGTCTGTGTACGTGCCTGCCTGTCTGTCCTCATGCCCACCCACCCATATGTCTGCTTGTATGTCCGTCTGCCGTCCTGTCTGCCGGCCTGTTTGTCTCTTTGTCTGTCTGCCTCGCTGCCAGTCTTCCGTCTGCCTGCGTGTCTGTTTGCCTGCCGGTCTGCCTACCTGGCCACTTGGATGTTTGTCTGTGTACGTGCCTGCCTGCGTGTCTGTCTGTCCTCATGCCCACCCACCCATCTCTCTGTCTGCCTGTCTGCTTGTATGTCCGTCTGCCGTCCTGTCTGCCGGCCTGTTTGTCTCTTTGTCTGCCTGCCTCGCTGCCAGTCTTCCGTCTGCCTGCGTGTCTGTTTGCCTGCCAGTCTGCCTACCTGGCCACTTGGATGTTTGTCTGTGTACGTGCCTGCCTGTCTGTCCTCATGCCCACCCACCCATATGTCTGCTTGTATGTCCGTCTGCCGTCCTGTCTGCCTGCCCGAAGGCCAGTCGCAGTGCGCAGGACCAGCGCCGCAGGTTGCCTGCGGCGAGCGCGCGTGCGGCATCCCGCAGAGGCAGAGGCTGTTGAGAGCGAGGGCGCTATCCGTCACGGGGGGAGGGGGGGGAGGTGATATCTGCGTCTCTCGGCGAAGGCCACCACGAGCCCTCTCCTCCCCCTCCCCCTCCCCCTGCCCGCACCAGGCGGAGCTTCGAGCCCCCGCCACCGGCGGCGCCGCGCTCGCCTCCACTCGCCACGCACCGGCGGAGGTGGCTCAGGCCATCAACTGATGTCGCCCCGGTGGTAGTAGGCGTACGCTACCCACGGTGGCTGGAGCTTTCAAACGAGCTAGAGAGCTTGGTGCAATTCAGCAGCTGTCTCGAGGAGAATTCTAGCGGACGCCACTTCTAATAGACACTTTTTAGTTGTTTCTCCCACCAGACGAATGCTGGAACAGTACCCTAACAAACGGGCATTCCTTCCTCTTCTTTGTCATGATCTCACCCCCATACTTACACACACACACTCACAAGCGCTGCACTACCACACATGCCCGAAGATCAGTCGGGAGCTAAGAGTTTGTCCCGGCTGGGGCGGTACCCCGGCTGGTGGGAGATACCTGGTTGGGGAAAGCCGCGAGCCGACGAGCAGGTCGAATTTCGGTAGCTGGATTTCGGCATCCAGCATCACCACCACCTCCCGACAAAAAAAGTTACTATACTTACGGGACCAATGATTTTAGAAGTTGACGTGCCCGGGATCGCTAATCAATCAATCAATTAATCCTTCGGCGACGCGGGCGGGGCGGCGGGCGCCCCTTTCGGGTGACGGGGGCCGTGTTTAACGTACGAGTAAAAAAGTTGCGTCCTTTGTATATATATATATATATATATATATATATATATATATATATATATATATATATATATATGTGTGTGTGTGTGTGTGTGTGTGTGTATATATAATGTCCTGTAAATCGTCGAAAAGTCTAGGGAGATATTACTTTCATAGATTCGTGATTCTGAGTATTTTAACTTAATTCAAATGAGAGCTACATAATTCCTGCTTGATACGTGTTGCTTAGGGAAATTCATTTTTCTTAAGTCGTCAGCAAATAGAAACCCCAATTTCAAAACATTTCATTTGGAAAACCTTTATTACAGCATATGTAACACTATTTTTTTTTCACATAATCAACTTGATTGAGCCATCGTGGCATCAACATTTGAATTTCTGTGTCGTAGAAGTCTGCCGCGTGGGATATGTACCTGCAACTCTACGTCACTGGCATTCGCGTAAAGATGATTGGAAAGGAATTTATTGAGGTGGAAGATAATATTGAAATAGCTGGGTGATATCTGGACTATCGGGTGAATAGTCATATGGCTTAGCTCACAACAGATGCACTGCAGTTAATCCGCTGGGAGGCTTTTGACCATCCACACACCGGATCTCTTTCCGGTCGATTTCCATCTGTTCTATCTCCTGTCTTTTTTAATATTCACTTTTCAGATATTTCTCATTTAATAAATTCACAAATAGCTTTCTTTGCCGTTTGTACATCTTTATTTTCTTCTTATTTCGACATTATTACAGGTCGTGATAATACACAAGATGATTTAAATATTCTTGTTGCTTGGATTCTTCGACTTTCAGATCAATTTTATGCTTTTCCTTTCTCTCCTGGATATACTTATTTTGAACTTGGCGAAACAGACAAACCTTTTCCGCGAATTAAATCACGTTACTCAAAAGATATCTTACATCCTCCATGTATATCTTCTCTCTCCTCTCTCCTTATCTCTCCTTCTCTATCTCTCTCTTTCTCTCTCTCTTTGTCTCTCTCTCTCTATTTTTTTAAAAATTATAGTATAAATTTTCATGTACAATTTTCCATTTATAACTGTTATATAGTTTTAAATATCATGCTTCCCAAAACTTAAATATGTAAACAGTGTAGAGGTTACTTTTTACGTTTGTCCTCATATTCGTACAAGTTATGGTTCATACCCTCGAAAGAAAAATTGTGGGTGAACAAAGATTAATAAATATTGAAAAAATATTTTCTTATGTCTCAATAAATTCCTGACCGGTCAATTTTAGAGAACGAACGTGTCACAGTGGGTCAGAATTGAACATTTCGTCAGAGCCGGACTTAACACAAACCGCTGCCGGGAAAAATAATGTTTTCCATCACCATAATCTGTTCTCATCCATAGTACTGTCAAGCAAATCCTTATAACCACGTAAGATCTTCCACAAAGGTCACTTTTGACAAATTGGAAGACATCAAGAGTTTACAACTGCTTCTTAATAATACTTTATCGCAGCGTGTGTTACGGAGTCTCATTTTCGTATTTGTCTTTTTAATGCGAACGATTTTTTGTTGTTGCGTGGAACGTGGATTTGCGATGTTATCGCTAATCATTCCAACTCGGCTGTGCGTATCGGCGAATTGTGATCACACTGACCGTTTCTTCCGAGGCTTAGTCACATCTCAGGGAGATTAGCGTGTGCCACTGTGCTGATCAGCTTTTGACGGCTGTATCCCTTGAATTAGGAATAATGAGGTGATATTAAGGGATGAAGAGATAAGCACAAATACGACCATGCCTACGCAAGACTCGAACCTGCAGCCTCCTCGGCGCAGACGACGGCTGCCGAAAACCGTCGAGGCTGTTTTCGGGGTGAGGGGGAGGGGTGTCGCGCGTTGGCCATCTAGGACCATGCGGACCACTTGCATTTACCGAAGCTCAATGACATGTATCCCGTGTCACGTTTACATGACTCCTTTTTGGGGGATCAGAATTAAGCTGTGCATCCGATTTTTATCCCCCAGGGTTGCTAGTCCTGGAGGAATGGATGATGGAAAGATAATAATGAAGGATGAATGGACCCGAACCTCGAACCCGTGATCCTTCCGTCCGAGATCGCCACAACACTACTGCCAAAATGATCTCGGCTATCCGGATCAGGATTATTATTATTATTATTATTATTATTATTATTATTATTATTATTATTATTATTATTATTATTTTGTTTATTCTCAAAGTTTTTGGTTTCACATGGATACCACACAGATACAATATCAAAGCATGGTAACACAGGCATATTTAAAATGTACAAAACAAATTAGGGCATTCTAACACATAAACATAAAATAACTGTTTTCAGATTGTAAACATAAAATAACAGTTTTCAAATGCTAATAACAAATACAATTTTAAGAGTGAGCTTTCAAAACCCAACATGTCCTCTCATGAATCTCCTGACTAGTGAGCAGATACTGATTATAACCAACTTCTGGAGGCCGATGATAATGCTCTTCTCCAAGCAGAGTTCTTCCAGCGATCTGTAGAGAGTTTTTGGTATCACGCCAGTTGCTGACAGTACAATTGGGATACTTTTCACTTCTGTTATTATTATTATTATTATTATTATTATTATTATTACAATTATTGTTGTTATATTATTTTCATATTATTGTGTTCGTGTGAATATTGTCAGGAGTTCTAGTTGCCATACCCCTCAAGAGCTAGGATTTGTATGCAATAATATATTTTTTTGTTAATTATTTACAATCAAATTTGCGTTATGTTTGCGAAGTAGACGTTTTGAAGTTATTAGAAAACTATCCAATGCAACAGGATTTGTCTTGGCTTTCACATTAGTCCTTATTTCTCGGTATAATACTTCATCAGTACAGCTTGGTTTACAGTTTATGATGTGACTGTGGAATGCTCACGTGGACCAATGCATCATGCCACAAACTGGCTCCCAAGCGTGCCTAAGAACATAAGATGTAAGTTTTGTACAAAAAAGAACACGATAGACATTAAAAGATTTGCCGAAAACGAAAAGGTAGTAAAGATTCAGTGGTAAGATGCAAATCGTCGAAATATGACAAGAAATAATTTCTTCATTCGAAAAACATCTTTAGCACGCATACTAGAATTTGCTAAGGTCAAACAAGAGATTTGAATTACGTTTATATATTTTATATTCTATTACCTTATTTCATGTTTATTTTATATTTTAAATCATGGCAACCAATTTTGCCAAGGGTCAAGAACAGGTTTGTATGGCAAATTCTTTCCTGCTTTTGTTTTTTATTAGACCGTTCTTTTATTTGTTGTATAACAATAATGTCGAATTAATTAGCAAGCCTCTCTTATTGACGGCTTTTAGTAGACCAGATTCTTTGTTAATTCTCCTACCATGAAGGTAGGAATATAACGCAATTGTTGTACTTTTGTGTAAACACTGTTATGAAATCAAGGTTTTTTCTGATCAATTGTTGCATTTTACTTTGACAATTTGACATCTGACTGAAATTTAAATTTAATTGATTATTTCTGTGCTTTAATATAGGCTCAATATAGCTAAATTTTAGTAAAAAAATGACACCTCCAGAAAATAGTAATTTGTGAGATCCACATGATATAACACTACCCTGCATTAATTTGTTCAGCTCTTACTTTTAAACGTTAAACTCGGCGCTTGGTGCTGCTGCGATGTCACAACACAACCATACTATAATAAACACGAGAATTACACTTTTTTTGTATTTCCTTTGCAAGGGTTCGTGAGGAAGGAATGGTATTATTGTGTCGCAAAGCTTCGGCTGCAGGCTGACTTCACCGCAGTAATATCCTGTTTCTTGTCGAGAGTAGTGTTTCTGTCATGTTCTTCACAGGAGTCTTCTCTTTCAGATTAATACGTTTCGAAATTGCGAGATTCTTCCATTACATGTTTGTGGGTTGACGTCATTTGTGGAAGGGAGCAGTTTCCAACGTCCCTCGAAAGTGTATAAATTCACTCACGTCTCTTTTGGTACGTTTGAGAGGAGTAAACTACCAAATCACAGGAAAGTTCACTCAAACCGATAGTGCAACGAGTTGTATTTTAAATGTAAAGTTGGAATTCAGGACAAATCGTGGGCACTTCTGTGTTGAAGTAGCTGTTCGAGATATTTACACGAATGATTGCGGGGTTCACACCGTTCCCAACAATACCCTGTGACCTTGATACTGCGGGAAACTAAATACCATTTAACAAACTGTTATTACACGTTCGCTTCACATTTTCGACGGAGCGCTGCGATCTGTTTACATGAAGTCATCGCCGACTGAATGAGAATCGCACGTCTACCGGAGATCCTCATCGATTCGATATCATATAGAGGGCGGTGAGCGGGATACAGGTCGGCTCATTGTAGGGAACGGCAAAGGAGCGGGCAAGAACATAACTATTGTGTAATGAAGAAATAAATATTTTCCGTGCCTTTTATGAATAGCGTGTATTGTCGATTACAAAATGTATTGTATTCGTACTGCAGCTCTCTCCATAGGTCTTTCTAATGGTATTAATAACCCGTTTTTTCCTTCAGGACTACATTATTTGTAATTATTTGTAATTACTGCCATATGCATCCTCGCATACCGAAGGATGTTTTATTTTTTCGCAGACCTCACAGAAACTACAAAAACAAATATGCCCTTGCCTAAAGCTGGCGTCAGCGTTGGTCAGACGCTGTTAGACGTCGGCACTATTCCTGCATTCTCGCTTGTGCGTTCGGCCCTCACTTTCAAAATGGCAGTAGTTCTTAATTCTCCCGTCTGCATATATGTAATGAACGAGTAAAACTTTGTTTGGTGAATATAAGGGGTTCTCCACGAAACTGTCGAATATCCGAATGCACTTTCCAGAATAAGAAGGCCAGTAGAACACGACTCAATGCCTACACAGCTAGAAGTTAATGATTTAGTTTGATATTTGAATCTGTCGAAGAAGAACACTGAACTATTGAGGTTAAGATTACAAGGGAATCATCTTCTAGAGTCGTGATTTCTAATATTTTTTGTTCATCGACTCCTTTTAGAATTGCGACCCCCGACCGATGTTCTCTATTCTCTATAATATATCTTACACAATATATATGATGACACAGATGTGCACGTAAATGTCTTAAAGATAACAATTTCGTCCTCGAATACAGTATTTTTCTAGATTTTCAATAAACTTCCACTTCTGATAATGTGAGTTTCTAATCTTCTCAGTTATGAAATGGTTACGAAATGTTGAGCGTTTTTTAACTGTCCATAACATTTCTGCAGAGAATATAGTCTTCCGCGACAGAAGTCGTTATTAACAACGACATTCTATCGTGGAAGACAATACCCTCTTCAATACGCACTGGAGAAATGTTATGATCAGTTTAAAAAATGGAAATGAGGCTTCTATCTGCAATAAACGTGAAGTTAACACATTAAAATGTCGTTGCAATAATAATATTATTAGTGCAATTAAGAAAATGAGCATGGGGTTGAATTTGTTTTATTCTTTGCCGATATCCGTCTTCGAGGATCCCTATTAAGGGTCCCTTTCTTCCGGGGACAGGTGGTGTGCATCGGTTGCTCTAACCTACACTTCTGATCAACGTCGGACACGAAAGACGAGCGAATTTGTAATTTATTGTTATGCTTTTGTTTTGGCTCTGTATCAGAAAGAAAATAATTATGAAGGTCATTTAATATTTGTTGCAATCAAATCTTGACTATACCTATCAATCGTTTATTCATATTGGGCAAAAGCCCCATAAGCGACCTCTTGATCATAAGTGATACCCATCTAAATTTCATCGACCCCCAGAGTCACGATCACGACCCGTTGGTAACCTCTGTTCTAGAGGAAACTACAAACAACTACAGAAAGTATCAAACTATTTTTTTCTTCTTTTCTGTGATAGAAGTGTTTGCTGCAACAACCTAATGGAAGCATTGAGGGTAAATTGCGTTTCGGGATATTGTCGGCTGTTCATGGACGCCTCAAAATCATGAAAACAGACTAATTACCAGGGCTGGGATTCTGATGACTTGTCATCATTGGTGCATTGCAGACGTAGAAAACTTGTAAATGAATATTTATCGCGACTTATGGGAAATAGAAATCTATAGTTATTGAATCATTTTTATCATTGTTTTTCCATTTCTCAGTTTTTAGATATTTTTTTACCTTTGCGTCATTTTTGTCATTATTATGCATTTCCTTTAATTTTCGTAATTTTTGTAAATGTCTCATGAATTTAAAATGAATCACTACAACGGATTTTTCATTGTCTTATCAGTTCATGAAATCCACTATTCCGATGGACTCTTTGTTTTTCAAACTCTCAAAACTATACGGATATTCGGTAACTTCCTGGATCTTTCAAAACTGACGATTGGAAGATTGGAGCCAAGGATTACATTTCCTCCTAAAATAAAGACTTTATATTAAATATAATTTGATATAAATAAATTTTATATCAATGTGTAAATGCATTGAAGACACATTTTCATACAAATTTCTTAGTACTTTAAAAAAATGTCATTTTCACCTCATTTTTAAGTAATTTAATGGGTAATTTTCAAAGACTTTTTGGTCATCAGAATCCGAGCCCTGATTATGATGTCATGAAACATGTATGAAGTAATATACCATCTATACCGATATAAAGTAATCGATTGTTGTACTAATCGCAATTAATTGGCCGATTCCTATTAGTTGCCTCGACTGCGACCTTGACGTGACTGCGTTACGCGATTCATTGCACGGGTTTGAGAGCGCTGACAGGAATTAATACTCTTAATGTTATTTATTCCTCCTTTAATAATTATTAGCGCTTCATGAAAGTATCCTAATTTGCTTCGAGATGTTTATGACTCCGCTAGGCTGTGGTCAGGTTCCATGGCATTGCGGCCTCCTGGGCCGCTAAGGATAGGATGTCCTTGATGTTCAATGGGATTTACTGTGTCTTGTCTTGCATCCTAAGGATTATTTCCATGTCTCATGAATATGTCTTTACTAGTTTTGACTCAAAGCGTCAGTTGATGTCGCTGCAGTGTCTGTGGCCGGGAGGTCCTTGGGTTCGATTCCCGACGGTGAGAGGATTTTCCATATTAGCCACATAGTTAGATCGTATTCTGCCGCTGTCTACAGGAGAATTCTAGCCGCTGATTGGTAGTTTTTCGTGGTTTGACCTATCAACACCCGGCGAATGCCGGAGCAGTACCCCCACAACCGGGCCACGGACGACACGCGATCTTTCCTTCCTCTTCATTCCATCTAGGTTATCTCGAATAATAATGACTGAGACATTTATCTTTATTATTATTATTATTATTATTATTATTATTATTATTATTATTATTACTACTACTACTATTATTATTAGTAATATTATTATTACTTTTATTATTGTTATTGTTAATATTATTATTGCTTTTATTATTAGTAATATTACTATTACTTTTATTATTATTGTCATAATTATTATCGTCATGGCCCTTATACAGTGAAGTGATGTGAAGTGTAGTGTAGTGAAGGGGAGTGCAGTGTAGTGTAGTGAAGTGTTATGTAAACTAGAAGTGAATTTAGAGTTAGCTAGAAATAAATTGGAACTATTATATCGACCCCCTAATTCTAATAGTAAACCCAATTGTAAATGTTAAAAATGTTTAGTAATTCTAATTTTAATTGTTATCATGTTTGCCACCGAGCATTAGCTCAAAGCGAACTTTAATAAATCTATCTATCTATCTATCTATCTATGTATCTCTTCCTCTTCCTTGTCCTATCCTCACCCCTTCCATGCACTACATCACCACACTGCCGGGAGACCGGATGGGAGCTACCTGCTTGTGTCGACTGGGGCGGTGCGTTATCAGTATCAAGAAAAATAAAAAAAAACCTACCCTGAGCTGGTTTTGGTGTGTTAACGTTTTGCCATTTTGGATTTTGACATTTTTCGAAAATCAGGGATTTCAATGGAATGAGACCAGCGCCATTCTTTTCAGCACCCTTTACGCTATTTGAGGGCAAATTTTGATTTTATAAAATTGATGCCAGTATTTGCAAATTTTGAAACTGTGGTTGAGTTTTTATGTAAAGTACACCCCAAAACTATATATCCGGTTCAAAGTCGCGGGCCTCGAGTTTCTTCAAATCAAGAGAGGCATATCAATATTGGAGAAAATCATCGGAATATTTTTGCCGCTGGCGTTGACCACAGACAGATGTTTTGCCGTGAATCAACTTTTTGGTATGAAGGACCCACAAAACCTGAAATCTGCGACGAAATTCTACGACGTGTTAGAAGAAGTACCTGTAATTTGTAATTGCATTTTATTATTGTATCAGTCGCTCATGACCTCTGTTGTTTACGCGACTTAAAATACATATAATTTAGAATTTACTATACATAGGAACAAGATTTATCCTTTTATCAGTGCCCGGAAATAAGAGGTTTTGTGTAGCAAATTCGCAGTATTCTGGCGCACGATTACAATACTTTCAGTTCTTAATAAGTAGGGCAAAAAAGTGAAAAGAAACAATCCAATCTTGCTTTTTGTGTAAGCGAAAACATTAATTTGTTGAAAAGAACTTTGTGTTATGTCTGACATAACACTAGTCTTTTCAGTGCAAACCGCATTGAAATCAATTCAGATGTTCTAGATTATATTCCGGATAAACAAAAACAGAGACAAAAGTCCTAAAAACAGTTATAGTAGACTTAATGTCATGTAACTATCATCTAACACCATCTACTTTCGAATCATAAACCCTCCAATCAATACCTCTATAAATGATCCCAAGGAAACATACACTTGTGATTTTCTAAGAATTCTTACAAAAACGTAAGTTTTGCGTGCGCATGTATCTTTCCAAGATATACGAAAGTATCTTTTCAACTCGCCGTGCGCGAAACTTCCTTTTCCGGCCTTGTTTTCCGTGTGCGAAACACCTCATATTTTCACAGTGAGCGGGTCATCTGTAACGATTCGCAATTGTCTTTCGTCTTGACGGAGTCTTTTGATCATTGTTTACAAACAATAGTGTTACGACACTGGCTGGAATCCATTTACTTTTGTTCAAGGAAGGTATTTTTTATAATTTGATATTTAATTTATATTCCTTCACTTGACGCATTGCGTTTCGCTCACGGTGACTTAATAAATATTAAACGCAACACGGGCGTGAGGTGATTTCCGCACTCGTCTCTTTGACTCCTCGCTACGCTCGGACGACAAACACGACTCGTGCGTGACTCACCAGTGTGGCGCCCTTGTTACGTAAACTACTATTGGCGTTCTCATTTCAAAATTACAATATTTCATTTGTACGCGAAATACTCATTTTTTGTACTACTTACATAATAGTACATTATGAACCGATGATGTAATGATGGTATTAATACACGACTGTAATGTTATACACTACGACGCGAGCAAGTGTACCGATTACATCGAGAGTCAAATGTTACTTTTTCTACGATTTATGTTAACTTAACTTTTATGGTTATGTTAACTTAACTAATTTAAACTTTTAGATTGAATCTTTTCGTGGCAGTTATGCCAACTCCCACGAAATGATTCAATCTAAAAGTTCTCTCTAATGCAATTAGCAGGATTCATCTAATGCCACCTAGCACACTCCTTCCTAACCTACCCAGTGGCAGGTGTCTTTTGTTTAGTACTGAGCTAGTCAAATAGGATCAGAGTGAAATGACGATCCAATTTATTTGAAATAATATTCCACGTAAAAATACCAATAATAATAATAATAATAATAATAATAATAATAATAATAATAATAATAATAATAATAATAATAATAATACATTCAAACTGACAAACATAATACAATATTAAATGCAATTTTAATGTAAAAATTTTTATTTTAACGAAACATTTACTAGAACGATTCTCTATGACTAATTAAGTGTCAATACTTGGTTTGTAACCTTCTCTGTGATTGGTCAAGAGCCTGTATCATAATGAAATCTGTGTTGGAATGGACCGAGAGAGAATGCTCAGGGTATGAACTGATGTGACTGCAGTGCCTCTGACGCGGAGGTCCGAGGTTCGAGTGCCGGCGGTGGATTTTCGACCCTGTCTTTTCAGTTGGGTCGAATTCAGTCGCTCTATAGAGGAGGATTCTAGCGTCTCGCTGCTCTGACTAGTAGTTTTCCGACCTTTCTCAGATCAATACCAGGCGAATGCCGGAGCAGTACCCTAACAAAGAGCCCCGGACCGCGCGCGATCTTACCTTCCTTATCCTTGCTCTATCCTCATCCCTTACTAGCACACATTTACTGGCATGCACTACACTACCACACATGCCGTGAGACCAGTCGGGGGCTGAGGCGGTACCTCACTGAGGGGAGACATCTGATTGGGGAAAACCCCGCTAACTGACGGTAGATGAACGCCGGATCTCGCCATACAGAAGGGAAAGATCACTATCTCTTGAGCAGAAAATCATGCACTACACTTAAGGAACTAATGATGCTGGTAGTTGACGTGCCCGAATCAATCGCAATGAGTATCATAATGCAACGGGTTGCAACCATAAAATGACAGAATTATGTAACGGGAGTGGAAAAACAACTATTGTATCCCCACAAAGAAGCATATTAAAAGTACGAGACCGGGGCTTCCCTGTCACGGAGGGCAGGGGGGGGATAATTTGCAAGCGGGGCTCCCGCCCGCAGCCGGGCACGGCGGGCGCTGTTTACGAGGCGAAGCAAACGTCCTGCGTGAAAAGGGCGAGGCCGAAGCCATGCGTTAAGTGCAAGCTCAGAGATCACACGCGGCATTAACGAGGATGTTCTCTACGGCCGAGTCGGCCTTTTCTTCGCTTCCCTCGCCTGCTGCGTGCGGCGGAAGGCGGAGAGGAGGCGGGCTCGTTCGCGTGCGCCTGGCCGACGCCGCGCCGCGCGGTGAAATATGACGGGGCCGGTCGACGGTGGCGTTTAAGAGCAGCTGCTCCCCACGCGCCCTCGCGACGTGGCCCACCTGCTTAGGTGGCTCGGGGCGTCAGCTGATGGCACTGCAGTGCCTCTGTCACGGCGGTCTTAGAATTCATCTCCCCCGAGGGGCAGCATTTTCTCAGCAACGTCCAATTCTGTCGCTGTCGCACACGCCCACACCATGAGAGGTGGCTCAGGGCATCAGCTGATGTCACTGCACTGCCTCTGTCATCGCGGTCCTAAGGTTCCTCTCCCCTCGTTGGCAGAGTTTCGACACTAGCTAGATGCCTAGGTCGAGTTAAGTCACTATCTCGAGGACAATTCCAGCGATCGGCTGTTTCGGTAGTTTTCCGTGCTTTGTTCCATAAACAACAGGCGAATGCCGAATCAGTACTCTAACAAACGGGCCACGCACCGCGCGCGATCTTTCCTTCCTCTTCCTTGCCCTATCCTCTCCCCTTACACTAGCATGCACCACACTCCACACATGGCGTGAGACCGGTGGGGAGCTTAGAGCTCTTCCCGGCTGTGATGGTTAAGATCAACACCAGGCGAATGCCGGAGCAGTACACTAACAAACGGGCCACGGACAGCGCGCGATCTTTCCTTCCCATTCCTTGTCCTATCCTCACCCCTTGCACAAACTTACACTTGGTATATGCGCTACACTATCGCACATGCCGGGAGACCGGTTGGGAGCTTAGTTTTAATCAGATGTGCGGTGCCCTAGTGGTGAGCGATAATTGGTTGGGTTTCGGGCACAACAAATGCTAAGTTGATTAATCCCGTAAATGTAATGCGTGCGTGATGGCTGTAATATCCCCCCTCGAAAGACCAAATTCGACGCCGACCTACCGTCTGCTAGCGGGGTTTTCCCCGACCATGTTTCTCCCACCGGCGGGGACCCGCCCCAGCCAGGACAAGGTCTAAGCTCCCGGCCGGTCTCTCCAGTGCGGGGCAGTGTGTGTAAGGAGTGAGGGTATGACAAGGAATAGGAAAGAAAGATCGCGCGCGCAGTCTGTTATCCGTTTGTTAGGGTACTGCTTCGGCATTCGCCTGATGTTGATTGGAGAAACGACCCGGAAAATTCCCGATATGAGCAGTCGACTGCTAGAATTCTCCTCCAAACATCGGCTAAATTCGGCCGAATTTATCACTTTCGGGATTCGAACCCTTTGACAATAAAGGAGTGGGACGGCACGCGCCCATTTGGACCAATAGACGACTGATTTGATTTCATTTACTTAGCAGGCAATATTTGTTCCAAGCCTGAACGAAGGAAATTAATGCAATTATTGCACTTTAGTATCACTTTCGTACGAAATCAATATCCTTTCGATTCAATATCACGCTCATTTGATAAGTATAAATAATTCATTTAAATGAATAATTCTTTGTTTTGTTAGAAAAAATGGAAATTAATATCTCTTTTGCGGCAATAACTGTCAATTGACTTATCCAAAAGACTCAGATATTCAGTAACGTAACACTTTCGCCGATAATTATTTACAACCCTTATTTTTAAACATCGCAGGGGTGGTGCCCGCGAATTCTAGCAAGGTAGTTAGTTACCTTCCGCAGCCTTGGCATGCCTCACATACCCATTATGCGAACTGAACCGTGGGCGATAATTTTTCAATAATTGATTCTACTACGACCTTTTTTTTTCTTTCCACTGACTTCGTTTCTTGTTCCGCTCGGAAACAATTAAGGTACTGCAATCTCACCCTCACGTGTTAACCGATGAAGCTATTATCTCGAGTAAGTCTGGCCGAGGACCGAGTAATAATAGGTTTCATTTTTTCGCAAAATAATTGTTTGAAGGTTTTCTTTTGTTTCTCACGTAATTTCTTACCACGTGGAATATAATTAATGACTAGCGAGAGAAACCTTCCTGAGAGGTTTTAATTGGAAAAAAGTGATCTATTGCTGAGAATGCCAAAAATGAATGATGAATTTAATATGAGAATTTTTTTGCTTAAAAAATTGATTCAGAGCTTTATAAAATTTCGCTAACCTTCTAGACAGAAATCTTTCATAATGAGCCTCCTTAGGCGTTCGTGATTTTGTGTTTATTTTGCTTAACCCTAGATCACAAAGGCATTGTCTGTCAGTCGATGCAAAGTGTCAAAAGCTTCCCGCAAACTTTCCTCTTATTCCCCTTTTCTCAAACTCTCTGTACCTACATAGTGTGACTAGCCAGTAAAATACACGTAACCTTGTACGCATATCTATTTCCGGTATACGCCATTTTAACATGCGTCGTTCAATAGACTAAGACATTGCAGTTAATCAGCGATACTTTAGGCGCTATATTTTCTAATTTTGTGAATAATTAATACCGTGTCTTGTAGAATTTAAGTTTATATCTGAACATTAAGCAATAATGATGGGACGTTGGCGATCATAACAAAGGTTTCATGACGGGGTACTTTTGCGGAAGCTTCTCAAACGCCATGTGTGGACACCAAGCAAGTGTGTGCTGTGAGAGTCTAGTCATTTAGGTGTAACTATAAAAAAAACTTTTAAAGTGTATTTTGTAACTACATACTATGAACGATCAATCCACTAAATTTAGTGTTTCTCTTTAAAATTGAGTTTTCTTTATTTTTACCCAAAGTAGTCTGTGAGACGTCGTCTTTATAATAATGCTTGATACAGGTCGCCTCTGTAATCTAGAGTTAGTGCATTCATAAACCTGGTGATGCATTAAAAATATTAAAATATCCCTACGAAATGATAAATAGAGTTGTGCATTTATGCATTACTGTATAAACGCATTTATGGGACACTTTTAAATTCGAAATGCAGTAGAGAAAAACAATTGAACCGGCTGATTTCGCTCAGGGGCAGCATTACCGTTGCCTTTGGGCGACTGACCGGGATGTCCTGGGGTTCTAGTCCAGTCAGGGCGGATTTTTGACTCTAGCTACATGGCTAGGTCGAATTCCATCGCTATCTGGAGGAAAATTCTCACTGCAGGTTGCTCTGTTTGCCATTTTCCCGAGATTTCTTCCACGAATACCAACGAGGTGAATGCCAGGTCATTTCGACACCTGTTGGGAAGCCTGCCAGGAGCTTACGGCTGAGACGGGATCCCAAGAGCGGGGTATATCTGGAGAGGGAATCCTCCACAAGGCGACGGGACTACTGACCATAGCAGTTGGCGTGCCCGGAAATATTAACCAGTCAATCATTCGAAAAAACGCATTAAGCTGCAAATACATTCTTAAGAAAAATCGTTTTGCAAATCAAATCTTCGCCTCACATGTGTAAAGTACAGGTGCTTCATTCCATACCCAGAAAGTGGGGGAAATATAAAAACAATTAAATGTAGTCGATTTCGGCTCAAACCTGCAAGTATTTGGTTGAGTTATTCCGCCTGTTTTCGTACAGAACGTGCGTCTGAATTCTCGTGTTTAAAGCGTTACTACGTACGATAGAGTTGAGGTCATTAGAGTGCAAGGCTCCAAGGAAGAAGCCGTCCGCCATTAAATGTTAACTAATCAAGTGTTAAGTCATGAAAAAAAGAACTTTTTTAAAAATATTCTTGGCATATAAATAACTGTTTATTGCAGTGTTATACGAGAGAATATTGTTTGTTGTTCTTGAGCAGTGTACGTGTTATTTTCTCAAGAAACATGACGAATGCCGGAGAAGTGCCATGGACCGCGCGCGATCTTTCCTTCCCATTCCTTATCTTATCTAATCCCTTTATTACACTCACGAGCACTACACTAACACACATCTTAGGAGACCGGTAAGGATCTCAGAGATTGTCCCGGCAGGGGCGGTGGCCTGCTAGTAGGAGATACCTGGTTGAGGGAAACCCCGTTAGCCTATTTTTGAGTTGGCGTCGGATCTCACCATCCAGGGGACGATGATTACAGTCACTACCCGCGATAAAACATGCAGGACACTTACGGGACTAATGACCTTAGCAGTTGACGCGCCCGAAATCACTAATCAACCAACCAACCAACCAACCAACCGTCGAACACCTGTTGTGTAGTTTTGTCGAGCAGCATTTGTGATGAACAGGCAAAATCTGTTGTGTAGTTTTGTCGAGCAGCATTTTTGATATACAGGTCACTGGTATTATTTTCGTTGAACCTTTTGAGGAATTACTGCATGCATTACTGCGGTGTTACACTGCTCTTCGGGTGCGACATAGGGAAGTTTGCCCTTTCGTGGCCAGCAAAGCTCATGTGCGTTGCAGCCGCTCAAAGGTCAGACAGAAGACACTTCTCTGCAGTTGCATAATGAAGCGCCCTGCCGCTCCGCTTGGTGCGCAGTAAATTGAACCCCGTTTGGAAGTGCGGCGATGATTGAGAAACACCTGAGCTGAACCTTTTACTTTCTTGCACACTATTTACTTAGTATGAAGACAGTTACCTAATACTGCGACCATTTTTCGGCTCAAATAATGGTTTATAACAAAATAAAATTGGTTCACGCGATTGGTCATTCTGGGTAGAGAGACAATCAGTTGCGTCAACGTTTCGAAATATTTAATTTCTTCGTCTGGGCTAGAGTATAAAAAATGAACAGTGCACGAGGACAGCAAACATTTCACTAAATTTTTATACTCTAGCCCTGACGAAGAAGTTAAATATTTCGAAACGCTGGCACAACTGGTTGTCTCTCTACCCAGAATGACCAATCCCGTGAACCAGTTTTATTTCATTATTTATCAATAGTCGTGATTCTTCAATGATTAGTTTACAATGTTAAGTTTTCGTGCACGAGTACATGTTTTGACAACGAGCGACGTTAAGGCGGGTTTTCAAATTTGCACGAATGCAATAAAGCAACGTTATAAACGAGTTGCATACACAATATTTTCACATTTGCATACACAATATAATAATATTGTACATTTATAACAGAATGAAACTTAATTTCGCCTAACAACTTTCTTGTGAGGTCTCGGGTATTGGTATATCTGCGAGAAAAGATGATCGGGTGTTCCGTTCGCCGCAAACACGATTCTTTTGTCAATGTGTGATTATTCCTACCGTAAAATGCTAATACTTCATCATTCGTGCCATAAAACGCTTCGAACTCTTCGAACATTCGAACACATAGAACATTCGAACACATCGAACACTTCGAACACTCGAACTCTCGTACACTTCGAACATCCGACCACTTCGAACATTCGAACACTTCGAACATGCGAACACTTCGAACATGCGAACACTTCGAACATGCGAACACTTCGAACAATCGAACATTCGAACACTTTGAACATTCGAACACTTTAAACATTTGAACACTTTGAAAATTCGAACACTTTGAACATTCGAACACTTTCAACATTCGAACACTTTCAACATTCGATCACTTTGAACCTTCGAACACTTCGAACATTTGAACACTTTAAACATTCGAACACTTTGAACATTCGAACACTTTTGCTTTCGAACACTTTGAACATTCGAACACTTTTGCTTTCGAACACTTTGAACGTTCGATCATTCGAACACTTTAAACATTCGGACGCTTTGAACATTCGAACACTTTGAACATTGGAACACTTTGAACATTCGAACACTTTGAACATTCGAGCACTTTGAACATTCAAACACTTTGAACATTCGAACATATTTAACATTCGAACACCTTGAACATTCGAACACTTTGAACATTCGAACACGTTTACTTTCGAACACTTTGAACATTCGAAAACGTTTACTTTCGAACACTTTGAACATTCGAACACTTTGAACATTCGAACACTTTGAACATTCAAACACTGAACATTCAAACACTTTGAACGTTCGAACATTCGAACACTTTGATCTTTCAAACACTTTGAACATTCGAACACTTTGAACATTCGAACACTGTGAACATTCGAACATCTTCAACATTCGAACACCTTGAACATTCGGAGACTTAGAACATTCGAACACTTTGAAAACTCGAACACTTCGAACGACGGATAATTTGAAGGACGGATAATTCGAACGACAGTTAATTCGAACTACGGGTAATTCGAACTACGGGTAATTCGAACTGCGGATAATTCGAACTACGGATAATGCGAACTACGGATAATTCGAACTGCGGATTATTCGACCTGCGGATTATTCGAACTGCGGATAATTCGAACTGCGGATAATTCGAACTGCGGATAATTCGAACTAAGGATAATTCGATTTAAGGATAATTCGAACTACGGGTAATTTGAACTACGGGTAATTTGAACTACGGGTAATTTGAACTACGGGTAATTCGAACTACGGATAATTCGAACTACCGATAATTCGAACTACGGGTAATTCGGACTATGGTTAATGGGAACTACGGATAATTCGAACTACGGATTATTCGAACTACGGGTAATGCGAACTGCGGATAATTCGAACTACGGGTAATTCGAACTACGGGTAATTCGAACTACGGATAATTCGAACTACGGGTAATTCGAACTACGGGTAATTCGGACTACGGTTAATGGGAACTACGGATAATTCGAACTACGGATTATTCGAACTACGGGTAATGCGAACTGCGGATAATTCGAACTACTGGTAATTCGAACTACGGATAATTCGTACTACGGGTAATTCGAACTTTGGGTAATTCGAACTACGGATAATTCGAACTACGGACAATTCGAACTACGGACAATTCGAACTACGGATAATTCGAACTACGGATAATTCGAACTACGGATAATTCGAACTACGGGTAATTTGAACTACGGGTAATTCGAACTATGGGTAATTCGAAGTACGGGTAATTCGAACTACGTGTAATTCGAACTTTGGGTAATTCGAACTTTGGGTAATTCGAACTACGGATAATTCGAACTACGGACAATTTGAACTACGGACAATTCGAACTACGGATAATTCGAACTACGGATAATTCGAACTACGGATAATTCGAACTACGGGTAATTCGGACTACGGTTAATGGGAACTACGGATAATTCGAACTACGGATTATTCGAACTACGGGTAATGCGAACTGCGGATAATTCGAACTACGGGTAATTCAAACTACGGGTAATTCGAACTACGGGTAATTCGAACGACTGGTAATTCCAACTACGGATAATTCGAACTACGGATAATTTGAACTAAGGTTAATTCGAACTACGGATAATTCGAACTACGGGTAATTCGAACTACGGGTAATTCGAACTACGGGTAATTTGAACTACGGATATTTCGTACTACGGGTAATGCGAACTGCGGATAATTCGAACTACGGGTAATTCGAACTACGGATAATTCGAACTACGGGTAATTCGAACTACGTGTAATTCGAACTTTGGGTAATTCGAACTACGGATAATTCGAACTACGGACAATTCGAACTACGGACAATTCGAACTACGGACAATTCGAACTACGGACAATTCGAACTACGGATAATTCGAACTACGGATAATTCGAACTACGGATAATTTGAACTACGGATAATTTGAACTACGGATAATTCGAACTACGGGTAATGCGAACTACGGATAATTCGAACTACGGATAATTCGAATTACGGTTAATGCGAACTACGGTTAATTCGAACAACGGATAATTTTAACTACGGATAATTCGAACTACGGATAATTGGAACTAAGGTTAATTCGAACTACGGAATTGGAACTAAGGTTAATTCGAATTAAGAATGATTCGAACTACCGATAATTCGAACTACGGGTAATTCGAACTACGGATAATTCGAACACTTCGAACATTCGAACACTTCGAACAATCGAACACTTCGAACAGTCGAACACTTCGACAATGGAACACTTCGAACATTCGAAACTTCGAACATTCGAAAACTTTGAACAGTAGGATTTTTGATCATTCGAACATTCGAACACTTCCAACACTTCGAACATTCGGACTTTTGGATTTTTCGAAAATGTGAACACTTGGATCATTCGAACACTTGGATGATTCGAACATTGAATATGGAACAGAAAATTCCAATTATAATGTTGGTATACAAAAAAGACGTAGATCGTCCCTGATACCAAACGAACTGGGTATTTATAGTTTCTATGCGTAGTAAATTACTTCCTCTCACACATTGTGTAGTAAGAATTCTTGGGGCCTTTTTATTGAAAATTTATTTTTCAGTTCCTTACAGTGGACCCAATTATTGTCGAAGATATGGCAAATAACTATTTTTTGCTTGATTTGCTAGAAATTCTGAATACAATGGTGAATACAAATATGTTTAAGAATATGAAATTGCATTTTTGAAAAAGAAATTGTCCGATTCAAAACAACAGACCAAAATTGCTGAAAGCGCTTTTATTAGAAAAATAACATAACGAGGATCTTGGGGTCATTGATTAAGAGCGTGAAATTAGATCTTGAAAAATAAAATGGGTCAGAATTACTAAAAATATTTTGATTAGTGAACATTTGAGTGCGTGTGATCTTAAGATTGCTGATTATGAATATGAAGTTATATTTTTGAACTACAAAATAACGAATCCTTTGAAAAAAATTGCCAAATGGACTGTGAGAATCTGAAAATGTTATAAGAGTTCAAACATAGTGAAAAACGTGTGATGTTACAAACAGATCATTGATCTGGCATTATTTGTAATATTAGCAATTTTAAAAAATTCAGAGAGTTGAATGAACCTTTTGAAAATGATCCTTTTTATAAGCGTACTTATCTATATTCGAAAAGAAGCAAAAAATGTAGTACAAAATTTAATTTTAATGTGTAATATTGTATATATTGTGCTTCATTCCATTTTATTGTCAATTTCAGTTTACGCATGCCTGAAGTTAGTTTGAAACTAAAGCGTCGGAACAACGCAACTTTGCAATAAATTTCCGTGGATTTCAGCTAATTTATTTATTGACTGAGATATCTATTTTCTGTCTAAATAGTGTCTAAAATTTACTAAAAGGAACATACAAGAAGATTAATGAAATAAGACCATCAAACATCTTGAAATATTATTAACAAATCGTACCTAATTCTCAAACAAACAAACACGTACCTCAAGAATGTAAAATACATTTAGTAAAAACCACACACCACGTGGAGAACGAGATTGAAATGTCGCGAAAGGCCAAAGTCGAGCACGCATAATGACGGTCGTGGCGTGGGGGGGGATGGGGGAGGGGGGCTGGGCAGCCGCTCACCTCGTCCTGCCCCCCCCCCCCCCCCCCCCGCTCAGCCAATGGCCGACCCATCGCCCGGTTGCTGTGCCGCTCTTCGCCACGGGAGCTCGCGCCTTCCGCCGGGAAGCTAATTAGCATTTTCTACGGCGCGCTCCTTCAAACACGCCGCCACCGGCGGAGGAGGCTCTGGGCACGGCACGGCAGTGCCTCTGACGGGGAGGTTCTGTGGTTCCACTCCCCACAGAGGCAGGATTTTCCACACTAGCCACATAACTAGGTCAAATTCAGACGCTGTACGGAGGAGACTTCTGGCGACCGGCCGTTCTGATCGGGAGTTTTTTTTATACTTTCTCTATTCAACAGCAGGCGAATGCCAGAGCTGTTCCCTAACAAACGGGCCACGGACAGCGCGTAATCTGTCCCTCCGTTTCCTTGTCACCCCTCACTTACCCTTGCATACATTACCCTACCGCACATCGGGAGCTTAGAGCAGGTTCCGGATGGGACGGTGTCTCGCTTGTGGGAGACACCTGGTTGGGAAAACTGCGCCACTCAACGGTAGGTTAGCGCCGAATCTCACCATCCAGCAGGAAGAGGTCACCGCCACCTCCCGAGAAGAATATGTACTTCACTTACGGGACTAATGACCTTAGCAGTTGGGGCGCTCGGAATCATTAATCAATTAAAATGAAAAAAAAATCCTCAATCAATCAATAATTGAAATAGTTCACTAACCTATTTATACGAAATTGAAAAGCCCTCAGAACCGTACAGCGTCAGCGAGTTGTGAGAATTTCAGTACACTCGCTGTAAATGAGATTAGTAACCTCCAGACTCTACAACAGCGCTAAGCACCCTGGAGATGTTCATAGAGTATTTCATCAGCGCGCTATCTGGACGCCTCTTATAATCCAAGCGCCAATATTGAAATACTTTATCTTAAATACGAATACATACTTCCACATAGTGCATTGTGCATTTATAACGGCACGTTATAAATGCACAATTTGGTGATAGACATACAGAGAATACAATCAATAAAGTGTTATCAGAGTGTTGTAACGTAGATACTTTGTAATTGTGCTATTCACTTTTATGCATTCGCGACCGTGATACAAACATCAGCATTTGTCCCAAGTGGCCATTTTCGTGTTAAGTGCGATGGGAGCGTCTGCAGCCGCGTTTATTTGTGATGCGGGTTGCATACACGGCCGCTCAGCTGCCAGCATTTTCCGCTTTCAAAATTCAACTGTTCATCTTATCAGCGTTTGATGTTCCCCTGCTGGTATTGTGATTTCCTGTCAAAATGGAGCATATTGTCGGGTTTTGTTTCGTTTGTTGGCATCATGTAAATTGTACAAACTGTCTGAGTCTTTCCTGAACGTGTTGTAATCGAACTGAAGAAGCCTGCGTTGTTCGTGAATGAATTACAATAATACATTCGGCATGGAAAAGTTTGAATTCTATTCGCGGTGAATCCCTGCGTTGTCCTACCCTGTTCCGTCCCGCCCGTTCTTATCTTGGTCTGCGCCCCCAGCCCAACTCCACTCTCTCCGCGCGCAGTTGCCCACCCTACCCCGCCCCGCCCCGCCCCGCCCTGCGTGTTTGCTACGGTCATCCTTGCAGCCACCATAGCTGCCGTGGGCAGCTGTGAACGATGCACTCTTATATATTCCCGCAACCTCCTAGTGACAGTTATGACCTTCGATTTCCCAAAGGATAATTGAGCTATTCCGACGAATTGAAATGCATTTACTAGGAAATTTCAGGGGATTTGACAAACGTTTAATTTCCTGTGGTGTATTTATTCCTTGTTTTAGAGATATTTGCAAAAAACTGATAAAGCGCACACACAAATTTCGCTTTAAGATATATAAACAGAAGATGGGGTAGCTTTAGATTAGAGTAGTTTATTATAGATTGCTACAACAACAACAACGATTGTTGTTTATGTAAATGAAAATGATGATTCAAAAAGTAGCCTAGGTTGCACCCGACAATACCCTGCGTTTTTTAGTGAAAACCGCATCCCTGTACAGACAGAGATAATTGAAAAATACTTTAATTGGTTTTTATACATCATCCAAATACGATATTATAAAAAAATCAGTTATTTTGAAAGAACACTCAAATTTTATGTATAGGTGTCCGGAGAGGAAATGTCAAAACCTCTAAAATTAGCTCTTATGACAATTTTAAGCATATTATGTCTAATAAACTGCGTGGATATTCCGAACGGCTAACCCTTCGATAAGCACTTTCGCTTGAAAGATGATCTCAAATAAGGCAAATATTTGCGTTATAAAACCATATAAATATTCCAGAAACATGTACATTGTTTATTATTTACAAAAAAAATTAATATATTTTTTAAGAACGAGTAATTAAGCGAGAAATAAAAAAGCGGTCGAATTCTGTAAATTCGATGCTTTTTAATTTCTGGATGATTTTTTTTTTCTTTCGGAAAAAATAGTATACTCATTTCTTTTGTAAATAATACACAATTTACATGTTTCTGGAGTTTTTATGCTTCTGTAATGCAAATTTTTGCCTAAAATATTTTTTTAAACCAAATTTTGAGTGCTTCATCCATTCGGAATATCCAGTAGTTTATTAGAGATAAAATGCTTAAAATTGTCTTAAGAGATAATTTTCCTCCCGGACACTGCATAACGACAGAGAGGATAGGATGAAGAGATTAGTCAGCCATCGCAAATGGGAGCGTCGTGGGCCGTTAGTGGCCGTGAACCAAGGCCTTTCTACTCCCATCCGAAGTGTGGTGCGCTCTACTCTGGCGGCCTCTTCCAGGAACTAAAAGACAGACGGCTGCCAACCTTATTCAAATGACGCGTGCGCTAGAAGGAAGCGCCTGCTGGAGACACGCCAGTGCACCCGCCCGGTGTATGCAGCCGTGAACTTTACCTCGACAGAGTAGCATTATTAGGGGGCGGACACTGATGGCCTACAACATTACCTAAAATGATCAATTAAATGCTCTAAAAACAAAGAAAAATTGCGTATTTTTTTCATCAAAACCACTTCAGATGAACAACTCATGCTGTTGGATATGTTACTGATGTAATCGAGACTTCTTCCTTTTGTGCAACTGTACTCAGCTTGCCAACTATTGGCTTGGAATGTTCTTTAAAAGAAAATCTCATCCTTTATGTATCACGAAATCTGCCGAACTGACAATGGCACCGACAGACGTCACAGGAACCTTAGATTGCAAAGTACACACAACGGCTGACATTACAATATATGTGCGAAGAAATCTAATAGGCTACTCAGGAATTCTATAAACATTTGTTGCACTTAGTAAATATTGATTGAAACAAGTACTATTGAAATGATATTAATCAATTAAATCAGAAAAAAATGCATAAAAATTATGTAAAATGGTAAAAATGACCTATTAGTCAAAATCGACGAAAAATGCAACAAAAAAGACATAAAATGGGTTATTTCGTTTTGTTTTAACATACAATTAATTTCTATGCTAAACGGCATTGTTCTATAGTGAAAAGAAAAAATGACATTTCTTTAAAATACGCCCCTTTATATAAAACCAAGATTCCCGTATATGTGGTATTTTCGTCACATACGCCAAATTTGGATTGCGCCAAGTTCCCTAACATTAGCCAATGCTGTACTGATCGACACTAGCACCCCTAACATTGGGTCTGCAATACTGTCCACCCTTCCTGGACAGACCGACTGTGATGTCTTCAAATCCTTCGTACGCCTTCCTTCGGAGGGGAAGTAAAGCCGGCTGTCCCATGTTCGTAGATTTACTTGCATGTAAAAGATCCTCAAGCCTAAATGACGCCTCTGAGCCAAATTCAAATCGCCTGTTTCTCACCCAAGAAATACCTCCTTTCTCTGCTAGTTGATGAAAGGAGCGTAGCGAAATTTGCGTGGTCAGACGGAAGAGCGGGCATGATGGCCCGAGTCTCGCCACGTAAAACAAGGCAAATTCAATTCAATATGTTAGCGAATGAGCCAGAGACCTAGTGATTGTCCTTTCTTCATATTTGTCGCTCTTTTTCCATTTGTACACACTTAAACCGACTCTTAGGTGCACTACACTACCACACATGCCGGGAGACCGGTCGGGAGTTTAGATATTGTTGCTTCACAGCTTCGCTGATGGGAGATACCTGGTGTGGGACAACCTGCCGCTGGGTCTCGCCATTCACCGACACATCCCGCAACGACGACATACACTACACTTGCGGAACTAATGACCTTAGCACTTGACGCGGCTGGAAGCCAAAAGCAATCGCCCTTGGATAAAATCTGCACTACATATTCGAAACTCGTCACTGCAGCCATTGCCTCGGTCGGCAACTCCTAATCACTCGCTCTGCTGGTGGGAAGCAGGGCTACACACAGTTTTACACAGTCGTTTCTGGTCTTTGTCCGAAATCGCGATGAAAATACTTCCTCCAGCAGGGCCGGATTTAACTTGGTGAGTGCCCATGTGCTGATTTTTGGTGGAGCCCCCCCCCCCCCATATATATTATATGCAGTTGGCGGCTGACAAAATAAAATCTATGTGTCAAATATGTTTAATTTAAAAAAAAATTTGCAAATAATTTTTGCGTACAATATTTTATTTATAAACCGAATATTTACAACACATTACAACTTAATTATAATAACTAAACTACAGGAACTTTTCTTGCTTTTCTGTAAGCAAACTCTTCAATTACATCGTCGAAAGATTAGAATATCAAAATTTTAGAATATCAAAATTGATGTTCAAAATAGAAAGATAATTAAGTCGTTCTTCTGTCATATTAGTTCTCAATCCAATTTTTAGAAGTTTTAATTTTGAAAATGATCTTTCTATAAATAATCTATAAATCGATAATTCTATCGATAATTCCATGAATCGGACTATAAATAATCGGCACATATTAGTAAATGAAGTCAGATAAAATACGATCTCAGTAAAAGTAAAGTTTCAATAAATTTATTGCATTTATAAACTTTCAAATTCAAATATATCTAATCAAAATAAAAGTTACGTTATTCATAGTATAAAATCAGATCGGCTTAGCTAAAAGAGCAAGTCGAAACCGGTGATCATGTTTGAAACACGATATTCGGTTAGATTATGTGCGTTTAATACTGAATAAATCATAAATAACTTTGAATACATACTAAATAAGTAGATATTCTTGAGACTAAAAATGCATCATGAAATCTAAATTTAAAAAAAATACAAATTACTACATAACAATGAAATTAAAAAGTTTTTGCAGAAAAATAGACCAAAATAAAAAAAAAATTATTTTTTATTTGGTGGAGGCCCCTTTTTGGTGGAGTGCCCTGTGCTGCAGCACTGTCAGCACATGCATAAATCCGGCCCTGTCCTCCAGTCGCCGCAAAAAGCGCTGAAGATCAAACATTTGAACATCGCACTCATGGTAACAAATTAAGTTAGGTTATACTGAGCATGGAACGCGACGATATTAGAAGGCAGTACATAATTTATTTCTCACTACATAATCACTTCACATTAGAATTCAACACATCGAAACGCTCTCGAAACTGTACAAAATGAACAAATCGCACCTCGCGCATAACAAACAAGTCAAAAGTGACGTCAGGAGCGCGGAAGTCAAACTGGATGAAATTTGTACCGGAAAATTAAGCAAGCGATTTTTTTTGTACAAATTGCATCCAGTCTGGTGTGTATCTTTTTTGTACCGACGAAAAATGATGAAAAAATGGTCGTGTAAATCAGGCTTATGGCCAGGACAAGCCCTTCCGTTCGGAGGGCGGGCGGAGGTAGCGTATTTCGCAGATGACGTCTCACACAATATTAAGTTTTTGCATCAATTTCGCATTTTGTACCTGCTCTGTATTATTTAGCCACCCAGTAAAGATCCTAAGACTAAGATTGATTTTTCTGTTCCAGCGTTTGATTTGATTTGATTCATTTCATCATAAAAGAGCAAACTTTGTAGGTGACGTTTTCTTGGGCTCCAGAATCTCTATCGTCTTTTTACTTTTATTCACTACACATAGTTGAATGATACGTAAAAGTTCCAACAAAGCGAGGTTAAAAACATTTGAAAACTAGACATTTCGCTCCATTTTCGTTTTATAGAATAGTAGTTTACGTAGCGCACCGGCAGACGCACAGACGATTGCGGGAATTATCTTGAGCCCGTGTTGCATGTATTAGTTTTTACACGCCGTGAGCGAAACGCAATCCGTCAAGTAAAGGAATATACATTTTATTTTACCTTCTTTGTACAAAAATAAATGGATTCTAGTTCGTGTCGTAACACTATTGTTTGTAAATAATAAACAAAGACGAAAGACAATTACGAATCGTTATAGATGTTTCTCACACGCTTCGCTATGTTTCGCACAATTTGAAGAAATTAGCAGTTTCGCACGCGACCAACAAGCACGAGAACGCGTACGGCGTGTTAAAAAACTTATTTCTATCAGTATATGAAGTACAGATTAATTTTTTAATTTTATCTAACAAAATTTAATTTTTGCTAACAAAATAGCATAGCCGTACCCCCGGCTATACTCCTACCACAACTTTCAAAAGAAGAGCACAGCAAAACGTCCGCGCGAATTTATGTTCAATTACGCGAAAATGTCTGGTATGAAGAGTGCTAGCACTGACATTCTCGAGAATAGTGATACCTGGATATTTTTATGCCAACAGTGCATCTGACAATACGTAAATTTTCGTAATTCTACAGGATGACGTGTATTATAGAACAAATTGCTTCATACGAACTTCATTATACTAAACGAAACAAACAACAAGTAAATGTTTAATTGAGATAAATCCATTTTAAATACTGGGTACACAGTAACTCAGTATAGAAGGTAATGTAGATATAATGTTAATTCGCAAAAGTTTGGATACATATTAGCATGTTATTTTAATTTTGTAAAAATGCGTGATGACACCATTCCTGTATTGTGTGTATTTACAAAGTATAAATTAGATATAATTGTTTTAAATGGCACCAGGTAAAAACAATAAATCATAACTCACAGTTTTTGAAGAGGAAGATGTGTGTACCATTTTTCCATTTAAATACAATATCCATTAAGTAAAACTTAACTGATTTCCACGTATGTCCTTTTATCTAAATTCAATAGTTTGTTATACCGGTAAAACTGGTGGCCTGTAGCAGCAAAAAAAGATGGTGAACAAAACCACACATAATGTCTTTTTAAGAACCAACACGCACACTGCTAAAAAAAACAACAAATAAAAAACAGTGATATAACACTGCAATAAATTAAATATTTAAATAAAAAAGTCTTCACGAATTCTCAGTCTCATTGAAAAACAGAGTATACATAATAAATAGCCCAACAGTTCTTTTGTGTTCTGAATAACGCAATTGGTCAAAAGCAAATACGAATATTTTATGACGGGAGGACTCTTCCTTGCAGCTTTGCTGCCGCAAGACGTAAGTTGTCTCGGAAGTATTATCGCACTGATAGTGGGAATTCAGTGGACCTTTCCCGAGATCCTGGGTGTCTACCAAAACCATATGCACCTCTTCCATGGTCAGAGGTTGCGTACTTTTCTTCCCATTACTGCGCGCGTTGAACATTAATAATACAGATGCGAAAGAGAAGGAAATGTGCTTTTGGTACGTGTTAACTCTGAAGCACAAGTGGATGCGAGATCTGGCTGTCGTTATTGCTAGCATTGTATGGTACATTTGGATTCACACAAGTTAATAATTACTGAATTTTCTGTAGTTTGCTACTTTTTATTCTTCCTAAATAATACCGAAATTATGAATTTGCAGCAATTTTTAAGAATAGTTATTCTAAGTTGCAGTGTACCCTTCAATTTAAAAAGATGAAATGTTCATGCGTGCATAACTATTTTTTGAACGAGAAGTTGTTAAATCGTACCACGACTGTGTTAAATCAGGTCTTCAAATTCAGAGCAATGGTCAGAAATTCCAACTACGCATATCGAGGAGTTTGACGAGAGTAACAAGAATACAGACTACGGAGTTTTGTGTTAGATAAGTTTTATTCTGAGCGCTCTTATCATTGCATCCGCCATTCAGTTCTTCGCTGAACGAACTTCTTCGGGGATAAACGAATTACATACTTACATATTGTTCCGATGTAAGTCCTTAATTAAGATAGTATAGTGCAGTAAATACCGTATTTTCTCTAATCAATCTTCTTTCTACTTATCAAGAATCCCCCCAAAAGGTAAGGAAAGTAAAACGGGAGTATCTCGAAATGAAGCGATATGATTGTCCAAAAAAGTATTTTTTTAAAACAATGATACTAATGGATGCATATTTTTATTCTCGACATTACACCAATTTTCTTAGAAATTCCTCATAACAAAATATTGGGGGATTAAAAGCTTTTAAACAACGTTATTGGAACGAATAGCATACGAAACAGAGCTCGAAATTGTCCTCTAATAAAATGAAGGGTGCTTATACACGAGGGGTGCCTATATTCGAAAAAGCACTCTCCTCGTAATCACATATTGCTACCGGTCTCAGAACGCAAACTGCCCTATTGATTTATGCACCATCGAGGTATCCATTTGATTAATCAAGAAGACAATGCTATGACGGAACGCGTGCCCTCGAACTACTGACATTCGCCAACTACCGACGCCCACTCCGCGGCCGAAAACCGCCCGCCTCAAAGCGCGCCTCTCCAAACACACACTGCCCGCGCTCCGTAACGACCACGTGTGATACCTCCGGGTCGAGCGGACCACCGGCCGAGAAAAACTCCCCCTCTCCCCCTCTCCCCCGCCGTCTGTGGCTCCCTCCGCGAAAGGAATTAGCTCGCGCAAGAACACGCGCCATCCTCTGCGATTTATCGCGCGGCTTCTGCTGCCCTCGCGCGCGGTGTTGCCGCCTCCAGACGCACCTGCTGCTGGCGTGGCTCAGGGCCAGCGGTGGCGCTGGAATCGGGAGATCTCTGGGTGTAGTTCGAGTGTAGACGTATTGAATTGAACTGAATTGAATTTGCCTTATTTTACGTGGCGAGACTCGGGCCATCAGGCCCGCTCTTCCGTCTGACACGCAAATTTCGCTACGCTCCTTTTATCAACTAGCAGAGAAAGGAGGTATTTCTTGGGCGAGAAACAGGCGATTTGAATTTAGCTCAGAGGCGTCATTTAGGCTTGAGGATCTTTTACATGCAAGTAAATCTACAAACATGGGACAGCCGGCTTTACTTCCCCTCCGAAGGAAGGCGTACGAAGGATTTTGTCGCCCTAAAAATCCACGATCGAGTTTCGATCGGGTTTGAACCCGCGAGTTCAACAGTCCGGTACGCTAACCGTCACACCATCGCCGCCGCCCGTAGGGAGAGATGGCGCAACTGATGTCCAGTAGTACCCCAACAAACGGGCCACGGACTGCGCGAGATCTTTGCTTCCTCTTCCTTGTCCTAACCTCACCCCGGCCTCACACACACACACACACATGTACATGCACTACACTAGCACAAAGGCCGGGAGACCGGTCGGGAGCTTAGAGCGTGTCCCGGCTGGGGCGGTGCCCCGCTGGTGGGAGATACCTGGTAACGAGTAACTCCTCCTCCCGAGGAAGACAATATGCACTACACTAGCACAAAGGCCGGGAGACCGGTCGGGAGCTTAGAGCGTGTCCCGGCTGGGGCGGTGCCCCGCTGGTGGGAGATACCTGGTAACGAGTAACTCCTCCTCCCGAGGAAGAAAATATGCACTACACTAGCACAAAGGCCGGGAGAGCGGTCGGGAGCTTAGAGCTTGTCCCGGCTGGGGCGGTGCCCCGCTGGTGGGAGATACCTGGTAACGAGTGACTCCTCCTCCCGAGGAAGAAAATATGCACTACACTAGCACAAAGGCCGGGAGACCGGTCGGGAGCTTAGAGATTGGGGCGGTGGCACGCTGGTGGGAGATACCTGGTTGGGATAACTCTCGTTAACTGGGGGTAGGACGGCACTTTTGCGAATTTAACTTTTGCAGTCTTTGGACAATACAGACTCTCCGATAGTGAGATTAGCACCAATTTTTGCATACGATGAAAAACATTGGAGTCGTTTTTGAGAAAAAATTGCTTATATTTCTTGCAAAACTACGAGATAATTACTCATATGTTTGAAAAGTTGCACATGACCTTATTTCAAGATCTATCTTTGAACAACATACTTCATGGTTTCTTTAAGGAAAAATCTCTATCTTCAGTATTGTAGTTATAGGAAAACGCCGAAAAAAATTGTTCATAAGATTTTCAAAATTTCAGACATCAACAAAAAAAGGGACCTGCGCCATTTTTAAACGTTCTTTACGTTATTTGAGGACAAAGGTTAATAAAAAACATTGGAGCTTCTTTTGGGAAAATGTTGAAAATGTGAGGGTTCATGTAAAGTATCTCCCAAAATCAGATTATCTCCTTCAAAACCGATTTCAATCAGATCGATCAATTTTGGAGAAAATCGACTGAAGGGTTTAAGCGGTTTATCACAGATGGACAGTCAAACGTTTTGCTGTCAATTTATTTTTGGTATCAAGGACCCAAAAAGAGCGGATTCCGACTAACAGCTGTTAGAGGAACAAAATTTATCAACTTTTGCGTTGCCAGAGCCCTACAATAGATGTTTCCTGTTGAAAAATCGCAGATTTCCGCTGCAACATCACAATGCTTTCTGTTTAAAGTATGTAGTAAGTCGAAAATAGTAAAATATATTTACGTATACTTTCACTTAACTGCTTTAGGTTATTTCTGATCCATAGAGAAGTAAATTACTGCTGATTTCCAGATGGTATTGAACATTTAAAATCATTATACAAGTTTAAGTGCCCAGAAAATGTCTCCTGCATAACTTTTTTAGACTAATAGAGACTATTCTGAACGTGAAAGTATAAAATAATATTTACTTTAACTATGATATTCAATAAATTTGCTTACATTTGTATTGTATAATTATAAACTACTTAATATGCTTATTAAGTATACTTGAGCTTACTTACTGGGTAATAACATCTACATGTTGTGTAATCAGAATCCACTATTTAGCGCTCCTTGATTAAAAAAGTTGGTTGACAGCAAATTGTCTGTCCGTCCGTCCGTGAACAATGCTAGCGGCTAAACCCTAGGTAGAATTTTCACCAAAATTTATATTCCACCAAAGTTACTTTACATGGAGCCCCAACGACATAATCAACATTTTTTTCAAAACCGTTCGGAAAGAAAATTCAGTTCATAAAAGTGGAAAAGGTCCAATTTTCTCTGAATTTTTTGAATGACCTAAAATATCAATAGTTTAAAATTGTTTCGGCGTCTTCCAACATCTACAATATTAAAGGGAAAAGTACGTATTCCCTATGGAACATGTTAAAATTAGACCTTTAAATGAAGCCGTGCACAATTTTTTCCAGAATATTATTAATTTTCGCGTGGTTTTGCATGAAATAAAGGAAATTTTAAAAACCAAAGTCTCTGAAAACAAGCTCCTTTTTTCAATTTTTTAAGTCAGATATTGCAAAATTCACTTATAAAACCGACGCGGCCCCTTTTTTGTCGAATTCTTTTAATTTTCGATATTTGCAAATTTTCGAAGTAATTCGAGGAAATATGCGCTGATAAAACGCCACTAGTTTACTATTGCCACGGGCGGAACTTGTGAGGTTTCTGCTGAGCAAATTGAAATGTAGCAAATAAATTTCCCATGGAAAAATCGTCTCGCAATCTGAAAGATTAATGGTCTTATCAGCTAACCTCACAAAACGTTTTTGAGGCATGAACTTTACCAAAAGTAAATTGTCATATTGATGAGAATCTGGAATCCTGCTTGAAATTAAAAACGACATTCATTTAAACCTGACGTGACCGAACATGACATTCAAACCTCACAAAGCGCTTGGGAAGAGTAAATCAAAGCCACCGGGTAGATGTTGGATGTGGCACGCACACTTCTCTCAAATTAGAAGCTTTGGAGCCGAAACTTTGCAGATACGTCAGTAGTACGATACATCTAAATATGCCGTTTCAGAAATATTTTCATTTTTTGGTTTATTGTGCATGAAGCCTTTTTGACATTTTCAAAAAGCTTCTGAAAAAATGGCTATATATTGTTTTGTATAATTCAAATAATATTCTGACTTTATTAAAACGGGCATTAAAATATGATTTAAATAATTTATTACTTTGAACTTTTGATCCTAGTTGGGGCCTTTTTCAAATAATCTACGGTCTAATAATCATCAAGTGGTGTTTACGACTTGTCATTCATAGACCGTTTATTATATTGGCAATTTTTATGAAGTGCTACATGATTTTATTACGTCTTTTTAATGAACCTGGACTCTAGAGTTTTTGAAAAAGACCCCAACCAGGGTCGAAATGTCAAAGTAATACATTAATTAAAATACATTTTAGTTTCAGTTTTAATAAAGTCAGAATATTATTTCAATTAAACAAGATAACAGACTAACAGAAATTCCTTACAATTTTCTTTAATTTTTTATCGAATAGAAAAAAATGGCATTTATAAACATAGTATAGATCCGATTTTCATTATAACCTCAAAAATTTTGAGAATTGCAAAACGTAAATATTTTGGAAACCTATCCTTTGCCTCCGGTATTATTACCAGATGTTTCTTTCTCATTTCAATTTATCGCTTAATTTTAATTCTTTAAATGACACTACGCATTTTAAGAAAATAGTAATTGTTGGTAGTATAACTCTAAGAGAAGGCAAAGTTTCGATATGCCGCCTATTCCCACTAGTTAAAAAAAAAAAACAAGGGGGGTGGCAACACTGTCCTCGCGTATGCAAACGAGTAGCCCTACGCGAGGCGGCGTGACGTCACCGGTCGTTGGCTATTGGGGCGAGCACGTGCCAATGGGAAGAGCCCTCGGCGAGGGGGCGTGGCGGGCGGCCGGGTCAGCTGGCCTTGGGTGGCGCGCACGGGGCGATTCTGCTTTGTATATAAGGGGGCTGCGGGCCCTCCAAAGGCACACACTCGCTCATTGCTCCAGACGCATCAGCCACTCTCAACTCTCTCTAGCATCATGAAGGTCCTGGTGAGTAGTCAGCGACACCGCCGCTTGGCGGTGCTGGGGGGCAACAGCTTGCAACTGTTTTCCATATAGACATTCAATTTTTTTCTTCTACGTGGATGACGTTAAGTTTGTAAATGAAGAAATTCAATTTTCTCTTTTAACTTGCGGAAAGACCTTAACAATGAACAGTTTTCAAAAAAAATTGAACTTCTCCAGAAACACTTTCAAATTCGAAGTAATTCAGGAAGGGCTTTGAGAATGAACGGTTTTCAAAAAAGATTTTGAATTTTATCTTTGAAATGTGAAAGAGCAGGGGAAGGGCTTTAAGTATTTCATAAGGGAAAGTCCCTTTTCTGTTTTAAATTCGAAGTAAATAGACAAAGACGTTAAGAAATCCAGTAGAAAAACAGCATTTTCTCTTTCAAAGGCAATTTAATATAGTAATGACTAAGAATTTTATAGGAAAAATGCTTATTCTGTTTCAAATACGAACAAACCAGTCAATGGCTTTAAGTATATAGTGGGAAAACTTGATTTTCTTATTCAAGTATCAGTCATCTGAGAGGAAGATATTAAGGAATTTATCGCAGAAGGGAATTATTCCTTTTTCGACTTCGAAGCAGGGAAAAGCTTCGAAACCGGGAGTAAGATTTTCAATAAAGTAAGTAAATGTTCTTTTGGGGTTAGGCAACTCAGGGAATGACTTTAAGAATTCCTGTGGGGAATCTGCACATTCTCTTTTGGATGTGAAGCCACTCTGTGGAAATCCTAAGGACTTTCAATCTGGATTCGATTTTTTTTTTTTTTTGCATTAGAGGCAACTCGAGTGATGGCTAGAATTCGGAAAGAAATAGTGATTTTTCTCTTGAAATAAATTTGGGAATATTTTTACGTTTATTTTAAATTCAAAATCTGAAGTTTGTTTGACTAAAAATAAATTCGGGGAAAAGCTTTTGTTAAGAAAATTTATTTTTTTATTTCTAGTACGAGATAGCTCAGGCCACAAATATCTTGGAATATATGTTTAATATTTTATAGTAATATATAATATTTAATAAAATGTGTAGTGTTAACATAATATATACCATAATATTTAGTACATATTATAATTTCATATTTTATTTTTTTTTAATCTGACGCGCCTCTCTAAAGTAAGAAAGTCTAAAAAGTATCGCTGCATGATTTTTCAATTAGGAATCAATTAAGGCAACTTTGTATTTTCTTTGTTTTTCTAATTCAACACCTGACGAAAATGTTTTAAGTTTATTGAAGAAACTAATTTTTTAAGGGTGGGATATGGGATGGAATGCTTATGGTACGGCCTATGGATGGCTGTAAGGTTTTGCAATGGAAATGCTGATTTGTTTTCGATTATTGGGTATATTGCTAAGCAAAAAATTAATCGGAGTAAAATCTTTGTCAATATCAAATTTGGATGTGGTTTCAAAATGCCATAGTTCATTGACTTAAAATATCCAAGTAGTCCATTGCCTTAAAAATTCACATCAATTTATTACATTGTTTCGTGATGACAGTAGTTGTTACTATTAAATGTTCAATTTTCAGTTTTGGTCTATTAAAATACAATTTCTTAGAAAGGTACTTTTATGAAATTTTGAAAGTTTCTCCACTTTTTAGAACTGACAATTAAACATTTTTGCACAATAGTATTGCTTCTTTATGTATTTGAAATTGCTACAGACATCTTTGAACAAAAAAGAAGTAAAATAAGCCAATTGAAAAAAATATGAATCAACGTCTCGTAAACCGTCCAAGACCTGGATTATAATCTTTCAGAATGATTTATTTGTACCCGAGCTTCCGGGTCAATGAGCTTCTTCTCAATTAGATTTTTTTTGTTTGGTTTCTCGATACATTGAGGAAATGCTAAGATAGCTCCGTGATTTTCATCTAGACATATGCGCACGTTTTGTGGAGAACAGGGAAGGGAGGGACTCAAATAATCGTTCTCCTTGTCTCCCGTCAGAAATTCGATTCCTTCAGATGGGCCAAAGATTCTCAAGCCTAAAAGAAGCCTTTGAGCTAAATTCAAATCGAGAGATGCCTTTTTTTTTTTCAAGCTGTCGGTGGTTCGTTGGTTAGCATGCTTGTCTTCCAGGGTGCGATGCCGGGTTCGGTTCTAGTCGAGGCAAATTATAACTTGCGTTATATATGTCCCAGTTTCTGTTGCTGTGACGATGAGAAAGCCCACCCTAAAGGTAAAAAGACCAGCGTAGTCAGTGTAGGGATATTGTTGTGCTAGACCTACGAACCCCTGACCCCACGACCGAGAGGCGGAGCCACCGCTGCGCTGGTTGGCCGTGGCCAGTATCGAGCAATAGAGTGCAGGATAGGGCAGGATACTTTTTCTCTCCACTAGATTGTGAATTCATTCATTGATTGCTAGTGAATCCGGGAGAGTCAACTACTACGGTCATTAGTCCCGTAAGTGCAGTACATGTTCTTCCATGTTCTTCCTTGTTTGTGGCGGCGATAGTGTAACGGTTAGCGTACCGGACTGTTATACCCAAGCTCGCGGGTTCAAACCCGATCGAAGCCGTGGATTTTTAAGGGCGAAAAAATCCTTCGTACGCCTTCCTCCGGAGGGGAAGTAAAGCCGGCTGTCCCATATTAGTAGATTTACTTGCATGTAAAAGATCCTCAACCCTAAATGACGTAGCCTCTGAGCTAAATTCAAAATCGCCTGTTTCTCGCCCAAGAAATACCTCCTTTCTCTGCTAGTTGGTGAAAGGAGCGTAGCGAAATTTGCGTGGTCAGACGGAAGAGCGGGCCTGATGGCCTGAGTCTCGCCACGTAAAATAAGGCCAATTCAATTCAATTCAATTAGTGATTCCGGGCGCGTCAACTACTACGGTCATTAGTGCCGTAAGTGTAGTGCATGCTTTTGCTCGAAACGTTGTGGTGGTGGTTTTCCCCAACCAGGTATCTTCCAGGAGCTCTATATTGTAAAAGGAGCCCAGGAGAATGAGCGTGGTGAGTCGGAAGAGCAGGCCGGATGGGCCGAGTCTCGTAAACCGAATTGACTTGACTTGAGTTGCCTTGGGCGTGCTGTGCAGGTTGTCGTTCTGGCCGTCGCCGCGTGCGTGGCCGCCGTCTTCGCCGCCGACGCCGCCGAGCCCAAGGACAAGCGCGCCATCTACTCGTCCGGCCTGGGCTACGGCGCCTACCCTGCGGCGGGCGCCCCCGCGCTCTCCGGGCTGGGCGCGTACGGCGCCTACCCCGGCTACGGAGCGTACAGCGGCTACGGCGCCTACCCCTACGCCGCCGCCGCCCACGCCGCCCCCGCCGCCGCCGCCTACCCCGCCTACTCGGGCTACCAGGGCGCGCTCGCCTACCCCGGCTACACCGCCGGCCTCCGGGGCTACTCCGGCTAGGCGACTGCACGCCGCGACCCTCGCTGCCCGCTGACTCCCACGCCTCTACTGCGTCTGTCTCTTCTTTCCACTCTGCTCTCCACTCAATAAATAGCATCTAAACCACAAGGGCTCGTTATTTGCACGTTATTTATCACTACCCCCCCTCCCCATGTTCCTTTATAAAGTTCCCATTTTAGTACTTTTATATACATATACTTACACACATATTCAGAAAAAACTTGCTTCTTAATTACTGAAACTAATTCTATTTATGGCAATGCAATTGCACTCAAAAACTGCATTTGAAAATCACTTTATTTCTTTCTTTTACTCTTTCATGGTCTTTTATATCATAAAAGTTGTTCGTTTAGGAATGAAGATATTCCCCATCAAATAATGCTCAAAACACGTCAATTCTCTAATGAAACTACATTCCAGTAGTATTACAATTATTAAAGCAGTGGTGTTCAACGGTAAACTCACATTATTTCCAACTTTTGCAAATTTGGATAATTCAGAGAATTCAATGACATTGATTCCTGCGCCATTCTCTTAAAAGTTCTTTCCGAGAACACAGGACGAGAACACATCCAAAAATTATGAGCAGTTTTTCAGAAAATTCAGAAAATGTGGTTGACGCTTCGTGGAAAATAACTCCCAAAAATAAAAATATTTCTTTCAGACTCTGACGTCCTCGAGTTCCTTCACACCGATCCAGGAATGTCAGTTTTGGAGACAATCGGCTGCACGGTTAAGGCGCTACCGCTGACTACAGACGAACATTTTGCTGCCAATCGAGTTTTGTTTCTCAAGGACCCACGGAACATGGATTCAGACTGTGCAATGAGGTAGAGGAAGTATGGTTAAATAGTTGCTATATTTAGTTACACGATTTACTCTCTTCTTCGTTAGGGCCCGGCAATAAGTGTTTTTGTAGAAAATTAGCCGTTTTGGCCCATGCTTACAATTGTTTGTTTTCTTACGACGTAACTTCTTTTAGAAGTCCACTGCCGCTTGTTACTTTTCCCCGTCATTTACCTTGTTCAGAGGGGCGCAACACTCTGCTCACAGACTCCTAACATGCGCTTGTTTCCTCTTTACGTAGGTTCTCTCTTCAATAAAGAGAATCTAAACATTGCGCTGTTTGTGTAACCATTTCCCTTTACCGTTCCACACCACTCACAATGCTCTTGCGAATAAAAAATACCCTTCGTAGAAGGTGCACCTTCCAAAACATTTTTTCCTTTACTCTTTTTTTGATCCTCTAAACGATTCACATTTTGTTAAAAGATTGTTTTTGAAAACTGCTTAATAAAGTGAAGTTGCGTGATATTCTCACCCGTTTGGTGCATCTTATTTATTCTGACCTTCGTTCTTTGCGATTCACGCTCCTTTACAATATTTTCTCAAAAACTACTGCATCTGCTAATTGATCATAATAACAATAATAATTATTATTTATTTCTACACTCGGTGTCAGTAAGCAAAACAAAATGACAAGTACAAATACAATAAATTGAAAAACAATATGCAACTATAAAAAATATAATACAAATAAACATGAAAATAAAATTAAAAAAACAAATTGCAAGTATTAAAATAGGTAAAATGTTCCACTTCTCTACTCTTAACTCATCATTTTACTTCACTGCACGTCCTTTCGCTACCCAACAATTTATGTATTAACGGTAAGTATATGGTACTACCCACAAAACAAACATTTTCCTGTATCTGTCCTTTGCTTTCTGCGTTTTGTTTTTTTGTATTGCGCACCTTCTTAAATAACATGACATTTCAAGTCCTTCACTGGTAGCTTTCCTCGCAGGTTGCTTGGAAATGCCTTGAAGAGGGCACACACTTGTGCTGCCACTGTACACACGAATGATTCCCAATAAAACTTCGCTCCACAGCTTCTCTTCGCGAATGTAGACACTTTTTTCTGCGCTCGGTTTAATGCTTTCATCTGACCTTTCCCATGAGATTCAAACACGCTACTTCGTATTCCCTTACGGAATGAACTAACGAAGTGCAAGTCTGTATTTTCTCATTACAGTTGGCTTCCTGTAATAGGCACAAAAAATTAAAAATAAAGAGCTTATTTGTAAAATATGCTTCGTAGAAATATGTACATTATAGTTATCTTCATAATTATTCTTTCTTTTCCCATTCATGTTTAAAATAGCATCATAGTTGAAGAATATCTTAAGCTGATTATCTAAACCTACCTTCACACTTAAAGAGAACTTTCTTAAAAAAGTACTTAAAGTGAGGGCGTAAGACATAGTTCCTAATTACTGGAATTTTATTTGAAACGATGTATCATTGGCACAAAGTTGTACTCAGTTGTGGTTAAATATATTATATTTCCCACTTATACGGTTTATCTGGTTATTCTACTGAAAACAGTCGAACTACAACGATCTACCGGCTACGTGGGAAAGTCTGTTTTTCCTTTCTCGTCCTTTTGAAGGTCCTTCGTTAGAAGGATTCGTTATTGCCAAGCCCTGGAAAAGAAAAAGTGGATAAATCCTGTTGCAAAGTATAGAATAGAGGCTTTTTTGTAATTTCGTATTAAGCCGAAGTCGTATTTCGCATGTAACTCCGAAACTATTATTTTGACTGGATTATTGTTTGCGCCATTCAATTTCTCGTATCTAGTTCTACTTATATGCCAGTTTTTAATATCATACTCCGAAATTAAATTTTTCCTAATTTTGTCACGTAATGGGGGGGGGTGTTTTGTACTTTCGTATTTAGCCGAAGTCGTATTTTCTCGTAAAATATACGTCAAATACGAGTCGCAAGACAATCAAAATTACTAAAAAATTGTTTATCTTACATACGGCAATGTGTGTATAATTAGATTTGTTCTTTTACGCTCTTGATTTCCATTTGAAAAAAAAGCAATGTTAGGCAATAGATGGCAGCTGACAAGAGTTTGTGGCAAGTTCGTATAGCTAGTCGAGAGTAAAGTAAATAGAAAACTAATACTGAATGTCTGTGCCATTCTGTGGCACCGCTAGGTTAATCTTCTGTTGCATTTTAGAGATTCTGCTCTTGTAGAGACCCCTACCTTGTAGTTACAGTGGTCTTGTGAAAGAGGAAACTAGAAATATGTGTGAAATTAAATCGGAGCAACCGGTCTGGATGGCGTAGGTGGCTAGGAACGTGTACCACTTCAGCGCTTCGGTCCGAAAGGACTCGGGTTTGAGCCCCGCCTTGGGCACGGTTCTTTGTCCCGTGCATGTGTTGTTGCGGAGGGCCTCAAGTGTGTTGCTGTCACATTTATAATCGAATATGCGTCCGATCATAGGAAAATCTGAATATGAAATTCAAATAGCAGTCCACAAGTTAAGTCAGGTTGCTAATGAGTATGGTATGAAAATCTCACCAAGTAAAACAAAAGTGATGGCATTTAAAGGACTTGAACCTTTAAGAGCAAAGATAGTTATATCTGACCAAATAATTGAACAAGTAAATGAATTTAAATATCTTGGGTATCATTTTAATTATATAAAATCAAGGGATATGGAAATAAAGCTGAACAACTTCACATATTTCTGTGGAACGTTACAGCGAACTCTACATCATAATGCGCAAAAGGAAACTCTTCTCAGATTTTACAAAGTTATTGCTTTGCCATTACTACTTTATGGAAGTGAGAGCTGGACATTAACATCAGATCAGCTGCGCCGAATTGAATCTGCAGAAATGAGATTTCTTCGTTTTGTGGCAGGATATTCACTATTAGACCACAAAAAAAGTGTAGATATCAGAAAAGAACTAAATGTTGAACCGGTTATAGATACCATAAAGAAATATCGAGAAAACTGGAAAGGTCATGTCCTGAGAATGCCAGAACATAGAATAAGTAAAACTATTCTTCAATATGTACCTAAAGGAAAAAGAAGTGTAGGACGTCCCTTGAAGAGATGGCATGAACAATTCTGAGACGGAACAGACCAAGAGGTCTAATCCTTGCTGTCGATGATGATGATGATGATATGCGTCCGATCAAGTCGTACGCCCGAAGTGCTACCGGCTGTTGCTGGGTAAGAGCCCCAGGAAAAAACTCGGAGGAGTAGAGATAGAAAAATTCTCAAATCTTATATTAAAGTGACATTGATTTTCTGTGAAATTTAATCTCAACGCTTAATATTGATCGAATGTATGCTCACGCAAAATACCAGGCGTGTAATGCAGATATGTGTATAGTTTCTTAGATATACAGAAACTCAGGAAAAATAAAAGAAACATGAAACAGTGTCTATTTTGACTGAAAAATGCAAATATTTGATTGTGGTATTTCGTCTATTCTCATACTGCGCCTACATACTTAAGCTGTATACTCAGTACGTTACCGATTACAATAAAGCCGTCATTCGACAGCAAGACTGCAAGGAAGAGTCCGTCCGCCATTACATATTTTCGAGAATTTAAATGTCCGTCCGCCATTACATATTTATGTGTTATGTAATGAACAGAAACATCTTTGACTTTCTGTACTTTGTACTTTACTGTACTGTATACGTACTGTACTTTTAATGCAGTATCCGTGAAGGCTATTATCGTTAAAATATTTAATTTATTGTACTTTTATACGATAGTATTTTATTCGTTGTTGTTGGGCAGTTTGAGTGCAACTTGTGGTTTTGGTCAGCAGTATATTTGGGAATGCAGGCCACTACTATGAAGCTATTTTCATTTTTAAAACTATTATTTACATATAATTGTAGAATTCACGACCATGAAGTAATTGAGAGTATATTGCACGGATCGGAGTGAGTAGAAAAAACCTGAAACATTAGTTGGCCGACATTTGGGAATATTTTTATTCCATCATCAGGATGGGTGCAAAAAAAGTGTGATCTCTCCATGCTTTTTTTACCCCAGCCCTGAAGATGGAACAAAAATATTCCGAAACGTCAGCTAACTGATTCTTTAATTTGTTTTCTACTCATTCTGACCAATTTCGGTGAACGTCATTCCTAATTATTTTTACAGTGTGGAGATTTGTACGAGTCCACTTTTTACATATTAATGTATATATTTCCCTCATGTGCAAAATTTATTCACGAACTACCTGTTCCCAAGAGGACCTGCGGACGTAGAATCGCCATACATACATAATCTACAACAGCACTGAGCACTGCGTTGACACGTGCACTCATCTGCATACAATGATCTGCTGCGCGGAATATGATTTATTACCGCGCTTGTTATACTCGTAAATCACAAAATATGACTGTGCTTTGACGCAATGCAGAAATGAAAAATTACTTCTCGCACGTCAGAGACAATTCGCAATAATTTCTGAGGGACTGTATACGTTCCTCGTCTTACAAAATTGAGGAGAAAGTGTTCAATTGTTCAACATCAGACCGGCTTAGGTAGCTCTGGGCGTCTTCTGATGTCTCTGCGGTGTCCTGATCGGAAAATCTCAGGATTCCACTGCCGACGGGGGCAGTACTTTCGATAGTAATTACATAGCTACATGGAATTCAGTCGCTGTCGGGAGGAGAATTCTAGCGGCCGGCTGCCCTCATCGGTGGTTTTCCGTGGTTTCTCCCATCAACACCAGGCGAATGCCGGAGCAGTACCCCAACAAACGGGCCACGGACCGCGAGCGATCATTCCTTTCTCTTCCCCCTACCCTCACCCCTTACTTGCATACCCTTGCACTAACATGCTCTACACTACCACACATGGCGGGAGACAGGACGGGAGCTTAGATTTTGTTCCGGCTAGGGCGCTGCTCGTCCGGTGGGAGATACCTAGTTGAAGAAAACCTCGCTAGTTGACATGGTGGTCGGCGCCAGATCTCACCATCTACCGTCCATTAGGGGACTTCACAGCTACCTCATGAGAGAAAACATGCACTACACTTATGGGATTACCGTTGACGCATCCGTAAACACGAAATAATGAATGATTCGTAACATCCTGGCGTCGGTTCCCTTCCAGAAACTGCCTTACAACCAAGTTAACGACAGGGCACATGTTGTGCAGTTGCTTCGAAAAAGGTTTGAAAAGAATTATTTTGCAATTTTTTGTTATGTTTCCGTCACTTTCGGGCAGTCACACCTACAAGCAGACACATCATTTTGCTCGGCATGTGAGGGGGGGGGGGCAGGTATGGCGCGACATAGAGTCCAGTCAACTAATTCTTATTGAGAATTTTTCATTTCTGCTGAATATAAAATGTATTTTATTTGTGGACGTATTATTAATATTTATATTACCACCGTTTGGGTGTGACTCTGGTCATAAACAAATCAACAACGCATATTTATACCACAGAACGCGTTCTGCAAATGCTGTGTGTCGTCCCCCACTTTGATTCGCCAAGGTCGTTGGGAGTCGATCCATATTTGAGGGCACGTTAAAGAATAAGACACAAATTTTGAATTGATAACATTTTATAGAATGGCGTCAGTCTAGGCAGACCGCCCGCTCACATCACTTAAGTCAGTATTTATGGCACGTTGGGTTTCAAATTACCCGCGAATTCCTCAGATCTCTGCAGAAAGCATGCGAGGGCTTGTAATAGGAAATAGAGCGCATTTCAGTAGTTTTGCCGGGAACATGGCGCTGGGAGATATCCCGGTACCTTTCGTACATCAAATACTACTCCTGTTTATTGCAAGAGGCATTGTTTGTGCTTTTAAAAAGTGTTGAATTGAAAAGTGTGAGTTTGCAAATACAATGTGTTATTTACCAACGAACAAGTTCAAATGATTGTGACGTGAAGAGGAGGTTCGCTAGCCGGGTGTGTTTACACTGGACATCAGAACATTATGTGTGAAGCAGGGCATATTCAACGGACGAGGTAAATTTTCTCATAATTATTGTTACAAAGCATTCAGTGATTAAGAGCAATGTCTTGAATTGACAACTAGTGTAAGTACCATTTAGTATTTTGTTCTGTTCGTAATGAGATATATCTGTGAACTCGAAATGAAGGTCTTTGAACAGAAACAAAAAGTTTATACACTCAATATTACAGATTATTCAGTGAGTTGTAGCATTAGGAAAAGAAATGTGTCCGTTCATTGAAGCTAGAATAAGATAAAAATTTATTAGACGTGATAAAAAAAATGAGTTGTACTGTACTCCATTTAATTTTATTTCTGTCAATATAAAAAAAGTATTTAATGAGTCAACTTCATTTCTTACACCCAATGGATTTATGTAACTGTCTTATTAAAATAGTTTCTTTCTTTCCTTTGCTCACGGAGTAGGGTATTTATTAATTAGCACTACAACACAGTCATGTGTGAATTTTTTCATGTATTTAAATATATAAAATCACAAAAACAACTAGAGAATAACATAATTCGTAATCATTACATTCACATTATTAGAAAAAATGGAATTACGTTCATTAAGATAAACAATTGAAATATTAAGAGAAAACTAGCTTTATTACACCCATGTTGTTTTGCATGACAAAATCAACAACATAATAGGTATTTTTTATTGATGTATTGTTGAGATGTTTCTCTCATTAGAATCGTTCAAATGAAAAGTTTTTGTTAGTCAAAAGTTTATATTAATTAGATTTGCATATTACGACTCCCTAGCATTCATCTTCAGATGCTGCACAAAATTATTTTTAAAGTATAAAAGTAGAGAATAAAGAAACATGTGAATTAAAAACTTACATCATAAATGAACATTAAAATTAATTATGAACGATTTTATTAGTGAGAAGAATTTAGCATCAAAACAACATGCAAGGAGGAATTCAAGGAAGAAGTAACCCGCAATTTTATATTTGCACGTTTCGTTTTTGTCCAGCAACTTCTTTTATGTTCTTGCAATGTAAAGAATTGATGTATTGTATATATTCTATACTACGTTATTGCAGTTTTCGCGAAGACGTTCTGTTGAGATACTTTATTTATTGCAGTATTATAAGGTATTGTTTTATTTGTGCTTTTTGGAAAACTTGAGATGTGTGGTTTTGTTCAGACGCATTTTTCCTGGACTCTGTCTTATCTAAATGGATAGCAATTCATATATTTTACGATGTTCTTTCACTTTCTTGCTTTTACATCGTAAGAAGATAATGTATTATGATCGTGCGCCGGAATACGAACAATTTTCGAGAGAAAAACTCATTACTGCTGGACCCTGGTTACGAATAAGTGGATAAATCGTATTCCTGTAATAAATTACTTCCTCCAACACATTGTGAAATCAGAATCCATGTTTTGTGGGTCCTTGATAAAGAAAAAATTATCTCGGTGCCCGTCTTCTCTTCCGTCCGTCCCGTCCTCCTTTCTGTCTTTCCCTCCTTTCGGTCTGGTCGGTCTGGTCGGTCTGATCGGTCTGGTTGGTCGGGTCGGTCCGGTCGGTCGGTCGGTCGGTCGGTCGGTCGGTCGGTCGGTCGGTCGGTCGGTCGGTCGGTCGGTCGGTCGGTCGGTCGGTCGGTCGGTCGGTCGGTCGGTCGGTCGGTCGGTCGGTCGGTCGGTCGGTCGGTCGGTCGGTCGGTCGGTCGGTCGGTCGGTCGGTCGGTCGGTCGGTCGGTCGGTCGGTCGGTCGGTCGGTCGGTCGGTCGGTCGGTCGGTCGGTCGGTCGGTCGGTCGGTCGGTCGGTCGGTCGGTCGGTCGGTCGGTCGGTCGGTCGGTCGGTCGGTCGGTCGGTCGGTCGGTCGGTCGGTCGGTCGGTCGGTCGGTCGGTCGGTCGGTCGGTCGGTCGGTCGGTCGGTCGGTCGGTCGGTCGGTCGGTCGGTCGGTCGGTCGGTCGGTCGGTCGGTCGGTCGGTCGGTCGGTCGGTCGGTCGGTCGGTCGGTCGGTCGGTCGGTCGGTCGGTCGGTCGGTCGGTCGGTCGGTCGGTCGGTCGGTCGGTCGGTCGGTCGGTCGGTCGGTCGGTCGGTCGGTCGGTCGGTCGGTCGGTCGGTCGGTCGGTCGGTCGGTCGGTCGGTCGGTCGGTCGGTCGGTCGGTCGGTCGGTCGGTCGGTCGGTCGGTCGGTCGGTCGGTCGGTCGGTCGGTCGGTCGGTCGGTCGGTCGGTCGGTCGGTCGGTCGGTCGGTCGGTCGGTCGGTCGGTCGGTCGGTCGGTCGGTCGGTCGGTCGGTCGGTCGGTCGGTCGGTCGGTCGGTCGGTCGGTCGGTCGGTCGGTCGGTCGGTCGGTCGGTCGGTCGGTCGGTCGGTCGGTCGGTCGGTCGGTCGGTCGGTCGGTCGGTCGGTCGGTCGGTCGGTCGGTCGGTCGGTCGGTCGGTCGGTCGGTCGGTCGGTCGGTCGGTCGGTCGGTCGGTCGGTCGGTCGGTCGGTCGGTCGGTCGGTCGGTCGGTCGGTCGGTCGGTCGGTCGGTCGGTCGGTCGGTCGGTCGGTCGGTCGGTCGGTCGGTCGGTCGGTCGGTCGGTCGGTCGGTCGGTCGGTCGGTCGGTCGGTCGGTCGGTCGGTCGGTCGGTCGGTCGGTCGGTCGGTCGGTCGGTCGGTCGGTCGGTCGGTCGGTCGGTCGGTCGGTCGGTCGGTCGGTCGGACGGACGGACGGACGGACGGACGGACGGACGGACGGACGGACGGACGGACGGACGGACGGACGGACGGACGGACGGACGGACGGACGAAATAGGGAAGGTGTAGCAGTTTTTTTTCTTTTTTGGCTCTTCAGTGTATTATTTCGACGTTCAGTTCTTGTTCTCGAAGACAAATGAGAAAAGACGATGAGAAATGAAGATTTACAAATTCGGAAACACTATAATCACTTTCACTCTGAACACAGATTAAAACGTGTTTGTATAATTAAACCCAGATTAAAAAGTGAAAGTATAATTGAAATGTTTTATAGTTATCTGTTCATATAGTATGTAGTAGTGAGCCACGAAAAATTAATTATGCTGACCACTGTTGCGTACGAGTAAAAACGTTGTGTACCACAATAATTAAAATCACTGAAAAGGTTTCTGAAGGTACATGTGACAGACGATTGCTGGATATTGTGTTTATATACACTCAGAAATCATTGGATTTAAAATCACTCTTCAACATAAAAATCTGTTTTCGCTTTGCTGGCTATGACCATGAATGAGCGAGAATACTAAATGTTGACTGCTCTCAAAAATTTAGCTACAACTCGCACAATGAAATAATGAAAATTTGCGGGAGAATGTAACACACAAATAAATTAACATATTACACACACATAAATTATGTTTTCATACAGTTAAAAACATCATAATATGTTTTAAGTATATGAAATAAACTTGTATAGGTGATTGTCTATTATTTAAAGCAAAGAACGAATAATAAAATACAGAAATACGACAGTAGGTTAAATTAATGATTTCTAGATTTATGTTTGCAATGAATTAAAGTAGCAATTATTTAAAGGAACCCAAAATATTTACAAAATTGTTCTTCAATATAAATTGAAAAAAATCTTAAATTAATACAACCTTGGAGTGTTCGGAGCATTGAGGATTCCGATTTTTGACGAACGAATTTTCGACCCTCCATTGTCCGCAATTCTTCATACATTGACTTAACTACAGGTAAGCTGCCTCATCTGAGGCTGCCATTTGGTTCAGTCAGAATATTAAGTCCAAGCCCCTCGGAAGAGAGCAGGGAACTCTGTCGAACGCGAACAAATGACGACGCCCTTTTTCTGAGCGGCTGTCGAAACAAAAAGTAGTGGTTGCGCAACGTAATCATGGGTCCAAGAACAGCAAGAATAGATGTTTCGCCAAAAAGGCACATGCTTTGTACGATGGTTCCCGCCTTATATGCTACTTTCCTTCTTAAAAGTTGCTTTCGGTGTCTTGTTTCCGAAAGTGCGCGCTTCGGTAACGTGTTATTAGTTCGGTAACTTCTGAATCGATCGTCGACCTTAACTACGCACGTGAGTCCTGTATTCCCACTCGCTGCGTTGCTTAAGGTTGTTCGTTCTTATGATCGACCACGGTGAAGAACCCCCAAATATATTTCAAATTCAAGTAAAATCTCTGTTCTGGAAAATGGCAAGAAATCATTTGTTCCTTACTGACCTAATTTATTAATAAAGTAATTTCAAAATATATATCTTTAATATTTTAGTTGTAGGATTACTTATTATAGGAAGAAAAAAATTGAACTTTTGCATTTTTGGAAAAATCAGGGTTTTCAGCCAGCACGAGACCCGCAGCATTCGCTTAAACGTCTTTCACATTCAACTGTCTCTCTGTTTCACTCTCCTTCTTTCACTAACACGTCTCTCACAATCCATGAACAAAATTTTATAAAAAACGATGGAGCCATTTAAAAAAAAAATTCTGAAAATGACCCAGGAGCTTCATGTAAAGTATCCAACAAAATTAAAATATCGATTTCAAATTGAAGAGGCCGCGACATCAGCGAGATCGCCCGGGGAATATTAATTTTGGAGAAAATCGGGTGAACGGTTTAGCCGCGAGTGTTCTTCAAAGGCAAACGGACAGACAGACTTTTGCCGCCATTCGATTCCACGGTATCGAGTCCCACAAATATGGATTCAGGCTATACCATGTGTTAGCAGTTTTTCTAAATTTAGTAACTGAACTTATTCACTTTTTCGTTGCCAGGGCCCTGTTATGACAGTTTTCCTGCTGAAAATTTGCAGTTTTTTCACGCATCATTATATAACTTTATAATTATAATAAAATTATATAACTTTCTTTTTTCTCCGTAGCGAGAAAGTAAAAGCCAGCACTAGTCTGTAAAGGAGTAAACTCACTGATCTGGTAAAAACTACATTGTTTTCCTAGAACAACTATTCCTTTTCTTTTATTTCTTCTTAAATATTTACTTACTTCATTTAATACTTCTCTTTTAACAATTTACAAATTATTTTTTATGTTGAAGTATACAAGCAGCTACTGTTAATGTATAGATGTAATGAAGGATTGAGTGTTTGACTAGTGATTCGCACGAACTTTAAGCACCGTTTCCAAGCATTTCTAGGTTATATAGATGATGATGTTCAACAAAGGAGTTAATATGTTGTCGGTAGTGTAGTGTCTTCAGCGAAGAGAGATAAATCAGAATAAGTGGAAATGTCATATCGTAGAGGCTCAGGACACTTTTTTGTGATACTCCTATCTGCATGCGATATTTTTGAAAAGGCATATTTACAGTAAATTTGAACATAAACTGTCGAATTGCAAGGAAACTTTGTATTACTTTAAAAATATATTGGGATATGTTTAGTTGCCGCAGTTTATACGATAAGACCGTAATATATACACGATGAAAGGCTCCTCTTATGTCTAGAAACACTCTTATCTCATCTCTATCTCTCCTTCATCTATCTCTGTGATGAAATCATTTTGTCGAACGATTGAATCTAATTCCAAATAAGTGAATTTTTGCTGCAGTTGGAAGGAGCTATATACGGCGTTTGGTTTTTGGATCTGATTGGGGCTTCTTGGGATTGCGAGTGGGATGATTGCATGTTTCCATGAAGCTGGCGAGTATCCAGTTCGAGTCCTGATAATGGCAGGATTTCCAATGCAACCCTCGTAGCTACGTCGAATCCTTCCGATGTTTGGAGGAGAATTCTAGAGACCGGCTGCCCTGCTCGGTAGTTTTCCTTAGTTTCTCCGATCAATAACAGGCGAATACAGAAGCAGTCGCCTAGCAAAAGGGATCACAGACCGCACGCGATCTTTCCTTCCCCTTCCTTGTTCTATCGTCACCCCTTACACACACACACACACACACACACACTACTATGCAGTACACTACGACACATGTCGGGAGATCAGTCGGGAGCTTAGAGCTCAACCTGTCTGGGGCGGTGCTCCGCCGGCTGTGATACCTGCACGGGGAAATCCCCGGTAGCCGACATAGGTCGGCGCCGAATCTTACCGGACGGGACGGGACGGGACGGGACGGGACGGGACGGGTCGGGTCGGGTCTGGTCGGGTCGGGTCGGGTCGGGTCGGGTCGGGTCGGGTCGGGTCGGGTCGGGTCGGGTCGGGTCCCTTATCTGGAATAAATGTTGCTTCACTATTGAATTCTCTTCTTTTGTTGTAGTGGTAGGAGTAGAGCTGAAGGTTAGTTACTATTTGGTTAGCAATTCAAAAAATAAAATCTGCAGGATTTTTTTTCCGTTTGAAATAATTTTAATTAGGAACGAAAATATATATTTTTCAAACGTTGCTAATATAGGTATGTTTTAAAATTTTATTTTCATTTACTTTGCTCGTTTTTTTTTAAAAAAACTTTTATTCACTCTGGAGCTCAAGGGATTCTCGAGCTGAAGAAAACGCGTGCTTAACGGCTCGCCCAGGTCGCCGCCGAATCTCCACCTCGGGGCTAGCAAATGCACTACACCTACGGGACTAAATTGGCGCGCCGGGGCACGCCAATCAGGCGCGAGGCAGGCGGGCGGGCGAGGCGAGGCGAGGCCGTGGGCGTGAGAGGGAGAGAGTTGCGAGGCGGTGCGTGGCGGGCGGTGGACGCAACATCTGGGCTCCGCTCGCCCGCGACCTTTCCCTCCCCCCCCCCCCACACACACACACACTCGATCAGCCGCCAGGAAACAGCTCCCGCGCTCGCAGCGCTCCACATCCACGGGCGCCCGTTTCGGAGGGTTTCCACGGGAGGCTAGCGTCAAGGGCGAGCGACTCCTGCACACCTTTTCTTTTCCTCGTTTAGAAAAAGCAAAAAACGTTTATTTTTTTCTGGTTCGTTATCACTTGTCAATGCCGTCGATACTGAACTCAATATACGCGGCGCAACTTGCCGGGACCGAGAGGGCCGTGCTGACGAGTGAAATACGAAAACAATTGAATGAGGCTAGATGTTCTCTTATGGAGGTAATAATGAGAGGGAAATACGAAGTGAGAGAATCAAGTTAACAACTAGTTAATTAGTAAATAAGACAATCTCAATCATTAAAATTACTTCGTAAAAATTAAAATCATGTAGGTATGTACGTGTGTTAACTAGTTCTAATGATCTGGATTTTTGTCGCCGCGATATCATTACAACCATTATAACCCGTGGTGCATAAATAACTATAATAGTTATAATTATTTCTGCTATGAAGTGTGAGAACGTGGTGTTCGTATACCTTAACTTAACATTCATGGAGCCTACATTCACCAGAAATAAAGTTCTTCGCAAAATAAAGAATAATGTCACCGTGCAAGCATTCTCTGCATATCACCTCATCTCGACTAATTGCATTTTACTAAACTGTAATGCCTTGGTTGCACATAGTACATTTCACTCCACTTCACAACGCAACACATCACTGCAAATAAATAATAACAATATTAATAATAAACATTCGATCAGATGGCCGAAATTACTAAGGCAGGAGTGCCGTAGCGGTGTCGGACTAGATCATCTCGGATTCGAGTCACGCCACGGGCAGGGTTGTGTTATGTATGCCTGTATGCGTGTGTCGTCCCTTCACTCCTCACTTCATCTTTATCTTCCATACCCCGAGGGCTCACAACACTGGGGGATAAAATTCGCATCTAGCTAAATGCTGATTTTATGATAAATTTCATGCACCTGCCACCGAGATAATAGTACTGAGCCCCGGTAAATGCAGGATGTATGTACGCGTTCTCCGATTCTCGAGCAAGTAATAATAATAACAACAATAATAATAATAAAATAAATGTATTTCACATAAATATCTAGAAATTGAACATGAAACTAATAAACCTACAACCGCACATACTTACTCGCACTGATTCTAAATTTGCAGTTTTCGAAAATTCAGAGTATTTAACGAAAGTGTGATCTGCACCAAATTGCTTACGTATTCCTCTTTAAATGACGTACTTTTCATTAACTATTGTATTAACATTTGTTTGAAAGTTGACAGTCGAAAGACGAAGCTAAACGGTCTGAGCCTTGTCACCAATAAAGACTATTTATTTATTTATTTATTTATTTATTTATTTATTTATTTATTTATTTATTTATTTATTTATTTATTTAAGTGTTACTTGTTTTATCCATGGGGAGAAATGTGAATATTTTGAGAAAATGTTTTTTGAATTAAATTTCGTGTTTAGAACTAGTCTCGCCTGAGGCGGTACACCCGCTGCGTTAGATATATGGCATGAGAATCCAGCAAATCAGCGAAGAGTTTTACTTGTCCACTATTCGTCACATGCAGTAGTTACTATTCTTTGGCCAAATAAATTATATAAAAACTAGTTTCGAAGCCGCTCTTGCCTTATAGAAAGTAATAGGACACGCAGAAGAGACGTGGTCGCGATGTGGGCATGGAATGCAGTTGCCGGCGGCGTTATGTAATTCTTTGCCCCAAGACGGCGTTGGAATGATCCTGCAGCTTCCTCTGTAGAACCGTGAGTCCGCCTCGCAGTACGGAGTGGTATCTGGGTCTCTGCTCGGCTCCGGACCTGGAGAGGTGGGTCAGCGCAGTGCCTCTGCCCGGGAGGTCCGATGTTCGAATCCCGACGGTGGCAGCATTGTCGGCGCTAGTTACAGAGCGAGGCCAACGTCAGCCGCCGTCGCAAGGAGAATTCTAGCGGTAGCTTTCCGTGATTTCCCCGATCAGCAGTACCTTCACAAACGGACTACTGATCGCGCGTGACCTTTCCCTTCCTCTTCCTTGTCTTATTCTCACCACACACACACACACACATGTATATAAATATATATATATATATATACACACACTGTCACACTTACATGCACTACACTAGCACAAAGGCCGGGAGATCGGTCGGGAGCTCAGAGCTTGTCCCGGCTGGGGCGGTGCCCCGCTGGTGGGAGATACCTGGTAACGAGTAACTCCTCCTCCCGAGGAAGAAAATATGCACTACACTAGCACAAAGGCCGGGAGAGCGGTCGGGAGCTTAGAGCTTGTCCCGGCTGGGGCGGTGCCCCGCTGGTGGGAGATACCAGGTAACGAGTAACTGCTCCTCCCGAGGAAGAAAATATGCACTACACTAGCACAAAGGCCGGGAGAGCGGTCGGGAGCTTAGAGCTTGTCCCAGCTGGGGTGCTGCCCCGCTGGTGGGAGATACCTATTTGAGGAAAACCCTGCTAGCTGACGGATAGGTTAGTGCTGGTTCTCGCCATCCAGCGGGGGAAGATTACTGCCACCTCCCGAGGAAAAAAATCACTACGCTTACGGGACAAATGGTCTGGGCAGTTGATGCGTCTAGAATCACTAACAGTCGATCTGGGCACCGAACATCAGGCAGGCATGGAAATGACACTTCTATTAAAATCGAAAACGGTTTTGCTTTAGTTTACTAGTTAATTCGGTTATTTGTTGCTGCTGTAATAAAAGTATGATGGCATTAGTAGGTAGGGTTTTTACCTACAGCAAAGCGTGCGTGAAATTAGTTGACATGATTTGAGAAGACGTCTGAAAAACGTAACAAACTGTGAAAAAATAAACTTTTTCACTATGAAGACACGTCTCCATATAAAAAAATATTTTTATTATCTTGAGAAACTTTTCTTCATGTCCACTCTTAATGCCTTTTTCCTTCCAAAACGTAACTGGCTATTTTAAAGAAATTTAAGTAAATAACGTGGGCGGGAAATGTCTCTCTGCACTGAGCCGAATCAGGGCCTCCTATTAAAAACTGCATTTATGTTATTAGCAACCAGATCAATTGGCAACAAGAGAAGGGGACAACACTTGCAGCATATGTTATGATTGTGGCGCGTACGCAATGTAAGTTTTCATTTCTTGCAAGATGCGCTTCGTGTTACCAACATAATTTCTGTTGCAAGCAGTCTCACCAGCAAGGTGCCACGGCTGAAAGACGTTTCTGGCGCGCTGTGGAATCCATCGTTCGAATTACGAAGTGGGAAGAATTTCCACTGATACATTTTCATCAAAAACTGTTTATTGATGACACAGCCGGGAGGGAAAAGAGATACGAGGTGAGATGGAGAATAAAATGTCACGGTCGAGCTTGTTCTCAGAAGCATCACGTGCAATGCAGGATAACTCTGAGCCGAAACACTTCAGGGTTGAATTCCCGGAATCAGATTAATGTCGGACTTCTCATAAAGTCGAAAACTACATGTCGTTGTCATTGCAAAGAAATGGGCATGACCATCAGATAAAGAGGTGTGGTGGGAAGTTGGACATACTCATTGGCTCCACTGGCAGAGAGTTGGCTCAGCGAGAACATCGCCGCTGTTTCTGCAGCGGCTCTGACTGGAGGATTTTAGGGTACGAGTCATGACCAAGGTACGAGAGTCGACTGTCTAGTAAGCAGGGGCGCAAATTACCTAACGCTAAAAAGGGGGGAGGGTGTTTGAGATAGCGTTACGCTGCGTCGGAAGTAGGGGTGTTAGTTCAGTGTTACGTAACATTTTTTAAAATTTTTCGACGTCAGGCGAAACAATTACCTTTTTGTATCTTATACCAAACCATTAAAATATTAATTAGTTACTTAAAAAACAATAAATTGAAATCATTATGAGTAATTTGTTACAATAACTGGAAGTATTTTTACACAGTGTGTATTAAACGATTATTTTATTCAAAACCGATGTATTCTAGAGTCCAGTTAATTTCGCGCAGTAGATGTGGCTAATGCGTTATCCTCGATGAATGTGTGTAACACATGTAGGGAAGTTTCACGTCTCTGCGTTCTTCCTTCACACGACCCTTGTTCCCAATTTCATTGTTAGGTGTAGCCAGCAACGGCAATTAAATCTTACTTTAATTATCAAAAATTGTAAAAAATAACACAAATGTAATTAATACATTTTTCCGTCGTATAATTTGTATTTACTTCTTGTAAATGGGGAGGGGTGTTTTTATCAAATGTTGCGTATTTATTCAGAGAGATTCAAGTGCGCTTTACGTGTGTGTTATGGTGGGGGATGGGTATCCAAAATACTCTAAATTTGCGTTATGTAATTTAGGGTCGGCCCCTGAAGTAATGTTTGAATGAGTGTTCATTTTTCATTAGTAAGTCTTATTAAAAGTATATTACGTTATATTTATGAAATTCCATTCGTGAATAATTCTTAATAAATTCCTCTTGTGGTTTGGGCGTCTCAGATAAATGCCCTCCACGCTTCGTGAGTCGTGAAATTGCCAGTCGTTATGTTAAAAAATTGAATTTACCTGCTAACAATTTCTGCAGCAGCCAACGCTTTTGTCCTTTGTTTTGTGTGGCGACTATTGCTTGTTGACGCTGGAGAAACAACAGGATTTCGAAGTGATAAAACCAGTGCCATAAGTCTTGATCTAGGAAAGAGGTACTTTGTTTCTGATTGGTTCACAGATGTTGAACTCTTACACCCTGTTGGTTTAAATGTAATGAGTGGAATAAGAAATTTAAAAATTTTGCCGAGTATGCAATATACAATAATAGTTGTTTCTATAAGAAATTACTCAATTTTTTAATACAATTTAATATAAAATTTAAAAAAGGTCACATTAATAATACATTAGTTGAGAACCAAAATTTTCTCTTCTGCTTTCTAGTAGAGTCATTTACGCAACCATCTTTGTCTAACCATTGACTTTGAGACCATCATACAAACACCAGTCGATAAAGTACGAATTGTTTTGATGGTAAATGTAGAGCCTAATTGAGGATTGCGATTTTGTTGTCAAAACATTAAAGTTAAATCTATAGTTCGTTTACTAATGCAAATGAGTTTTCTATCATTCAAGAATAAAACTTATTAATTTTCAAATGTTGCCTACTTCGTTTGCTAATGAAATCATTTCAGCAGTCACGTATGAGACCTTCTTTGTCTAGGCATTCGCAGTGGGACCATCATACGAAAACCAGTCGATCGAGAACAAATTGCTCTGATGGTAAATGCAGAGCCACAATTGAGGATTGCTATTTTGTTATCAATACTATAACGTTAAACTTATAGTTCGTTTACCAGTGCAAATAAGGTTTCTGAGGCTCAAGAACGAAACTTGGTAATTTTCAAATGTTGCCTACTTGGCTTGCTCATCAAATAAATCAAATCAAAATTTTTTCAGCAGAGTGACATATGCGAGCTTGTTTGTGTCGCCATTGACATTGGGACGTTCGTCGTCCGAACAACGGTCAATGGAGTGCGAGTTGCCCTGGTCGGGGGGGGGGGGGGGGGAGATTGCAGGAGTGACGGATGGCTGGGCCGGGCTCCTGGGAAGCGATTAGTGACCGCGAGAGCGTGGACGGCGGAATGCGACCTTGCGTTTTGTGAGAGAAAGCGACGTTGCCGCAACTTTTTTCAATAAAATGCGGTAGTCGCTGACCGGGAAGTCTGAGTGTTCGAGTCCCGACGGTGACATTTTCGATACTAGCTACACAAATACGTCGGATCTAGCCACCGTCTGGGGAAGAATTCTGGTGGCCGTTTGTTTTCATTGGTACTTTTCCTTGGTTTCTTTTTCTTTTTTATCTATCGAGTTAGGTGGCTCAGGGTATCAGTTGATCTCTCTGCAGTGCCTGTGACCGGGAGGTCCTAATGTTGGGTTCCGACGGTGTCAATTTCGACACTACATACACAACTAGGTCGGATACAGCCGCTGTCTGGAGAATTCTAGTTTCTGGATGTTCCCATTGGTACTATTCCGTTGTTTCTTTCTTCCTTTCTTTCTTTCTTTCTTTCTTTTCTTTTCTTTCTTCTAGCTTACGTGGCCAGAGCACTAATTGACAACATTGCAGGGTCTCTGGCCTGGACGACCTAGGGCTGCATTCCAGATAGTGGCTGGATTTTCGACACGAGCTAGACAGCTCTGTCGGATTCAGCCGCTTTCTGGAGGAGAATTCTAGAAGCCGGCTGCTCTGATGGGATACTTTGCGTGTTTTCTCCGATCAACACCAGGCGAATGCCGGAGCAGTACCGTTACAAACAAACAATGGACAGCGCGCGATCATTCCTTCATCTACCTTACCCTATCCTCACCCCTTACAACTAGCATGCACCACACTCCACACATGGCGGGAGACCGGTGGGAAGCTTAGAGCTCTTCCCGGCTGTGATGGTTAAGATCAACACCAGGCGAATGCCGGAGCAGTACCCAAACAAACTGGTCACGGACCGCGCGCGATCTTTCCTTCATCTACCTTATCCCATCCTCACCCTGTGCACACACACACACACACACACGTACACTAACATATACGCCAGTCAGGAACTTAGAGCTTGTCCCGGCTGGGGAGGTGCCTTGCTGGAGGGGGATACCAGGTGGGGAAAACCCCCTAGCCGACGTGTTGTTCAGCGCCTGATCTCACGTTGCAGCGGCAGAACACCTCCATTTCACGGTATACAGCATGGACTATACTAACGGAACTAATGACCGTAGTAGTAGCCGCGCTTGAAATACAATGAGTCAACTAAATTAGTGATAAATCTAGAAATTCGCTTTAAATGCTATTCTAAATACATTTTCACTAATAAGTATTCAAGCCAGAACGCATTTTCCTTGTTATAATTTAACAGGGGAACTGGGTAGGGGGGTTGGTCTGGAAAATATTTCGGAATTAACAATTGAGGTATGTTCGTGCCAGTCGCTAGTCACTCAATCATTTATTAATCTACAGATTAAGAAAAGCTGCTTGTAGAAGTAAACGGAGCATTTAAATAATTATTTGTAAATAGTTGAAAGAGAAGTATTGAATAGTTTCTTTAGAAAACAATGTTTACTAATAAATTTTGTCTCCCGCATAATTCCATTTCTTAAGTTGGCAATACCTAATATAGGTTGGCTTTGGCTCCCGTACTTTTCTTTGTTTCTGCGTTGAACACTACTCCACATTGTTTATAGGGAATGTGAATTATAGCCAGATAGTTTGTGCTTGTGGGTGACGTAAAATGTCAAATTAGGGTGATTTTATTTCGTACTCCAAGACAAACAATCGTCACAATATGATTTGTACAGTGTATCTTCTAAGCCGAGAGCTACTGCTTCCTGTTGCGATGCGTTTTTTATTATTTCTCACAACGCCCAGTGAGATACGTTACATTTAATACCATCTTATTCCTAAAAAAATGTCTGCGTATTGAATAAAAGGAAATGGCTCCTTCATTGTATAACATTTCAATTCTTCTATTCCCGCGAAGGGTTTTCCATAAGAGGCTGTAGTAATTTAAACTTCTTTTATTAAAAAAGTTAGGCCGGCAAAAGGCCAATTTTTTTCTTACCGTCTTGAAGAACAGAGTTTTTGCTTTAATTTAAAGTATTTTTTGTTGATACTTCACCGTACAAACACACGACCTTAATTTAAGGCAAGTTCGCTCGAGAAGAGCTCGTAGTAAGCGCCTCAGTTTCAACGGCGAAGTGCTTTGGCGCAGCCATCTCGATGAACTGCCCCTATTGCAAATAAACTCGCTGCTCGGCCGACAAGCTCGCGAGGGCAATTGAAAACAAAAGAAACAGGAGTGAGCCTGTGGGCGCTCAGGCTGCCCGCTGGCGAAGCGAGGCGAGGCGGACAGAAATTCTCGTTACTACTCTTCCTTTCCTGGCTTTCTACACAACCAAAGGCAGCCTTTGTCTGCGGATGTCTCTGCGACTCAAACAGCAGTCCGCGGCATTTGCCGTAAACCTTCTTTCTCATACACGATATATGTAAGTTGTTCTACATTTATGCAGATCCTATGATGAGTAAGCTGGCGAAATTCCTTATATTATCAATTGAAATGTTGGTAAAAACAACACCTTTTATTCAAAAATAGAGCCAAAATACAATATTAATAAATGAATAATATTCGAATGATGGGTGTAAAATATAAGTATTGTGGTGAGTTATCGTTGGCATTTCCAATGAAATAATTATATGCGTCGTCATTGCCAACAATATTATTTATTAAAAAAAGCAGCTTTCGATGGCTTAGCCATCATCATCAGTTTAGGTAGTCGTTTTTGTGGCTTCCATACAGCAGAAAACTGATGATAATGCTATCGAAAGCTGCTTTTTTAATAAATAATATTGTTGGCAATGACGACACATTTAATTATTTTGATGGGTATAAAGTTCATTTCAGATTCACTATACAACTAGCGCAGTCATTTTAAATGGTGAGAAAGGAAAAACAAAGGCCTCCCCTCGTCCACAAGTGGTATTCTGTGAAGAAATGTACCTACTCTCCCGGCGTGTCGGTCTCAATCACTAATGTGCTCTGACCTCCCTCTTGAAGAGAAGAAGAGTTGTTGATTGGTTAGTGATTCTGAGCGCGTCAACTGCTAAGGTCTTAGTCCCGCAAGTGTACTGCATGTTTTCTCCTCGGGATGTGCTGTGCATCATTCTCCACTGATTGGCGTCATCTGGCGCCGACCTGCAGTCGGCTAACGGTGATTTCCCCAACCAGGTATCTCCCCGAAGCGGGGCACCGCCCCAGCTGGGACAATCTCTAAGATCCCGACTGGACATGTGTGGTAGTGTTGGGCAAGTGTAAGGGGGGAGGATAGGACAAGGAATGGAAGGAAAGGTCGTGGACGGTCCGTGGCCCGTTTGTTAGGTGTCTCCTCCGGCATTCTCTTGATATTTATTGGCGAAACCACGGTAAAGTACCTATCTAAGCAGCCCTTCTCTAGAATTCTCGACCACACCACCACTGACCTCGACTTATCTAGCTAGCTGGTCAAAAATTATTTCACCGTCAGGAGTGGAATATAATGACCTCCCGGTCAGAGGCACTGCAGGCACATGACTTGATGCTCTGAGCCACCTCTCCCAGTGAGGTTTTGTAATTGATTCCAAATGTTAGGACCCGACCCCTGTTTTCTGGTAGCTTGTAGGAGGGAAGATTGAAAGATTGGGTCGCTCCCCAAGTTATCAACCCCCTCTCGAGGTTGACAAGGGACATTGGAAATAGAAAATACAATTTGTTTCCTATTTCCCATTGTGGAGCCCCTAACATTTAATGTAGGGCGCAATGCTCTTTGTGCACAAGATTCTTTTCATATGCATGTGGGGGTGACTCACCAGATTGGAGACAGGATGAGGAAGGTCTTTTTTAACGCACTGCTTGGGCATTGACGTCTTGATCAATGAAACAATTTACAATTCAATATAGGAAAGAATAGTGGGAACGAGAGGCGAAAAGTGTGGTTGTTCCCAGAGGCGTTCAGTGGATGAGTCTAGACGGGCAACTTTCCCCAGACCTCCTCTAAATTAGGACCCAACAAATTAAAGAAAATTTATTTCCTTCAGTCAATTTTTTGGAAAACGTCTTTTACTGTAGTTTAAATATGATTCACTTTAAAATATATTAATGATAATAAACGCCGATCATGGCATTTATTATTGTCCTTAAATTATCGTGACTGTCTTCAATCAAAGAATCGCGGTTTCGAGTCCCGCCTCGGGCATGCTTGTGTTTGTGTCTGTATGTTTGTGATTGTCCATTTCATCCTTCATGATTGTTATTCACCTCATGCCTCAGGGATAACAACCCTGGGTGTGAGGAAGGATTCAGCTTAAAATTCTAATTCCGCCATAAAAGTGGTGTGGACATACCCTAGGTGACTGAGCCCCGGTGGGTTGCACGTTCGCGTGGACCCGAGAGGGCCAATTCACGACAAACAAACAAAGGGGCGGCTCAGGGCATCCAACAGTAACAAGATTTTCGGCACTAGCTTATCAGATAACTCAAGTTCTACGCTGTCAGGCAGAAGAATTGTAGCGGCCGGCTGCTCCGAGCGGTAGTTTTGCGTGATTTCTCCGCCACCACACCAGGTGAATACCGAAGCAGGACCGTATCAAATGAGCCACGGACCGCGAAAGATCTTTTCTTCTTCTTCCAAGGCCTATCTTCACCCTCTTCACACATACAGTTTCACTAACATGCACTACACTAGCACAAAGGCCGGGAGAGCGGTCGGGAGCTTAGAGCTTGTCCCGGCTGGGGCGGTGCCCCGCTGGTGGAAGATACCTGGTAACGAGTAACTCCTCCTCCCGAGGAAGAAAATATGCACTACACTAGCACAAAGGCCGGGAGAGCGGTCGGGCGCTTAGAGCTTGTCCCGGCTGGGGCGGTGCCCCGCTGGTGGGAGATACCTGGTAACGAGTAACTCCTCCTCCCGAGGAAGAAAATATGCACTACACTAGCACAAAAGCCGGGAGAGCGGTCGGGAGCTTAGAGCTTGTCCCGGCTGGGGCGGTGCCCCGCTGGTGGGAGATACCTGGTAACGAGTAACTCCTCCTCCCGAGGAAGAAAATATGCACTACACTAGCACAAAAGCCGGGAGAGCGGTCGGGAGCTTAGAGCTTGTCCCGGCTGGGGCGGTGCCCCGCTGGTGGGAGATACCTGGTAACGAGTAACTCCTCCTCCCGAGGAAGAAAATATGCACTACACTAGCACAAAAGCCGGGAGGCCGGTCGGGAGCTTAGAGCTTGTCCCGGCTGGGGCGGTGCCCCGCTGGAGGGAGATACCTGGTAACGAGTAACTCCTCCTCCCGAGGAAGAAAATATGCACTACACTAGCACAAAAGCCGGGAGGCCGGTCGGGAGCTTAGAGCTTGTCCCGGCTGGGGCGGTGCCCCGCTGGTGGGAGATACCTGGTAACAAGTAACTCCCCTCCCGAGGAAGAAAATATGCACTACACTAGCACAGAGGCCGGGAGAGCGGTCGGGAGCTTAGAGCTTGTCCCGGCTGGGGCGGTGCCCCGCTGGTGGGAGATACCTGGTAACGAGTAACTCCTCCTCCCGAGGAAGAAAATATGCACTACACTAGCACAAAGGCCGGGAGAGCGGTCGGGAGCTTAGAGCTTGTCCCGGCTGGGGCGGTGCCCTGCTGGTGGGAGATACCTGGTAACGAGTAACTCCTCCTCCCGAGGAAGAAAATATGCACTACACTAGCACAAAGGCCGGGAGAGCGGTCGGGAGCTTAGAGCTTGTCCCGGCTGGGGCGGTGCCCCGCTGGTGGGAGATACCTGGTAACGAGTAACTCCTCCTCCCGAGGAAGAAAATATGCACTACACTAGCACAAAGGCCGGGAGAGCGGTCGGGAGCTTAGAGCTTGTCCCGGCTGGGGCGGTGCCCCGCTGGAGGGAGATACCTGGTAACGAGTAACTCCTCCTCCCGAGGAAGAAAATATGCACTACACTAGCACAAAGGCCGGGAGAGCGGTCGGGAGCTTAGAGCTTGTCCCGGCTGGGGCGGTGCCCTGCTGGTGGGAGATACCTGGTAACGAGTAACTCCTCCTCCCGAGGAAGAAAATATGCACTACACTAGCACAAAGGCCGGGAGTGCGGTCGGGAGCTTAGAGCTTGTCCCGGCTGGGGCGGTGCCCCGCTGGTGGGAGATACCTGGTAACGAGTAACTCCTCCTCCCGAGGAAGAAAATATGCACTACACTAGCACAGAGGCCGAGAGACCGGTCGGGAGCTTAGAGCTTGCCCGGCTGGGGCGGTGCCCCGCTGGTGGGAGATACCTGGTAACGAGTAACTCCTCCTCCCGAGGAAGAAAATATGCACTACACTAGCACAGAGGCCGGGAGACCGGTCGGGAGCTTAGAGCTTGCCCGGCTGGGGCGGTGCCCCGCTGGTGGGAGATACCTGGTAACGAGTAACTCCTCCTCCCGAGGAAGAAAATATGCACTACACTAGCACAAAGGCCGGGAGAGCGGTCGGGAAGTTAAAGCTTGTCCCGGTTGGGGCGGTGCCCCGCTGGTGGGAGATACCTGGTAACGAGTAACTCCTCCTCCCGAGGAAGAAAATATGCACTACACTAGCACAAAGGCCGGGAGAGCGGTCGGGAGGTTAGAGCTTGTCCCGGTTGGGGCGGCGCCCCGGTAGTGGGAGATACCTGGTAACGAGTAACTCCTCCCGAGGAAGAAAATATGCACTGCACTAGCACAAAGGCCGGGAGAGCGGTCGGGAGCTTAGAGCTTGTCCCGGCTGGGGCGGTGCCCCGCTGGTGGGAGATACCTGGTAACGAGTAACTCCTCCTCCCGAGGAAGAAAATATGCACTACACTAGCACAGAGGCCGGGAGACCGGTCGGGAGCTTAGAGCTTGCCCGGCTGGGGCGGTGCCCCGCTGGTGGGAGATACCTGGTAACGAGTAACTCCTCCTCCCGAGGAAGAAAATATGCACTACACTAGCACAGAGGCCGGGAGAGCGGTCGGGAGCTTAGAGCTTGTCCCGGCTGGGGCGGTGCCCCGCTGATGGGAGATACCTGGTAACGAGTAACTCCTCCTCCCGAGGAAGAAAATATGCACTACACTAGCACAAAGGCCGGGAGAGCGGTCGGGAGCTTAGAGCTTGTCCCGGCTGGGGCGGTGCCCCGCTGGTGGGAGATACCTGGTAACGAGTAACTCCTCCTCCCGAGGAAGAAAATATGCACTACACTAGCACAGAGGCCGGGAGAGCGGTCGGGAGCTTAGAGCTTGTCCCGGCTGGGGCGGTGCCCCGCTGGTGGGAGATACCTGGTAACGAGTAACTCCTCCTCCCGAGGAAGAAAATATGCACTACACTAGCACAAAGGCAGGGAGAGCGGTCGGGAGCTTAGAGCTTGTCCCGGCTGGGGCGGTGCCCCGCTGATGGGAGATACCTGGTAACGAGTAACTCCTCCTCCCGAGGAAGAAAATATGCACTACACTAGCACAAAGGCCGGGAGAGCGGTCGGGAGCTTAGAGCTTGTCCCGGCTGGGGCGGTGCCCTGCTGGTGGGAGATACCTGGTAACGAGTAACTCCTCCTCCCGAGGAAGAAAATATGCACTACACTAGCACAAAGGCCGGGAGAGCGGTCGGGAGGTTAGAGCTTGTCCCGGTTGGGGCGGCGCCCCGGTAGTGGGAGATACCTGGTAACGAGTAACTCCTCCCGAGGAAGAAAATATGCACTGCACTAGCACAAAGGCCGGGAGAGCGGTCGGGAGCTTAGAGCTTGTCCCGGCTGGGGCGGTGCCCCGCTGGTGGGAGATACCTGGTAACGAGTAACTCCTCCCGAGGAAGAAAATATGCACTACACTAGCACAGAGGCCGGGAGAGCGGTCGGGAGCTTAGAGCTTGTCCCGGCTGAGGCGGTGCCCCGCTGGTGGGAGATACCTGGTAACGAGTAACTCCTCCTCCCGAGGAAGAAAATATGCACTACACTAGCACAGAGGCCGGGAGACCGGTCGGGAGCTTAGAGCTTGCCCGGCTGGGGCGGTGCCCCGCTGGTGGGAGATACCTGGTAACGAGGAACTCCTCCTCCCGAGGAAGAAAATATGCACTACACTAGCACAAAGGCCGGGAGAGCGGTCGGGAGCTTAGAGCTTGTCCCGGCTGGGGCGGTGCCCCGCTGGAGGGAGATACCTGGTAACGAGTAACTCCTCCTCCCGAGGAAGAAAATATGCACTACACTAGCACAAAGGCCGGGAGAGCGGTCGGGAGCTTAGAGCTTGTCCCGGCTGGGGCGGTGCCCTGCTGGTGGGAGATACCTGGTAACGAGTAATTCCTCCTCCCGAGGAAGAAAATATGCACTACACTAGCACAAAGGCCGGGAGAGCGGTCGGGAGCTTAGAGCTTGTCCCGGCTGGGGCGGTGCCCCGATGGTGGGAGATACCTGGTAACGAGTAACTCCACCTCCCGAGGAAGAAAATATGCACTACACTAGCACAAAGGCCGGGAGAGCGGTCGGGAGCTTAGAGCTTGTCCCGGCTGGGGCGGTGCCCCGCTGGAGGGAGATACCTGGTAACGAGTAACTCCTCCTCCCGAGGAAGAAAATATGCACTACACTAGCACAAAGGCCGGGAGAACGGTCGGGAGCTTAGAGCTTGCCCGGCTGGGGCGGTGCCCCGCTGGTGGGAGATACCTGGTAACGAGTAACTCCTCCTCCCGAGGAAGAAAATATGCACTACACTAGCACAAAGGCCGGGAGAGCGGTCGGGAGCTTAGAGCTTGTCCCGGCTGGGGCGGTGCCCCGCTGGAGGGAGATACCTGGTAACGAGTAACTCCTCCTCCCGAGGAAGAAAATATGCACTACACTAGCACAAAGGCCGGGAGAGCGGTCGGGAGGTTAGAGCTTGTCCCGGTTGGGGCGGCGCCCCGGTAGTGGGAGATACCTGGTAACGAGTAACTCCTCCCGAGGAAGAAAATATGCACTGCACTAGCACAAAGGCCGGGAGAGCGGTCGGGAGCTAAGAGCTTGTTCCGGCGGGGGCGGTGCCCCGCTGGTGGGAGATACCTGGTAACGAGTAACTCCTCCTCCCGAGGAAGAAAATATGCACTACACTAGCACAAAGGCAGGGAGAGCGGTCGGGAGCTTAGAGCTTGTCCCGGCTGGGGCAGTGCCCCGCTGGTGGGAGATACCTGGTAACGAGTAACTCCTCCTCCCGAGGAAGAAAATATGCACTACACTAGCACAAAAGCCGGGAGAGCGGTCGGGAGCTTAGAGCTTGTCCCGGCTGGGGCGGTGCCCCGCTGATGGGAGATACCTGGTAACGAGTAACTCCTCCTCCCGAGGAAGAAAATATGCACTACACTAGCACAAAGGCAGGGAGAGCGGTCGGGAGCTTAGAGCTTGTCCCGGCTGGGGCGGTGCCCCGCTGGAGGGAGATACCTGGTAACGAGTAACTCCTCCTCCCGGGGAAGAAAATATGCACTACACTAGCACAAAGGCCGGGAGAGCGGTCGGGAGCTTAGAGCTTGTCCCGGCTGGGGCGGTGCCCCGCTGGTGGGAGATACCTGGTAACGAGTAACTCCTCCTCCCGAGGAAGAAAATATGCACTACACTAGCACAAAGGCCGGGAGAGCGGTCGGGAGCTTAGAGCTTGTCCCGGCTGGGGCGGTGCCCCGCTGGAGGGAGATACCTGGTAACGAGTAACTCCTCCTCCCGGGGAAGAAAATATGCACTGCACTAGCACAAAGGCCGGGAGAGCGGTCGGGAGCTTAGAGCTTGTCCCGGCTGGGGCGGTGCCCCGCTGGAGGGAGATACCTGGTTGGGGAAAATCCCGCTAACCGAAGATCACCGCCACTTTCCGACGAAAAACATGCACTCCACTTACGGGACTAATTACCCTTCTAGTTGACGCGGCCGGAATCACTAATGAATCAAAGGGCGAAATACGTGGGGAGCTTGTGTTGTGAGTTAGGGGTCCCGGTTGTCCCCTCGGGGCGCGCCTGTGGCCGGTGGCGCGTCCGGCGGATCCGCGCGCCGCAGCGACGGAGCGGGTGGGGGCGGGGGGAGGGGGAGGCTACTACAGGTTCGCTCTCTCCCGCGGCGCGGCGTTCCACGCAGTCTGCGTCCACCGGCGCCGTAAATCTCCACACGCCCGGAGTCAAGGGCAGCCGCCGCCGCGCCATCTGGCTGCCGGCGCCTTCAAAGGACGAGCCGCCGCCGCCGCCGCCGCTCAGGTCGCTCAGGGGCGTCGCGCTGCCACTTGCGACGGAAGCTCTAGCCGCGGGGCTGGGGCCTATTCACAAGAATTAGATTCGTTCGTTCGTTATTTCGGATGTCCGGGCGCGTCAGCTGCAAGGGAAAGTGGTTCCGTAAGGCCGCTTGTCCACGCCGCCACAGAAGCGCGGGAACGTCAATCATCAGGGCTCTTCGCCGACGACGGACAAAGAGACCGAAGCAGGTACCTGCTGCGGTCCCTTTGTCCGTCGTCGCCGGAGGGTCGGCGAAGAGCCCTGATGATTGACGTTCGCGCGCTTCTGCCGCGGCGTGGGCAATAGGCCTATGTGTAGTGTTATCTGGAGGTGACAGAGATCTGCCCCCGCTCGATGGGGAGATTCGGAGCTGCCCAACAGCCTAGGGGATTGGGGTTTCCCCAACCAGGTGTTTCCTTCCAGCGGGGCACCAGCACAGCCGGGACAAGCTGCCGATAGATGCCCCAGCATCTGTGGGAGTGTAGGCCATGTTAGCGTGTTTGTGTGTGTAAGAGGTGAGGATAGAACAAGTAAGAGGAACACGCCCTGTGTGTGGCACTTTGCTAGGGTTAGGTGGGCCGAATTCACCCGCTGCACCCAGGAGAAATCAAGCGGATTTGGGTTCAGGTGAAGGCGCATTTTTCCTGCTTGCTACAGAGTTAGGTCGACATCAGTCGCTGTCTGGAAGAACATTCTAGCGGCTGGCTGCTCTTAACGGAGGTTTTCTCTGGTTTCTCGACTCGACACCGGAAAAGTACCGGAGCAGTGCCCTGAGAAACGGGCCGTGGACCGCACTCAATCTTTGGTTCTTCTTCCCTTTCCTGTCCTCGCCCCCTTACTTGCACACTCGTTCACTTACATGCCCTACACCACCACACACGCCGGGAGGTAAGTCTGGGGGTGGACCTTGTACAGGCTGAGGAGGTGCGTCGCTGTGTGAGAAATACCTGGTTGGGGAAATCCCATAAGCGGACGGGTAGTTCGGCACTGGATTTGACCATCCATCGGGAGAGGATCCCAACCTTTTTCCACGATTAACATTCACTACACTAACGGGAGTAATATCCACAGATTTTGACATGCCCAGAAACACAAAATAATCAAATACCACCCAACCATTGCCTCTACACCTACCACTATCACCCCCTCCCCAGCATTTGGTCCACCGACATTTCGTGAAAAGTGTTGTAAGGTGGCCACGTCATCATAAATAACTTAATTGGTTGGGAGCACGTGAAATTGTAAGCAACAGATCGTGAATCATTTGTCTGAACTGCAAAAAGTACGAATTGAATCAATGTAGTTACTTAAAATTCGCAATAATTGTATGGCTTCTTATAAGAGTTCTGCCTTATAAGTAATTAAATTTAAAAGAAAATATTAGAAATTGTAGATGTAGAAAAGCGATAAGGTATGTGTCACTCTGATTGTGCCTTTACGAAAAAAGTATTTTTGTTTCTTCAATAAACTATTTCGATATTTAAATGTGGTATCGAGGAATAAGAAACTGGCGATATCATGAGTATACAAAAATATGTAAGGGATGGCAGCCCTGCTCATGTGGCTTTTAGCCCCCTGGCTTCCCGAGGCCCAGTTCGCCAGTTCAAACCCAACTGAAGGCTGTGGAATGTCATAGAGAGGAAAATTCTACGTGTCACACTTGTGATATGTGTAAAAGGTCCACAGACATTTGTCTAACATCCTTATGCCCTGAGTAAGAGACGGAGAAGAGCATGAGATTGTTTTCATGTTGATCCAAGCCGCAGAATATAGGAATAAAAAAGTTGGTATCGTGTTGGTAAATTGGATTATTTTTGGGTTTCCGGGCGTGTTTATAGCAAAGATTATTTGACCTGATAAGATGGTGAATTTTTTTATCCTTGAAGGTGGCGGTGTTCCTCTCGGATGGAGCCGTGAAATCCTCTGCCGACTTACAGTAGCTATACGTCGGCTTGATGCGTTTCCCATCCAAGTATCTCTCTGAGTGGGACACCGCTCTCCCGGGACAAGCTCTTCATTTGTCATAATATATATATATATATATATATATATATATATATATATATAGTAACGTAGTGCTTGGATGTGTGTGAGTTAGGGGTGAGGATACGCCAAGAAAGAAGGAGGAAATATATCGCGTGGTCCGTAGCCCGTTTGTTAGAGTACTGCTCGGGCATTCGCCTTGTAAAGAGGGAAAATGTCCGTCTGGCCCTCGGAATTCTCTTCCGGACAGCGGCTCAATTCGGCCTAGCTGTGTCTGTATGTAGTGCCCAAAATTCTCAGGAGTCGGGACTTGTCCTAAGCACCTCTCAGAGTGGTGAAATGCTGTGGCTGCAACAGAAAGTACCCTGACCTATCTTAGCCAGCTACTAATTTTTAAAAACTCCCACCCCAATACAAATCGGAGTAGGGATGGCCCAATGGACACATTTCAATATCATGCACATTAAATAAAATATTTTAATGGTAGACTGTGTTATTGGGTTTATGCCTACCAAAAGAAGGCTCAGAGGTAGTATGAACATAGTTTGAACATTTACTTGCGTGTAAAAGATCCTCAAGCCTAAATGACGCCTCTGAGCTAAATTCAAATCGCCTGTTTCTCGCCCAAGAAATACCTCCTTCCTCTGCTAGTTGATGAAAGGAGCGTAGCGAAATTTACGTGGTCAGGCGGAAGAGCAGGCCTGATGGCCCGAGTCTCGCCACGTAAAATAAGGCAAATTCAATTCAATTGAATTCAATTCAATTCAAATAGTTGAAGAGCCTGTGCTTCAAAGTGAAGGGTCTCCAAGAACGGCAATTTCTTCGGAAGGAAAAGTGTTCACATTCATCTTTATTGTTCAATAAAGAAATCGATGATGTTCGCTTACGGTTTAGAGTTCGAGAAAAGTAAGTTTTTTGACACAATATTTGGCAGCATATTGATGAAGCATCTTTTATTGGTTTTGATTCGTAAAACTAGAAAACACTGAAATTAAAATACATCACTTTGAAAATAAGCTCTTCTCGTTCATACTACCTCTGAGCTTTCTTTTAGTGGGCATAAACCCAATATCACATCCTAAACATGTTACATTAAACTCATGACGATGAAATTTCTTGTGACCTTCGTGTTACGTTCGATACTTTGGGTCATGAACTTGACGCAGCAACTAAAAAAAAGATCGCGTGCTTAAGCACAGTAGATATGCGATTATCTGCATTAATAGGTACTGGTACCTCCGCGTTTTATCAAATATCCAGATAATTGGATAAACCATGACAAAAAGTCATTTGTTAAAAAATCTAAATTTGTTTACACATACTACAATAATAATAATAATTTAAAGAATCCAAACCACTGTTGTATACAGTTTGTATCGTATTATAAGTTCGTGAACAATCCTGTGAGAGACAGATTGCAGTTTTAAATCGTTCTCCTGCAGCCAAGTGTCGCCGCCGCTTGTCAGTGAGCGTCTGTGTATGATCACACGCAGACTGTATTCATTGTTCATACATTTTTTTTAAATTTGTTAGACTTCGCTTTTCATTGATCGCTGAAAAGTTTGTCTTTCGCTATAGATTGATTTTAGGTCAATTTTCAATCAATAAAGAAACGCACTGTGCACTGAAAAATCTATAGGCGAAAACCCATTTGTTGTTTTAATAGAGTAATTTTAGACGTACAGATTTATCTTTCCTCAAATGAACCGGTTTTTTGGAGTTCAGATAATTGGCGGTGTCCTGTACATATTTCTCTTAGGTAACAGAAGCCGTATTGGCCCATGCAGTGTTATCGTCAGCTTCGCGAATACTGCAATAACATAGTACAGTACGTACGGATACACAGTTCGTTACTTACCAAGAAACGAAACACGCGAATAGCGAATTTGTAATGGTTGATGGCTACTTCCTGAGAGTCTTTGTTGACGCAAGACAACACTGAGGAAGAGAATCAAATTCTGTCCATAACGCGCAATATATGAATGCAGAGACGACTCAAGCCGATCTTTTTTTTTGGGGGGGGTGGGGTGAGAAGTTATAATAAACACATTTGTTTTTTGTTAAATAATAAACACATTTGTTATTACATTGTATATTATTGTTGCAGAGTATATAAGATAATATACAATATTATTATTTAAATTACATAATTCTAATATAAATGTTTAAATCTATTTTATCAAATAAAGGAAGCTAACAAACGAAAACTAGGCTTTTTGGGGGTGAGACCACGCCCCCCTGTATTTGTCACTGCGTGACTGCCAGAGTAATATAATTATTTGCATATGTTCCATTGTTAAGATCTCCCACATGACAGGAGGCTCAATTATTTCTTTTGATTTGTGCGCGCATCGCAAAAGAGTAATAAAGATGTTTTAGAACCATCAATTTCACTACGTAATATCATGCCCGTAACCCCGAGTCCTTCTTTGTTTTAGGTAACAGAAGCCGTGTTGGGCCAAGCTCTGCTTCTCCCGCGGTGAGTTAGAGAGCCGTTATTAAATTGGCCATTATTTCTAATTTATGTCTCATTGGCCCGTTTCGGCCGCAGCTGCCCCCGAATTATTCAAACGGAGCCAGCGGCCTTGAGGTCCGGTGCCTTTCGCAGACGCTGGACGCGAACGGCTTTGCGGAGGCGGCGGCGGCGGCGGCGGCGGCGGCGGTGGGAGCTTATAAGAGCCTTGGCCGCACGCGCGTGGCGTCTCGTTCCACACCGGGGGAGGTGGCTCAGGGCATCAGCCGATGTCGCTGCAGTGCCTCTGACCGGGAGGGCCTAGGGTTCCTCTCCCCACGGTGGCAGCATTTTCCACACTACCTACACAGCTAGGTTACGAGCGAAGTTACTGGAAGAGGTGGCTCAGGGCATCAGCCGATGCCACTGCACTGCCTCTGACCGGGAGGGCCTAGGGCCACACTCCGCACGGTGGCGTCGTTTAGGATTCTAGCGAGAGAGCTAGCTCCTAGGTTCGAATCTGGACGCTAGTAGGATATTCGGCTCTAGCTACGTAGGTCGAATTTAGCCCCTGTCTGGAGGAGAATTGCAGAGCCCGGCTGCTCTGATCAAATCAGGCGAATGCCAGAGCAGTACCCTAACAAACGAGCAACGGACCGCGTGTGATTTTTCTTTTCTCTTCCTTGGTTTGTGGTCTCCCCGCACACGTTCACGTACACTTCCAGGCTCTGCGCTCCGCCACGTGTGGGAAGATCCGCGGAGAGCATAGAGCTTGTGCCTGGTGGGGCGGCGTCCCCCTGGCGTGTGACACCCCCGCAATTCCACTTGGATGTCGTCTAATCTGACGTTTCAGTGGCGGAGAAACACAGCAGCCTCCTGGGATATAACTTGCACTATACTTAGAGACTAATAACTGGAGATGGGAAGTTCATACACGCGTTTAGCGCTGAAATGCGCATGCAAATGTGCCACAAAAATGTTAAAATAATCACAGAAATTTTTAAGATATGCAGCGCTTGGTCGCAAAAACGTATTTTACATTGACATTAAACCTTTTTCACATCTAAAGGAACAGGGAATCTGCACTTCCGTCGGTAGTCTGAAACTCAGTGTAATAACAACAATTTTGAAGCAACGAGACAGTTACGCTTTGCATTAATGAATATTTTTTACGTGGAAATTAATATTTTGGGGTAATTTTATGCAAAAAGTCTAAAAATATGCAAAATCATTCGTGTATATGCTACAAAACTCTATGGATGCCTAATATGCATTATATGCAAAACGTTTTGCTACTTTATTTTCAAAATTTTTGGCACGAAATATACGTGTTTGAAGTTTCAGGAAGATAATGCCATTAACAAAAGGCAAGCAATTGTGTGAACTTTCCAGATCTACTAATCACCTCAGGAGTTGAAGTGCCGTGTAACGTCAATCAATTAGTCAGTCAGCCGAGTCTGTCACGTGTAGGTTGTAGTTCTCCGCCACATTGTCTCCCGTTGTGCGAACAACGATGCAGGGAGCAGCGGCGGCGGACTGACAACTCGGCACGTGAGGCTTTTCTGCGGGTGGCACGCTTCACGCCGAATGTTGTCGACCTGATCCGGTTTTTATACGTTATTCACTTCCAGCCTGAAACAAAGCATTGCTAAGTTAACAAATATTAATTGAAGATATAACAAATCACAATAGTTTCGGAATTTGTATGGGAAAACGTCCTCAAATTTTCTGAATCTAAAATGCATTGAATCTTCCATCACCATTATTATTATTATTATTATTATTATTATTATTATTATTATTATTATTGTTTCCAGGCATTAGGCTGTAAGCGTGTTCGATGAAATCTGACGATCTCCATTTGTCTATTTAGGTTTCGCATGATTCGTAGCACCAGATACTATTAGTACACGTTTTCTGGTGCCCCAAAATATTTACCCCCACCTTTACTAACGTAGTATAATTCATAATAAATGATAGCAACCAGGTTTGTTGATAAAATGCGGTAACCAGAAATGTTAGCCTCCGTGTAATAGAAGCCATTACGTAGTTACTATTACTACAGCGTTGAAATAACCAACCTCTCCTCTCGCATCTAGTGAAATGGAGGATCCAGAAAACGTGCGCGGATAATACAATTAGTCAGGGTGCAGGCTTGTCGGCATGTCTTCTGGCGAAAAACCAAGGTATTACGTTGAGCAGCCTGTTCAAATTTGTCTCGCTTAGATTATTCTTTTATGTGGTAGCGGCCTGCAGCAAAAACGCTGCGTAACAAAACAAAACAAAATAGTTTTCCAAACAGTCATACCCATTATTCATATAACAACAAATTAAGTACTGTAACAAAACTTCTTCACAAAGAGTGTAATAACATGTTATATACATACATACACACACACACACACACACACACATACATACAGTCCAATAGTTCTTTACACACCGAAAACATTTAAACAAATTGCTATTCCATAATGGTGCAAGTGAATAGCAAATAGTTCATGACGGTTGGGTTTTTTCTTGAGCCTTACTGCGCTTGACGACAGGTGTGGCGTAAAGACCGACGAATTGAGCGTATAATTCAGTCGGTACCAGTAGTATGAGAATACGCATATACGAGAATAGTATGAGTGACAAATGTGACATTTTGCAGTCAAAATCGATCCATTGATTTGGATTTTCCCCACGTTCCATGGTATTCAACAAAACCAGAAACACCTCTCTCATGGAGGTCGTAGGATACATAGTTTTCTTTCAATTTCTGTGCGCTGTATTGAATATTAGTAATATAGATTACAAATTGTTCGTCTATGACAAAAGACGTATATTTCTGTACATTATGCGTGTTTAGAACTTGAAAGTACTTACTAGTGCTAAAATGTTTCTTGAACAACGTTTCCTTGCCACAATGAATAAAATATTCGAATATTTTCTAAGCGGAAGGAAGTTGAGCAAATGTTACGGAAAAGGGCGCGTTCACTGTTACTTGATTTGATTTAATTTCTTCAAAGAAAATGAAAAAAACTATGTGACGTATGGGGAGACAAGCACATTTTCTTGAGTCCATTAATCCCTTCCTATTTTACTATTCATAGTTGAATGAATAAATGTACCAACAAAGTGAGGCGGGCCGCATTTTTAAAAAAATAATCTCGTTCGACAGGCTTTGTCCTTCGAGGAGTTTAATTATACAGTGCATAGTTTTTTTTAGCTTTGTGGGAATGGCCATGCATAATCAGTGGTCTTATTACGCGGAAGACATTGTGCTAAGGTAAATGAAGCGAGGTTGATGACTGTTTAGGTTTTTAGATCAATTGACAGGTACAGAGGATTACGGTGGTTTGAACCGGTCTCTGAATTTAATAGGGGGTAGTCAGCATTGTGACTGAAGATTAAGGAGCGTGAGGATGAATGAAGGTTTTGATAAAAAGGTTGAGCTATTCGCGATATGTGGTCGCTTAATGAAGGCACTTTTAATTATTTGCGAATCTGATGTTTGGAATGAACCAGGCGGCATTTAAAGTTCTTCATAAGAACATATTCTGAATGGCGGTTAATTCTTGTAGATTTCTAGTGGCAGTACATTTCCAAACTGGACATGCGCAAGTCGCGGTTGGTAGAATTGAGGATTTAAGTATTAACGTTCGGCACTCCACTTTCAATGAAGAAGTGCATTAATTAGAGGGAATTTTTTTTATATTTTTGCAAATACCATTTTGGATATTCCATTTATGTGAGGTTTCCAAGTTAATAATTCGTCAAGCAACACTTCGAAGGATTTTATCGGTAAGAAGGCCCATGGAATATATGTATGTGAAGATTTAATTCGGGAGGATTTTTGGGACGGCGTAACATGAACATATTTGCTTGACATTTTTGAAAATAGGACACATTTCAAAACTACAAATTGTCGCTTCCTTGTTATAGAAAACTTACTTGCATCGGCTAACGAGTTACAGAATTAATGTTATAGTATTGCTCACAAATAAGCACCCCACACCCCCGGCTCCACTTCCACATTAGCCAACAACAAACACGTTAGCCTCTAAGGATGCACTCACATCCAACGCGTTTCTTTGCGTTTTAGTTCTGATGTCCAATTTTTGTGATTTATTACGTTTCCCATACTGAAAATTCGTAATTAGCAGTTCTCATTATGATGGGAATTACTATCTCTTTACAAAGTGGGGTTGACACTTTAACATTCCGTGTATAGTAATCGCCGACATGTAAAGTGCAAAAGTAAATCTGATACGCAATTTCATGGTAACATTTCAATTATAATGTTAGGAATGGATTGCATTTTGTACAGAATTATGGTTGGTTGAATTCTCATCGTTTATTAATCCCAGTTTTTGAGGCACGTCGCCTACCTATCAGTTGCACACCAATGTGCGTTATCAAAGATGATCTACCTTCTTTTTATTACAGTCGCTTCAACCCAAGTTCTAATCGACTTTTGAGTATTTTAAATATTCGGCATTTGATTTCACACCAATTATATACACAGTACAGTGTTTACAATAGCAAGGAGATTAATTCAATAATACAAAAACTTGACACGCAAACATGGCTGGTATGTTAATGCGCACGTGTCTCTACCTTTGTTTAAGTACGGAGTTAACGTTTCATCACCACTATAGGTGTTGGTGGTTGGCATTGGTTTGGGATTGATAAAGCAAAATCTTTCTCTTACTACGGTTTCGTTATCACTTTACATAAATTCCTCTTAATGTCAGTTCACAAACACTCTTTCCTCTTACATGTCAGTTACAGACTAGTTATGTTTTCGACAAATAAGTACATTAATTAATTAATTAAGTAATTAATGAAAATAAAATGTGCGATTTACGTAATTATTCTGGATGTTCGTCGTCAATGAATGAATATAAACATTCCACATTCTTTGGAACAAGTTAAACATATCACTTTTATAGATACTTAACATTAAACAGCACCTGCAATTATCCCCAAAAAGCTACTAATTAGGAGATTCCATGAATAGTTCCGCATTTTATGTTAGTTTTGCCGGTGGAATTCATTTGAAATACCTCAAAAGCGAAATTAACGATATACATTTATTTTCAAAACTTCTTGGTGTATTCTTCCCTTTTTAACCCTTCATAGAGTCGTGCAGCGCAACGCAATGGATCTTTTAATTTCACTAATCCCGAATATTATTATACAATACCGGCTTAACGAAAGAAGTCACAAAAAACCTTGGTTCAAATTTATTGTACGGCGTCCTGCAGCTTTGAAGGGAGTATTTGCAATGAAATCCAAAGAGGATCCGGAACTGAGCGGGTTGACGCAGTACTCTTTGCGGCCGTTCAAGGAGAAGAGAACCATTTGGCGTGGAGGGGAGGGAGAGGCATTGCAGCGTTAAAAGAACACGCAGCGCTGTAGCGCCACTGGGAGTGGGCGCTGATATTTTAATGCGGCTGTCGGATTAGCCCAGGAAGATGAAGTGCTTACAATTAGTGGCTCGGACAGGAAGAAGGAAGATTAAGAAGCTCCTCCTTTCTTATGAGAATGAACCAAGAGAGAAATCTTCTCTCTATTCTGTACCAACATCGACTACAATACCGCAGAGTATATCACAGAATTCAATATGGGGGCCATCTTATGGCTAATTAGTTACTATAGGATATGTATATGTCTTGTAGACAACACTATTTTAAAACTAATAGTAATGTTGTTCAATGAATAAATTCAATGTGTGAAATCAATAATTCAACAACCATGGTATAATAAACAAATAAATATATAATGATGTGCAATATAATAAAATGATGTATTTTTCATTTTACTTGGGAAGGTGGAAATCTTTAAAGTCACTTAGGAAATCAATTCGACTTAGTGGCTTTTCAAATTAATTGTTAGGACGAAAATGAAAGAGCCAGTTTTAGAAAATCAACCTAAATGTTTTTTATACGTAATGTAATGTATATGTTTACATAATGTATGCGTAATGTAATGTATATGTTTATTATACGTAATGTTTATTATTCGTAACAGTCACTTCAATCTCGTGAAAGACAATTAAATGATTTATCAAATACCTACATATTAAACTTAGTTAACCTGCCATACTTTAAATCATCATATTTCTCAAACTGTAGAATTTAACAAAATGTGTCAGAAGGCCAACGCATAATGTTATGGGAACCCTGCACTTCAAGTAAACTTCAAGTTTGAAACTCACTAAGTGTAAATTATAAAATGAATAATTTTACTATTAAATAAATGCAATATATTTATTATTCACTAAATTATAAGTGAATAAACATGTTTGTTTTGCGCTTTATGTTTGTACGGTTGAAAACCTATTATTTTGTCTCGTTCATCAAGTACTGAAAGTGGCTTCGCCTCTTTGAAAGAGCTGAGGTTCTTCAGTTGTTTTTCTTTATGATATTCCAATGTACGATACGAGAGTCGTTTGGAAAATATTTATAGATACGTATTATATCTTTATTTGGAACATCTCGCCGGACATGTATGGGCTCACCATTTCAACAGGGAAAAATGTGTTCTCTAACTACAAACTATGGCTCGAAATACTTGACACACGTCAGATAATTATTGTTCACTTTAAAATGATATCTGTGAATCAGTTTCAACCATTTTTTTCTTAAATCTTGATTCGTCAGATATTGCAAAGTAGTAGTGTATGATATTGTGTAATAAACGACAAACATGGCTTTAAAACTAAGGGGGTTGTTTCGAGTTTCGTCCCAATCCATTGTTTTAATAGATACCGACTAATTAACCGTTAATAGGTACGGATATTTTAATAATTATTAGAGTGAGTTTAATAATAATGAAATTAAATTTGTTTTGCTTTAGTGTGTGCTTTTTTTTACTTCTGTTGCAACCTACATTCCAAGCGTAAAAGTATTTTTTACACTGAGACAATACGTTAGAGTGTAAAGAAGTTATTTATGATACGAGTGATAAAAGTACTTTTACCACGTGTGTCATACACCACACTTTTTTAAGATCTTTAATTCATTAAAGATCTATAAAACATTAAACTTTGATGATGGGGGCAAACGAAAGTATTTTGTTTTCGTTGTTGTATTCGGTTTTATCCGAACATTTGAGCATCGTCTCACTTTTAGCGCTAGTGCTAAATATTGAACTTCTATCACTCTGGGCATGCACTGAAAAGGAAACGCTTTTACTGGTGGTTCTAAAGTAGTTATTTATGATGTGAGTGGTAAAAGTGACTCTTATTTTGCGATAGGAACTGTTGCGCCCTGAAGTCGATAGGCAGTGTGGCACATTCTTATAAGCAAAATAAAATAATTTTTACGTGTGTCATACACTATTCTTTAGACACGCCTACTGACTTTCATTTTAGTTTTATTCATGTATTCAAATGATATAATGACAAATTAAGATCAGTAGTAGCTGATGCGACTACCCAAATTGTGTTTTCTTCGTTGCTTTCGCAGATTTATGTGAACACTTCAACATCGTCTCACTTATTAATTGGATTGTTGGTGATGTAGATACCTTTTTATATGATAAATGACTGAAGATATTGTCTGGTATCAATTTTAATCAACTTATGATCATTTCGATCGCGTTGCGATCATCATCAGAGCTAGCAGCTTCTGGGCCGAAAACAAAGTTCTTCGCAACGCGATCGAAATGATCATAAGTTGATTAAAATTGATACCAGACAATATCTTCAATCATTTATCATCGTCTCACTTTTAGCACTAGCCCCGAAAATGGAACGTTCAGCACGCCACGCACGCTCTAAAAAGGAACCGCTTTTGCTAGTAGCTGTCTAGCAACCTTTTTCTGTACGTTTTTTAGTTACAAAAAAAGAAACTTTACGTTCGCATAGTGGTTCGAAGAAATTCACGTTTTTATAAGATCGCAGAAAAATGCGATAGAAGGTTCAAAAGGTCTCATTTTCCAGATTACTGCTTAAGGCGTATATTTTTTGAGCCCCATCTGTTCCCCGCCCGTTCCTGGTCTATCGCCCTTCCTCCACCTGTCTTCTACTGCACCTACATGTCCCTCACCTGCCTCATGGCCCTCTCAAACTCACCGGTTCCCTCAAAATTCGTGTGCCTTCGGAACACATAAACCCGTTTTCAAGTTTCGCCTCGTTTCCCAGTCTCCCGCAATGTTAATGTTGGTTGCAGGAATCTTTTCCCTATGCCTAATTTCGTATTTTATATTTTTCGTCTACAATCTGTGTACTGCAGGATTTGAGAATAATTCCTTATTCACCATCTCACGATTACAGGGTTTTGTGTCGATTACTTCTTATTACTTGTGTCATCTCTTTGGTGTATTATGTACAGAGCTGCGGCGGCGGATTTACGCAAAGACATAGGAAGCACATGCCTAAGGCGGCAAAATTTTAGGGACAGCAAAATTGTGGACTAGAATTGTGTCTGAAGAGCCTCTTATACCTTGCGTGCGATTTTCCTTTTTTCTTTTTTTTATTTGTATTTTGTGAGTTTTTTAATAAAATAATTTTATACTTGAAAATTAATGCATTAACAGGCTAATAGTACCTTCAGTTATATGATTTGTGAGAAGTAAAAATGAGCGATGTTTATATTTTCAGAAGTGATGCAAATAAGATTTGATTACAATTACTGATAGCAGTCATGTTATTCAAAGCATTCATATTATAAATTTGAGAAAGTATTTATATTAAAATACTCGTAATTTGAATAGTCTACTCAAAAATGTCTTATTTCGTTCATATTTTCTAAATTAAATTAGACATCTACGTAATTTTAAGAATTGAAGATAGAACGACCGTAGAATAATAAATAAGCTTAACTACAAAAAACGAAAAACGTTATGAATTTACGTTATTTCTATTTCTATACATAAAAATATTAGGTTTAACAATTAATTGATTTTCCGCAGAAAAATTGAACATGCATAAATTATTAAGTTATATTTAATTTTAGTCATAAATATGTGGGTCCAATTTTTGAACATAAATTATACTTATTATAAACATAACTTCTTTCCTGGGTTACTTTAAAAAACAATTGGTGGCAATTTTCGCATGTCTATAAGCGACCAAGTTGTTAATCCGCATCTGATACAGAGAGGATTATTATGTTTTCATTGTTATAGTACAATTCAATCCCACTCATCTCTGATTGTGGAAATAATGTTTTGCTGACGTTAGGTCACAATTTGAAGATCTGTTACTATTGATTGCCTAAATTCAGAAACACGATAATTTAATGAATCTCTTCGGTTGTTGATATGATCTTGTTTCCTTAATCTTACTTTGACCTTTTGTGAAACTGTAAACTTTGTTATGTCGCAACGTTGCACACGCTGCAACGGTTCGCCCGAATTCATTTCTCTCTACTCAGTTAAGAAACATCACACGCACTTAACATGAAGTCCGCGCGGGAGGAGTGAAAGACAAAGTGCAGCTATTACTCCAGAAGCCCGAGCCCCGAATTGGTTTACTGCGTAACTCCGTGCAGTGGAACTCAACACTAGGGTCCGGAGTTTTAGGATTTTCTAAACATTATTTTAAACTTTTTGAAAAAGCGATTTAGGTTTTTATGTATTTTCTAATCATGTTAGTAACAGGCTGAACAATATTTTCGATTAATTGTAAATTTAAAGTAATAACTCATTTTATTCAATGTTCATACTTGTAAACTTTAACCAATTATTCATAATTATGCATATAAAGTTATTAAATAAACAACTTTACAATTTTATAAAATATTATCTTGAAAATTAGCTTACAAACCAACATCGACTTTAAGATGAAATATTGCAACGAACAATCCGAAAATGTGTTGTGTAAAGTACTTCTTATTGTCGCTCTTTGCATACTTGTAGCGAGAAGTAGTTCAGTCAATGATATATGAAGTCTATGATGCATATTTAATATATACCGCATTAGGTAAGTATCAAAATACTTCTGTTGTATGAAAATTTCTCATTCATGACTTCAGTCTTGAACAAAGTTTAATTGACGCTTGGAGTGTTAGTTACACTATTTCGAATCAGTTATGATGAAACGCGTAGTAAATGATTCCAGTTTCTCTTGGGCATGATAACTGATACAAGTTTCTGAGCATTCATTTCGCTCAAAAACAGGAAAACTCCCCTGGACGACAAAATTTATTCCATAGAATCAAAGAAACATTTTATCGCTGTGTTATTCGCACGAAAAAGTGTCCTTGTTTTGACTAAAAACTTGAAATGATGGTCACAATGAGCGAACTCGAGAGGCTACGTTGCGGCTGAGATAGCTAAGGGCAATAAATGTCTTTGACTGGGAGGTTCTAAGGTTTCATTCCCCACCATCTCGGATAGTCCACATTTAGATTCAGGCGTTCTCTGGACGGGAATGGTCGTACTTGGCAGATCTCTTCAGTAGTTTTCCCGATCAATACCTGGTGAATGCCGAATGATACCAGGGCACCAGGCCGTTACTGCGCTGCCTCTGACCAGCAGGTTCTGAGGTTCGATTCCCGACGGTGGCAGGGGTTTTGACACAAGCTACTTAGCTAGTTCGAATTCTGTCGCTGTCTGGAGGAGAATTCTAGCGGCCGACTGTAGTAAAAATGTGGATAATTTTGTAAACAATTTGTTAATTTTTGTTCGTTTTTTTTACGACACAGTGCCTACGACCGAGGCAAACTATACGTAGCTAAATAGTTAGGTCGAATTCAGCCGCTGTCGGGAGGAATATTCTAGCGGCCGGCTGCTCTGATCGGTATTTTTCCGTGGTTTCTCCGATCAACACCAGGCGAATGCCAGAGCAGTTCCCTAACAAACGGGCCATGGACCGCGCGATCTCTCCTTCCTCGTCCCTGTCCTATTCTCACCCCGTACTTAATTACACTTACGTCACTCTACTGCCACACGTGTCGGGAGGCCAGTCGGGAGCTGGTAGTTCGTCCCTGCTGGGGCGGTGCCCCGGGGAGGGAAACCTTGTCCGGGGAAGTCTGCCCGCAAACTGACGTATAAGCCGACGCCGGATCTCACCAACCAATGAGGGAGGCACTCCACTTTCTTCCATCTTAAAAATCATTTGCTATACTAACGGGATTAATGACAATAGTAGTTGTCGTGATTTGTTGTCCTTGAGTAGTGCGCTTGGTTATTTTTGGAAAACCATTTTGTGTGGTTTTATTGAGCAGTGTTGCTGCCAGGCAGTGACAAAACTATCTTCATTCCTCTAAAGTGTATCCTTGACCAATCAAAGTGTCCTGTCCACACACAGCCTTCTAAAATACCCACAATATGCCGGCTACCAAAACGCCTTTTATAACCTGTTCTGGAATGTGCCAAAAGTAACCATTTGAGAATGCCTGTAGATGCAATAATCTACGTTGTTATTAGCTCAGTTGGAGAGCCAAGAGCATGTTTAAGTTCTTTCCTCCCTATTTTAAGACCTCCTCTCACGATCAAAGCTCGTAAATTTCTAAGCAACTCCTGAAATGTTGGCGAGTGAAAAACGTATATTTCAAAGAATGTGGTGTTTTTTATCTAATACAATTACATATAATAATATTAAATGTTTGAAACAAAACATAGCCTTCCATCCTCTTGTACTATTCTTATAAACATTGGAGTTTTATAACTAGGGGCGGATTTTGAAGACCTAAAACATGCGCAAAAATCGTCAATAAAATGCTTTTAAAACGCCGTAAAAACAGAGAAAAATTAAGTAAAATATTTGATCAAAACCACTTAAGATGAACAACTCGTGCTGTTTGGTATGTTACTGATGAACTACTGATGAGGCTTCCTCCATTCATTCAAGTGAACTCAGCTTGCAAACTTTTAGCTTGGACTGTTCTTCAAAAGAAAATCTCTGCTTTTATCTCGAAATCAACGTCACAGGAACCTTAGATTACATAGTACTCACAACGGCTGTCATTACAGTATAGGAGCTAAAAAATAGAATAGGCGAGGGCTGGATTTGGGTTCGGCAAGGCTCCCAAGCACAAACAGTTGCCCTTCTCCCCAGGAATCCAATCTCCAGATTTACTACATGACAAATACCTTTTCGTATAAATATAAATGATTGATGATTCCGGGCGTGTCAACTGCTAAGGTCTTTAGTCGCGTATGTGTAGTGCATGTTTGATCGCGGGAGGTGGCCGCGATCTTCCTCCGCCAGATGGCGAGGTCCAGCGCAGACCTACATGTCTCGTCGGCTTCCACGTGTCGACAAGCCCAAAGCTCTCGATTGGCCTCCCGGCGTTTGTGGGAGTGGACTGGATGAATGTATAAAGGGTGACGATAGGTCAAGGGAAGATCGCGCGCAGTCCTTATAGTCTTTTTGTTAGGGTACTGCTCCGGCATTCGCCTGGTGTTGATCTTAACCATCACAGCCGGGAAGAGCTCTAAGCTCCCCACCGGTCTCCCGCCATGTGTGGAGTGAGGTGCATGCTAGTGTAAGGGGAGAGGGTAGGGCAAGGAAGAGGAAGTAAAGATCGCGCGCGGTCCGTAGTCCGTTTGTTAGGGTACTGCTCCGGCATTCGCCTGGTGTTGATCTTAACCATCACAGCCGGGAAGAGCTCTAAGCTCCCCACCGGTCTCCCGCCATGTGTGGAGTGAGGTGCATGCTAGTGTAAGGGGAGAGGGTAGGGCAAGGAAGAGGAAGTAAAGATCGCGCGCGGTCCGTAGTCCGTTTGTTAGGGTACTGCTCCGGCATTCGCCTGGTGTTGATCTTAACCATCACAGCCGGGAAGAGCTCTAAGCTCCCCACCGGTCTTCCGCCATGTGTGAAGTGTGGTGCATGCTAGTGTAAGGGGAGAGGATAGGGCAAGGAAGAGGAAGGAAAGATCGCGCGCGGTCCGTGGCCCGTTGGTCAGGGTACTGCTGCGGCATTCGCCTGGTGTTGATCTTAACCATCACAGCCGGGAAGAGCTCTAAGCTCCCCACCGGTCTTCCGCCATGTGTGAAGTGTGGTGCATGCTAGTGTAAGGGAAGAGGATAGCACAAGGAAGAGGAAGGAAAGATCGCGGGCGGTCCGTGGCCCGTTTGTTTGGGTACTGCTCTGGCATTCGCCTGGTGTTGATCGGAGAAACCACGGAAAACTGCCGAGCAGAGCAGCCGGCCGCTAGAATTCGACCTAGCTATTAAGCTAGCTATAGTTAGCCTCGGTCTTAGGCACTGTGACATAAGACAAGAACAAACAAAAATTAACAAATTGTTCACAAAATTACTCACATTTTTATTTAAATACACTATTAATTATTATATTGTATTCATCTTTTTATTAATTTTTTATATTGATACAACAAATTATTTAAGAAATACGCTCACATTGTGAGTCGTGTCTTGGAATATTTAGATCCATGATTTTTTCCGGGGCACAGGAGCACTTGTGGATAGGGTTTCCCAACCAAAAGCTGATTTTGTTTGCGAGTAAATGCGTGTCCTCCATTAATTAAATGCCTGCTAAAGGTCAAAAACACTTCGTGGGAGGGGCGGCAAGGCGTGTAGCGATGCGTCGAGCCCGATCTTGACCCGGATCCTCACATGCACGGGCGGCTGCCGCGTGTTAATTTACCACCGAGTAACGAGGAATTGTTGCGGAATAAAACGGCGTCGTTGTGTGGGTGGGTTGTTCTCCAGGGCGTGAGAAGTCTGCTCAAGAGGATGTCGTTGTATGACGGGTGGTCCTCACGTTGGTTTACGAGCACGATCTGTTGAAGGGTAACAGTTGCGGGCGAGGGAATGTCGTATTTGATGGCTTCAGGGAGAGTTTGTGAGAACCCCGACTAAGTAGAACAAACATTTTATTGTTACAAAAAGTCGTGATAGTGTAGAAGTGGAGGGAAACATAAATGGAAAATCCTAAATGTATCACCCGCTAGGACAGGGAGGACGGCAGAGAGAAAGAAAGTAAACAAGGAAAGAAATGAAAGAAAGAAGGGTAGGAGAAAAAAACAAGAAAGAATGGAACACTCTCCAACAACAATATTTTATTTTACATTACCCAAGAACAATATTTAATCAAAAACGGAGCAATTTTTTTTGAAAATTTGGGAAATATCTTTAGGGCTTCATGTTCTCTCCCTAAAATCGAAATATCGATTTCAAATTGATGAGAGACTGATAATTTAACTAAAACGTTGTGTAGTCATAATCCAACTTTTGTGGGTCCTTGATACCAAAGCTCTCGATTGGCCTCCCGGCGGCAAGATTAAAGAGCAATCCCCTCACCCCCAAATATGTAGGGGATCGACTCAGCAAGTCGATCAAGTGAGGGATCGACCCAGCAAGTCGATCAAGTGGGGGATCGACCCAGCGAGTCGATCAAGTGGGGGATCGACCCAGCAAGTCGATCAAGTGGGAGATCGACCCAGCAAGTCGAACAAGTGGGGTATCGACCCAGCAAGTCGATCAAGTGAACGATCGACCCAGCAAGTCCATTGAGTGAAACAGTTGGAAAAGAATAACGTTCTTGCCATTCCATCTTGGAAGAATCGAGAGTCATTGCAGTAGTAAAGAATTTAACACATTCCTTCGTTTTTCCACGATTCTGTTCAGTACATTACAAACAGTTTTGGAAATGGTGCTCTGATCTACACCTATATTCTCAGCCTCTCAAGTATCACAAAAATATTCTCATTTGCGTTTCATTGTTAACTGCCCCACCTCTGGATTCATTATATTCGCCGAGAAAATAATTCGCCAACCACGGAACATTTTCCGCTTGAAAACGGTACAAAGTTTTGTAACTCCTCTCCCAGTAATTCTTCTCTCTCTGTATACCTTTTGATGGCGATATCGTACAAATGTTTTCATCATTCACTCACTCGCTACATAAAACCACACAACAGTCGTTTATAACCTCTCTTCTAAACATTCAATACTATTTGAGTCACCTACAGAGGTTGCTCCAAAAATTCGAAGTAAATGCTTCGGAGTATAAAAAAATATCGATTTTGTTCATACGTAAAGTAAGCAATTCCTCCTCAGTCGACAATTTTTCGAATTTTTTTGAAAAGTAATATAATTTCTGTTGGCACACATGCGGTCAAATTTATTCAAATTTCGCGCCATGCTTGGAGCTCTTTCAGTTTGGCTACTCTTTGAAGGTATTTGAGAAGAAAAGATGATACATTTCAAACTCCCCGCCTTCGAGATTTTGTTCAGACAAAAACGCGAATTCTCTCTCAAACAGCAAAAATTCTTTTTATACGAAGCTCTTTGGAATGGACCTTCAACCGCTTCCAAAAGTGACCAGTAGATCGCACCATCTCTCACGCCTTTAATATGCTCATTTTCAGCGATCTTTACACACTATTGCAGTCGTGACGAAGTGCTTGAAATGATCTTATATAAAGTTTTTCGAAAATTCAATAGTTTCCAGTGGAAAAGGTCCGAATTCGAATTTACAATTTTAAACGCCATTTTCTCAAAACGGCTCCAACTTTTTCAAAGATAATTTTTATTTAAGACGTTTTATTGCTCTTTAATCTTAAATTAATATTTCCGTTTAACTATTAGGAAACAAATAAATTAAGAAAATTTCAAACAAATGTACTTGGGCGGCGATAGGTGGCAGCTAGCTTGAGTATGTGGCAAACCCGAATAGCTAGGTTTAGATTTATTTAGTCAAGAAAAAGTAAAAACTGTATGTGACGTATTGGGAGAAAATAATCTGCGCACGTTTTCCTGAGTGCAAGAATCCATTTTTATCATTTTAACTATAAATAGTTACAAGATAAGTAAAAGTTAATTTTAAATAAATAATATTTAAATAAAGCACGAGATTAGCCACATATGAAAAACTAGCCTTTTTCGTACCCAAGTTATAGAAAATTGTTTGCAACGGTAAACTGCAGATTTTATTTTCTGCATTGCTAACAAAATACTAACTAGCCCTTACCTACTACCACTACAAGCAAAAGGAGAGGTCAACAAAACGTGCGCATAGTGAAGATTCATTTACGTCCAGAAGCAAAACCAGGGGTTATCTCAGCATTTGCTCAATGGATAAAGGAAACTGGACAAAAACCTGATGGAGATGGGGTCATTGACCAAGAAGCTGAGGTACATTATTTGTTACAAGCGTATTAAGTATTTTAAAAAATTATACAATACAAACGTAAATTTATTTATTATATCACTGTTTTGTTAAATAAACATTATTTTTCTTTTTGATGTTCAGTATAGTCTCTAATTGTCTAGAAACAGTTATTTAGCAGAATAGATTTTACTTTTAGCTTAAATTTGTGTACCGACTTCAGTTGTTTAATGTCATATGGCAATGCGTTCTAAAGTAACGTGCATATATTGTATGTGGATTTCTGGTAGTGAGCTGTTGATACTGACACTTGAATGTGATTTCTACAACGTGTGTTATTTTCATGCAATACTGATATTAATGATTATATGTTCCCACAGTTAAGTAAGTCACTTTTGACAAATATTACAGATTCGTAAATACATAGGCAAGGCAATGGTAAGATTCCCAGCTAAATGAAGGAAGGCTTGCAGGGATCACGCGGATGGCATTTTTTTATTATTCGAATAATTTTCTTTTGCAATCTAAAGGTTTGGATACATTATGAGCTTCCCCAGAATAGTATGCCATATCTTTGGTGGAACGCACATTTGCAAAATAAATGCAACGAGCTGTATGAAGGCTGACAGAATTTGAAAGAATTCTAAATGCGTAACATGATGAATTTAATTTAGTGTTTAATTCTGATATATGTACATTCCATTTGAGATTTGACTGAATTGAGAGACCCAGAAATTTTGTTACCTTAATATCAACTAATTGCATATTGTTCTTTTCAATGGATAATGTGATTGCTGATTTAAAAAGCAAAAATGCATTAAAACTGTTTTTCCTTCGTTAACTATTAATTTGTTAATAAAAACCAATTTCAAACGTCTGAAATAGTACTATTTATTGTTTCTTTTTGCAAAGAACATTCGTGTCATCGTCAAACAGAACTGTTTTTCCGTTTTTAATACACGAGGGCATATCATTTACGTATAATAGAAAAGGGATAGGACCTAAGATCGAAGCTTGCGAAACCCCATATTCAATTGGTAAAGAATTGGAAAGATAAGTAAATAATGTCCTTCGTGCCAGTACGGTATTTCTACTCTTTGAGATCGATGTTGAAGGTACGAGGTTATCCAACCTAGGGCGATACCACGAATTCCATAAGAAGGTAATTTTGATAGCAAGATGTTATCGTCTTGTTAACGTCAAAAGCTTTCGAAAGATCTAAAAATATTTCAATGGGTCCTTGATTTTCGTCCATTGATGAAGTAACATCGTTAAGAAAAGAAAAAAATGGCAGTTTCTGAAGATTTTGATTTTCTAAAACCGTGTTGTAAGTCTGAAAACGCTTCGTTTTTCTTCAGAAAAGTTTCCATTCGCGTATTGAAAAGCCTCTCTAACATTTTAGAGTTGGCCGATAATTTTGAATTTCATTGTTGTTCCCTTTTTTAAAAAGGTGGCTAAAGTTTTACTGTTTTGAAAAAATCTGGAAATATTTATGTGCGTAAAGCAGCATTGAAAACGTGAGTTAACGAGTGTATAAACGCAGGTACACAAGTTTTCAATGAAAAATCCGGACATTCATCAAAACCAGGTGAATATTTATTTTTTAGTTTACTGATTATTTTCAGGATTTCTTTAGAAGTTAGGAAAATAAACATCGTGCCGAACATTTTTGGAGAAGGTTAATGAAGTTGAATTTTGTAGTCTTGGTCCCTTCGTCAGTTCAGCCGTATTTCTAGAACTGTTGGTTGAGATTAGCCACTTTTTCCGGATTACCTGCTTCTTCATTATCCTTAAAAGTAACATTCTCTACTAAGTATCGAGATGATGTGGTCGTATTTTTTTACAATATTCAACATTGCTTTAGTTTTGTTACTTGCGTTAAAAATATCCTGATTATTTTTCATTATTTTTGCCGAGCTATCCGAGACCAAAGGAAATACACAACTAATACGGGAAAAACTGTGCCATTCTTTAGCACCAATAGTTCACAAATGAAACCGATTTTAGCACTGTCAGTGCGCACGTGCTTATGTAAATTTCTCTTTTCCCTAAAGCTGTTTTCAGACGGAACACTGAAAAGGATATTCTCAATGAGTACACATGTGCCAGTATAAGTCTCCATTTACTCTAAAGCGATTTACACAGATGGAACACTGAACACTTTTCACAACTATTGGTGCGAATGTGAATTTTTAATTTTTTTCTCTGACCCTTATCACATATAAAACACAGAAAAGGATTTTCTCTACAATGCGAGCGCATGTGCCTACATAAGCCTTCGTTTTCAATGAAGCACTTTTCACAGATGCAACTCTAAAAAGGTTTATTACCAGTGCGAGGGCGCTTGTGGCTATGTAACTGTCCCATTTCTATGGTCCCATTTCATGTGGCTATGAAACTCTTTCCACAGATGAACACTAGAGGGGTTTATTATCAGAGTGAGTGCGCATGTGAATATTTAAGTTTCCCTTTCGACTGAAGCTCTTTTCACAGATGGAACACTGAAAAGGTTTATTATCAGAGTGAGTGCGCATGTGTCTATCTAATGTTCCCTTTCGACTGAAGCTCTTTTCACAGATGGAACACTGAAAGGGTTTATTACCACTGTGGGTTCGCATGTGGCTATGTAAGTTTCCACTTCGACTGAAGCATTTTTCACAGATGGAACACTGAAAGGGTTTATTACCACTGTGGGTTCGCATGTGTCTATGTAAGCTTCCACTTTGAAGCATTTTTCACAGATGGAACACTGAAAGGGTTTATTACCACTGTGGGTTCGCATGTGGATATCTAAGATTCTTTTTCGACTGAAGCTTCTTTCACAGATGGAACACTGAAAGGGTTTATTACCACTGTGGGTTCGCATGTGGCTATGTAAGTTTCCACTTCGACTGAAGCATTTTTCACAGATGGAACACTGAAAGGGTTTATTACCACTGTGGGTTCGCATGTGGATATCTAAGATTCTTTTTCGACTGAAGCTTCTTTCACAGATGGAACACTGAAAGGGTTTATTACCACTGTGGGTTCGCATGTGGCTATGTAAGCTTCCACTTTGACTGAAGCATTTTTCACAGATGGAACACTGAAAGGGTTTATTACCACTGTGGGTTCGCATGTGTCTATGTAAGCTTCCACTTCGACTGAAGCATTTTTCACAGATGGAACACTGAAAGGGTTTATTACCACTGTGGGTTCGCATGTGACTATGTAAGTTTCCACTTCGACTGAAGCATTTTTCACAGATGGAACACTGAAAGGGTTTATTACCACTGTGGGTTCGCATGTGACTATGTAAGTTTCCACTTCGACTGAAGCTTCTTTCACAGATGGAACACTGAAAGGGTTTATTACCACTGTGGGTTCGCATGTGGCTATGTAAGTTTCCACTTCGACTGAAGCATTTTTCACAGATGGAACACTGAAAGGGTTTATTACCACTGTGGGTTCGCATGTGGATATCTAAGATTCTTTTTCGACTGAAGCTTCTTTCACAGATGGAACACTGAAAGGGTTTATTACCACTGTGGGTTCGCATGTGGCTATGTAAGTTTCCACTTCGACTGAAGCTTCTTTCACAGATGGAACACTGAAAGGGTTTATTACCACTGTGGGTTCGCATGTGGCTATGTAAGTTTCCACTTCGACTGAAGCATTTTTCGCAGATGGAACACTGAAAGGGTTTATTACCACTGTGGGTTCGCATGTGTCTATGTAAGCTTCCACTTTGACTGAAGCATTTTTTCACAGATGGAACACTGAAAGGGTTTATTACCACTGTGGGTTCGCATGTGGCTATGTAAGTTTCCACTTTGACTGAAGCATTTTTCACAGATGGAACACTGAAAGGGTTTATTACCACTGTGGGTTCGCATGTGGCTATGTAAGTTTCCACTTTGACTGAAGCATTTTTCACAGATGGAACACTGAAAGGGTTTATTACCACTGTGGGTTCGCATGTGGCTATGTAAGTTTCTACTTCGACTGAAGCATTTTTCACAGATGGAACACTGAAAGGGTTTATTACCACTGTGGGTTCGCATGTGTCTATGTAAGCTTCCACTTTGACTGAAGCATTTTTCACAAATGGAACACTGAAAGGGTTTATTACCACTGTGGGTTCGCATGTGGCTATGTAAGTTTCCACTTCGACTGAAGCATTTTTCACAGATGGAACACTGAAAGGGTTTATTACCACTGTGGGTTCGCATGTGGCTATGTAAGTTTCCACTTTGACTGAAGCATTTTTCACAGATGGAACACTGAAAGGGTTTATTACCACTATGGGTTCGCATGTGACTATGTAAGTTTCCACTTTGGCTGAAGCTCTTTCCACAGATAGAACACTGAAAAGTTTTATTACCAGTGTGAATTCGCATGTGGATATCTAAGATTCTTTTTCGACTGAAGCTTCTTTCACAGATGGAAAACTGAAAGGGTTTACTACCACTGTGGGTGCTTCTCTTCAAGCCCCCATTTCTCGCAAAATTTTACCGTCATACAAATGTTCAGTAATCACGACAGTAAATTCTTTGACTTGCAAGTACATTCGTATTAATCGTTTGATTTATTAGTCATTACGGGCGCGTCAGCTGCTAAGTTCCTGTACGTATAGTGCATATTTCTCTCGCGTGAGGTGGCGGTGATCGTTCCCCAGCTATAGGTGAGATCCGGCGCCGACGTACGGCGGTTTGTGGGGAATTCTCCCCAACAAGGTATCTCCCACCAACGGGGCACAGCTCCAAGCACCTAACTGGTCTCCCGGCATGTGCGGTGGTTTAATGCCGGTCGGTGTAAGTAAGGTGTGAGTATAGGATATAGAAGAGGAAGGAAGGATCGCTCTCGGTCCGTGGCCCGTTTATTAGGGAACTATTCCGGCATTCGCCCAGTGTTCATCCGAGAACCCATGGAAAACTACCGATCAGAGCAGCCGGCCGCTAGAAGTCTTCTCCAGACAGCAAGTAAATTCGACCTGGCTACTTAGCTCGTGTCGAAAATCCTGCCCCTGTCGGACCTCGATCCCAGGCCCTCCCGATCAGAGGTGCTGCAGAGCCATCAGTTGAGGACGGTCGAATTGGTAATTACGCAGTAAATATCAACTTACATGAACGCAACAGACTGTACTTTGTGTGTGTTTTGCGACGATGACGCTTCTTCAGCCAAGCCAATTATTTTTGTAGTCGAGTAATAGTTGCGGAGTGTAGTGTTGGTAGCAGCGAACATTTCTTATTACTTTGAGCGCGCAGGCGTGATCCATTAACCACCTGTTCCCTCCCTCGGCGTCCGCGCTCGCTGTTCGTGAAATACCACGGCCGATGTCGCTTAAATTTCCCTGTGACGACCGGCATTTGTTTGCCCCTGCTCGTGGAGAGGCCATAGTTATTCCATTCATTCTGAGCCCGCGTGCGTGCGTGAGACCTTTCGAGAAACACGAGACGGCGCAAGCGCGCGGCCTCAGCCCGAAGCCCAAGGACCGGGCGATGGATTTCGGAATATCCCCGTAGCGCCCACGGGAAGGAAATGCCGCCCTTCCGTGCAATAATTTCTCAAATAATCTATTTTTGTTACTGTTACATTATTGTTATTGTTATTGCCTTCAATATGGAGCTGGATATTCACTGCATGACGTACCTGGAGCGAGAGGATCGGGGTGACGAGAGAGATACGAAAACATTCGAATGTTGCTACATGTTCTCTTACAGAGGAAACTATGGGAGGGATATATGAAGAGAAAACCCTAGTCATGTTAACATCTAGTTAAGTAGTAAATAAGTAAATTTGCATAATTAAAATTAGGTAAAAAGTGGCCTTTGGCCCTCATGCTTTTACCGCAGCTCGATCATTAGAACCCTAATAACGCCCGCCCTTGGAGCTTCGTATAAGACCCCTACTTTCATGCGCAAGCGCCATGTGGGTTAATTCAGCTAAAATTGACATTAATACTCGTAAATTACAAGTTTTCCAAAACCAGAACCAAAGAACAATCCCAACGCCTCTTCGTTCGTTATAACGACCAACTCCACGACTAGTCCAGCTCCAGCCTACTCCAACACTAGTATGCATCGAGCCGTAACCTACATTTCCTCCAACCTGTTTCTCCGTACTGATTCCTCAAATACCCACATTAAACGCATTCAACACCGGCCCAAATTCCATACAGCCAATCCCAATTCAAAACAAAATGCCCCTCCACGTATTTATGAAAAAAATGGAAATTGTCACTTAATAGAAGTGCTCATTTGGCTTCCTGACTATTTGCTTTCGATTTAAGCATAGTACGTAATTTAGTAGTAAGCATCAGAATTATCAATATATATAAAATGTTTTACTAATCTGTGTTTAATCAACACTAAAATAAAATGAATAAAAAATCACGAATAATATTCTAATATCCTTTATCCTTTTTCATGTAAGTGAAACTTATTAATGCTGAGATCGGCCTGGTAATAAGAGATACTAGAACACTTCTTTAACAGTAAGTATTTTTTATAAAAACCAACACATGTACTGCTGTTGACATCAACTCTTTTAACTCCCTATTTTTGAATATTTAAACTACTTATATTTCTTTACGACGTTTTTATGGTTTAACTTTATGAAATTGTATTACATAAAAAATATGGTGTGAAATATGGCGAAAATACTTAAGATTTTCCCAAACTATGAAGCTAAAGGACGGATTCGGAGTAAAAACTTAAAGGAATTTTCGCTTCCACCCTGATAGGTGGCCAACGTAGACTCTAGCCCTCCATAGGCACCCCTATAGATGTGTTTTAAAAAATACAATATCCCCAACTAGCAGAACTAAATAGATTGGAAAATATGGGAAATTACACCGCACAAAATGCGACTTAGTTGGAGTGGATTGCCTCTACAACCGTCCAAAAATACATTTCAAAACTGCACTACCATAATTAAAATTAGCAAAAAAAATCGTATGTAAAGGTCACAAATTCAGAAGTTTTCAAGTGAAGTGATTCTGATTTAATCTATCCAATGATTGTCTCCAATTAAAAGATACGAAAAATAAATAACAACTAAATAGACAATCCAAAAACATTAATAAGTGATATTTATTTAGCATATTATAATTAAGAGAATATTAAAAGTGGGCAACACCGCGCGCGAATCCATTAAGATAAACCTTATAAATTTTAGAAATTAGAATGGCCTCTAAGACCTGAAAGATACGCTTAAATTAATAAACATTCCTAATTAATCACCTTGATATTACTTTTTTTTCTCCGCAATCTAAAGCATCGGCTCTAATTCCGTTTAGAAACTGCGATTTCCATTAATTTCCGGTCAGCTGATGCCTGGTCAGACGTCTCTGAGGTTGACCGCAGTTCGAATATGTCACAGACTCAGTTAGATCCGTGCCAGCGTTGCCGCTGTCTCTGCAACGTCTAAGGCTCCCGACAGCGGCGGACTTTCCGCACTAGCTGTGTATTTCACTGTGTCGAATTCAGCCACTTCCTGGAGGAGAATTCGCGCCAAACGACCTGATGGGTGATTTCTCGATGTTTGATTAATATCAAGAAACCTCTGATCATCCTGGAACTGAACCCTAAGTAACAGGACACGCGTTCGTGCTTTCCCCTTCCCCTTTGCTTTTCCTAATCTCTTCTCTCGCCCTCACTCACACGCAGTTGCTCTTATTACTCGGGCAACTTTTCTTGAACGATGGATTGACGATTTCGGGTGGAGTGGGGGTATTAGTTACAAAGTCGGCCACTAGAGTATTTTAAGTAATGCCAACGTTTGTGAAATGAAAGTCAAAACTGCATCTTGTGCTTCACTTTATCGGGAGTTTTAGGTGACTCCCTCGAAGGCCCTGGACCTGACTCAGCCATTTCTTTCGATATTGACAAAACAGGGGTTCTGCACTATGAAAGCAACTGGCGTTGTCTCAGCTTCTGTTTCGCGCCAACGAAGTTTTAATGCTTGGAAGGTTGTCATCAGTGCCCGCTGCGAGCTTTTGCCTTCAACTGTTTATTGCACAAGGGAGGGGGATCAAGGTCATCGTTCAAGAAACGTTGCGCGAGTAATACGTTCACTACGCTACCACAGCATGTCCGGAGTCCGGTCGGAAGTCAGTGCTTTTCCCGTCTGGAGTCGAGTTCTACTGGGAGGAGATATGTTGGGGTGGAATCCCCCCGCTGGCAGACATTAGGTAGTGATCATGGTGGAAATACATGGGCGAGTTCCTCCTTCGCACCGATTTTTGCTCTTTCTACGCAACACCTGTTTGCGTCACGAACCACGTGACCACAGCACGGCCACTTCGTTTCAGTAGTCAGACCAGACGCTGGCCGCCATGTTGCATGAAGAACGAGAAGTGTTGAAAAACATTTGCAAGCTCTACAATTTTCGACGGTAACCAACCAAAAATAACACGATAAGGTGTACAATATTTAAAAGAAATGCTTCATAAATTTTACTTAATGTCTTGAACGAGATAATAATTTTGGTATCTTGGTGCATTTAAAATTCCCGTTATTATTGTGACGCCAGCTGCTGTCTGAAGCTCATTGGATGGTGTTGGGTACAATGCCCACGAGCCCCCCCCCCTCCCTAGTAGTGATGTCAAATTTTTAGCAAAACATCGATACATTACCAAAAAGTTTTTGACGTCGATGAAACCATCGACATATAACACTGATGTTTAAAATGTCCGTGTTTTAAGTATGATGATACAATTCGAAGTGGTCTGGTTCTAATGTGGTACACAACACGTCAATATTATTTTAAAGAATATTCAGCCTCACATTTATCCGTACTTACCAAAAGTTTAGCAATCATTTTCGCCATAATTTTCTTTTACGGCGTTGACAACACTGATGTTGACATCTTTAAGTGAACAATTGAATTACCAAGAAAATCGCGCTGCAGATTGATTTGAGTTTAGATTTGAATTAAAGTATTTAAAAAATAAATTTGCGCCAACCTACAAACAGTATTGGCTCAGAAATTATTAAACGTTAAGAATTTCAAGTGAATACGGAGAAAACAAAACTAATGCTAGAGAATGAATGAACGTAATGTACGACTTCTTACTTCTACGTACTTAAGTGTGCAAACTGTTCTTACTTAAGTGTGCGATTTTCAAATGAATTTGACTCGGAACTTATTTTATTAAATTTAACTAACACCTTATTCACATAAACATACAAAACAGTCGCCTTACAATGTTAAGATTTGCATGCAATGCTAGATTCACATACAAAACAAATAATAAACCAATTGCAGAGGTAGAAGCGAACACAAATAAGTTTGTAAAGTTTCAATCTCATCAAAAATTAGGGGAGAAAAATAAGGAAATCCGGGGAAGAATCAAAGGAAGTTTAAAAGTTGCTGCAACAGAATTAGCTGTACTAAAATTCACCTATAGGCAACACAACCTGCAAGACTTTGCTATGGCGATTTAATTCTGAAATTGCAATAAGACCAGTTCATATCCTTTGTGGCGATAACATACAAAGCATTAGGGTGTTGGAAACTTTTGAACGGAAGTATAACATTATCCGCTAGTACGATTCATTGTTAAGTCAAATACCTGATTCTAAAATAATGTATTTTATCAAATCTGGGCATAAAAAAAATTTCAAGTCATTAAAATATTTTTAAGGCAGTTTACAGCGTCGGCGACGCCACATTTTACTAGTTACTAAGTAAGAAATTAAGGAAAAATCAATGAGCTTACAATAAGCTAGTATATCTAGCCGTTCACGCTGTCCAGGTTTTCCCAGCTGCGGTAGGGGAAAGCCGATTATTCGGCCAGACCACATCCCCAGACGCTTGGTAAACAGGACCCCGACGTCCCATGGCATCGAGTGGAAGGGACACACAAACATCTGCTCGATCACCGTGGACAGCGGACGCCTTTCGGCCTCTGTCTGAAACATCCACAACTGCCCGTTGATTTAACTCTTGGTTCTTCGATCTTTAACCTTTTCTACACAATTAGAGATAGCAAGAACGAACATCACGCATCAAGTTTCGTCTGCGACACTTGAGTGAAGAAGGCAATTATTAGCGGGCGACTGCTTCACTGTGCAGATTCTGTGAAGGGAGAATTGTTTGCTCAACTACCAGCGCCACTCGTCCGTTTTCGCCCTTCTCTCCGGCGAGGGGCACATTTTAGTGGACAAAGATTCCGTCGCTAGTGGTGATATCAAGGGAGAGGTTCGCTCAACCATCAGTACCACGCGCTCGTCTTCTCTCTTCTCTTTGGCGAGGGGAAAGCTTACCCATCTATTTCTCGAGGTCTCATCAACCTCGTCCTAGATGCGTTCGTCTGCATTGCTCACGTTGATGCTGGCGCTCCGGGCGGTCACGACGGGCGCCGATGAAGATGATAGTGTGCTGTTGATAAACAAGTGCTGCCTGCCCTACCAGATGCTCTCCGCCGATGGGGAATCCTGCGCGGACGCCGCCTGGCCAGGCAACTTCTCCGTCCAAAGAGACGCGGACTTTTGCCTGCCGCCTCTCGACAGGGCGTGGGTGCGGCGCTGGCTGCCGCCCGGGCTCCCGCAGCACCGTCCTCATGGACTCGAGGGTGCGCTCCCTCCCGTTCCTCGTCGCCACGGTCACCGCGTCGTCCCTCCGGAACGGCTCTCTGCTCCGGAGCCAGGACGTCCCGAGCGACGCCTTCGTCGCGCTCAACGCCCGCGTGCCAGGCCCAAGCCCGGAGGCGGCTTCCGGGTGGCCGACTACTGCGTGGACGGCGCGCCGCCGCCCCTGGGGCCCTTCGCCATGCGCTTCTCGACGCGGCGCGTCGCCCAGGAGTGCGCGAGGAAGTGCTGCCGCTACGGGAAGCTGCTCAGGGGGAGGACGGCCGCGGACGCCCAAGAAGTCCTCCCTCGCCGCCTTCGACCCCGAGATGCCGTTCGAGGACTTCAGTTCCTGCCTGCACCACCGACTGCTGCCCTTCGAGGACTAGTACGCCGACTGGGCCAGCCGCGCCCAGAGCATCCACCAGTTCCACTTCTCCACCTGGACCACCTGCTTCGACTTCTACCGCGCCGCGACGGCCGCTTGGGGGAAGGCGTCTTCTACTGCGAGCGCGCGCGTACAACCAGAGGCGTCTACTGGCTGCTGCGGCCGCTGTGCTGTCTCTCCGCTCTGCTGTTGATGGTCTCGCTCCTGGCTGTCGCGTGCAACAAAAGCATGCGACGAAAAATCCACGGTCGCTGTCTTGCCAGCCACGCTGCCTGCCTCTTGGCCTTCAACATCGGGCAAATTGGGTACTACTTGTCAATTAGTGACCGATTGGATGAAGAAGAAATATACTTGATACCACCAGATCTTCAGAGTGTATGTCAGTATGTTGGTGGGTACATTCATTTTTTTGGTGACATATTTTAGTGACTATATTCATATAAGATGTGCGTAAAATAAATGGCGCAAATCACATATAAACCGTTATCTATCTGAATTATTTTGTTAAAAGCTTTAATTGCATTTTATAATTTCAAAACATTATATTACAATTTTTACCTTCAAAATTTTGAGTTCTCATTAAAGTTCTAATAGCATTTCTGCAACATTTTACGGTGAAAGTGTGAACTAGTTACAGATTCCTAGTGCACGCTAGGCAAACCAGCGTCACAGTCACAGTTGACAACCAAAGTCACATTTACATATACCTTATGTTGTCACTAATTTAATTTCGGAAGTATTTATTCACTATTGCATTTGTGAGTAATTACTTTAAGTAATTTCCAATGAATTTTCACGATAACTCAAATGAGCTCAAAATTCGGGATATTCAGGAACGCTTAAACGCCCTTTTTCTCAAAAATGGCTCCAAGCTTTTCCAATAAAAATGTTCATTTAGAGCCATAGATTACTCATCTCTAGTATTGTTAAAGTAATATTTCCATTTTATCTTTCGGGGATGAAAAAAGTGAGAAAATGTTAATAAATTACTTTAGGCGGCAATTAATGGCAGCTGGGACGAGGGTGGACAAACCCAAAAAAGCTAGCCCAGACTAAAGAAATCAGAAAACTGCGAGAAATTCCGTGCTACTTTGGAGCGTCACTCGTTTTTTCATACACAATCAATATTTCTCTGTTTTAATACGAGAAAGTAACGTGTACTGATAATAATTGTTTAAACTATTTCTCTATAATATACTATTAACTTAGAAATGGTGATTATGAACATGGCCCATGTACATTACTTTCCCTATTTGGAAAACTATTTTTTCGAACATGTGTGTTACGACTAACTTTCTTATTTATAGAGCAATCTAACATTTCACTGAGAGTGCCTTCTGTGTGCAGCTCTGCTGATGTACTTCGTGCTGACAGCTGCCTGGTTTTGGCTGACGGCCCTGTGTGTAAACATGGCGAGGGGCTTCAGGTACGAAAAATGTGCTGTTTCAACAGGTACTCTTTCCTACAAAATACATTTTTTTCTTGGTCTTTGCGGTAAGAAACGCCCCATGTTCGAACTCTTCCGTTCCAGAAGTAATAAATCAACGTAATTATCAGATCACTAAATAGTGAAACTAAGGATCCACATCTGCAAAAACCAAATCTGTTAGATACGACTGGACATTATTGTTAAAAATCTCTTTTCGCGAAAGAACCCTATGATACACTACACAAACAAAATATCACATCAGAAGTTCACACTTTCTCCTTCATAATAATTAATGTTTACTTCCTCGTATACGCACTTACAAACTGAGTAGTATATGCAGTATAAGAAAGTTATGTAATGCTGTAAAGAAAAGTGCCATTTTTTCGACTGAAAAACTCGTTTTATGCCTCCGTGAAATCTTAAGAGAGGTGCTCTTCCTCCTATATGTGACAAATTAATTTCTCCAATGTGTAGCGTAATCAGAAACCACGATTTATGGTTACAAAATACCGAAAAAGCTGTTATTTATTTCACAATATGTCTGAGATCGCCTTTCTCAGTTTGTTTAGAAGATATGACCCTTCAAATATACATCAAAACCTTACGTACAGAGGTGGAAATCATTCGTGCTGAGACTACGACCTGAATGTGTTGACCTCAACAGTTTTCACGATTGAGTCTATTTACTTTGTTCACAAGCTTATAAAAACCACCTTTCGGTTTTGTAATTTTAGCCGAACTAGTTAATCTGAATACTTATTTTTCTGTCACTTCCTTTCCGCTGTTTATTAGTTACGTGGTATTCTACGACTTCATAAGCAACATAAGCCTTGCAAAACTATTTAAGTCTAGGATGCAATCTATAGTACTCCAGGGCCATCAAAATTTAATCGTTTGGTATACTGTCAAAGGCCTTCTGGTAGTTGATTTAAAGGGATTTGCCTTTATTGCTGGCGATTTCATGTTCTTTTACAATAACGGTGGCACGGAAAATATAGAGAACTCTGTACCTTGGTATACCCCAATGCTAGTGAGATTAATTTGTGTCGTTTCGTACTTCTCTTTGTTTTGTAGGTTGCATATGACACGCTTAAATAAAGGATGTGGAAAGAAATTCCTGGCGATTTCAGCCTTCGCCTGGGGGCTGCCCGCAGTGCTCACAATAGCGTGTTGCATCTTGTTTACTCAACCGAATGGCAAGAAGACTCCTGCGTGGTACATCCCCACGCTCATGGAGACAAGAGTGTGTTACGTTGAACCGCTTTTCTATTCCGAAGGTAGGTGGAGGAAATTATTTACAGGAATGAAAGAACATGAGAGAAATATTAGAGGACCTTCTCATAGCCAAAATTAGGCCACAACTCATAGAATAAAAACTGGTCACCAAATGGTTTTTGAAAATGTTAGTACTGTTGATATCGAAACTAGAAAATTTTCCAAAAGTATTAAGTATAAGTATCCAAAATTATCTAAAAGTATGAATTCAATGGTAGAATGTAATAATTTCACATGAATATGGCATTATTTTATATAGAATCAATGTTTCCATTAGCTCCTTTATCACTTCATCCATTTTAACTCCCCTTCCTCTCCTTTTACCCCATTCTCTCGTTCCATCACAACTTCCTTATCACTCCATCATTTAATGTTCATTTTAAGAATTGAAGTTGACAGATACAGTTCATAATACCATTCGATCGATTGCTAACACAAATTTCAATTATCAGTTTACAATAATTAAATACCCTGCGATGCATCAACAAAATTGTAACACCTATAATTTTCATATTATTTTTGAGGATATTGTTTATATCGACTTCATTTATTAACAGGAACGTTTATTTTCAGGTAATTCTACCAAAAAAGGTATCTATACATTTTGATATTTCAGATAATGATTCGTCACTAAGAGTTCCTTTTATGAAATCTGGAACCGCGCTGTTCTATTACGGCCCTGTGTGCTGTCTAGTGATGTGCAACATAGTATGCCTCGCGATGACCTTGAGAAAGGTACAGTACCTCCAGCGAGGCAACTCTGTACTTCGCCGAGAGGACGACCAGATTCCTCGTGGTCAAAGACACAAGGAGGGGAAAAACCCTCCCACGCCACACACTGCGACGGGCAATGGACAGACACGAGGGAGCGGAAACAGAAGTGGCACGACAGTCGATGCGAAAACGTAAGACATTATTTGATAAATCTCTAAAACACTGAGAATATTAGTAAAAAAAAAAAAATTCTTGTCCCTTTTGTTACAGAATTAAACTATATATTAAAATGACACTTATTTCCGGAGGTATTGAAATGCTCACTGAGGTTATAATCTGGTTGACTACACACGACAATGCCAGTCTTGGTGAAGAATATTTTAGCCTCTGGACTGTTGCATCTCGTAAAGATAGGGACTTGGCTTACCGGGCAGCCGGTTACGTCACGGACTTCTTCCGGGCGGCGGTCGTCACTTGGTTGGCCACTCCTGAAGGGGGCTACTTGGCTCCTATGAGGAGGTTGCGAGGAGACAAGACAGAGACGAAATCAGCAGGAAAAGGCAACCCAACTTCTGCTGGCAGAACGTAGCACAACGTTGCGTAGAGCCCTGACCAGGCTCTCTTACCCTTACGCGCAACGGCGGTCAAAAGCTTACCTCTCCAACCCTGAAGTGAAAGAGAACAGTGATTCAAAGTTCACCGGGAGAAGGACTGTAGTCTACATTTGAAGCTTTGTTTATAAACAGTGGATTTTACAAAAAATGTTTATTGTCGTAGCGCTAAATATAGAAGATAATCTTACTCAAATTACTAATCGAACATTTCTTCTGATACTGAGTTACCAGATATTGCGTTAATAATGAGAATATGTTCGATTTCTGCGCGCTAACTTCTAGTTTTCACGTAGAAAACGAAGTTGTGCTAATACAGCACAAACATTTTCGCAATTCCGGCAAATTGATGAAATATTTGGATCCACATAAACACTTCTGTTTTCTAATTCTGATATCACCTGAAAAACTAAAATGAAAACACAAAAAGAGTGAAAATACGTATATTTTTATTGAAATGTTTAAATAAAAATAGCTCTCATCTATTGAATTCAGTATGATAATGTTTTAGTGTATTCACGAACATAAAAGCATCTAAGAAGCAGGATGTGTGTTTTAGCCGTTGATAAAATGAATTGTTAATTCAAAATTATCAATTTCAAAAACAACTTTTTATTGTGCCTTCAAAACGATTTCAAAATTATAATTAATACCTTTTCCACTCTTCCTTCCTGCCTTTCTACTAGAATATTTAATCTTTGCAAGACACTCAAATTACTTTCTCAGAATTAAAACTTGCCGCAGTATTATCACCTTCCTTATTTGTAGGGGGTCTTGTACAGATGACTCAAACAAAGGTAAGAAGATTCTTGAAAGGTGACATTCGGGTTTGCAAAGGATGTCACGAAGATCATAGCAGTTAAAGTAATGTTTAATCTGCAAGTCAGGGCTTGAGGTCATCTTTCGATGTGAGACAAAGAAATAGCCGAGTTCCAGTTACCTTTAACACAGAGAATATATTCTTACCAATAATACTTTCTATAGAGCCTGGAATGATTCGGAAATTAAACTAGTTAGAAATGGTCGCCACAGTTTAAAGAGGTTTAACAAAAAGATAATTGGATAAATAAAGTAATTAATAGAATGATACGTAATTAACAAGACAGAAATATTACAAAATATCTGCCCAACGCGGTGCAAACTAATCGCGAGTAGGAGGAACGTTATACAACGTTCTCCAACGATGCTGCTACTTCTTTAGTATCTTCCTCGGTTGGGTCACTGACCAAAATGGACGCGACCTTGATTTTTTCCCATTCATTAATTCATAAATTTAGATGGAGCATATTTTCTGATTGGCGAAGCCTACGACTGGCCATTCCTTGTTTGTAGTGCCGCCCTCTATCCATCATTATCAGGCCAGGTACCAGGTGGTATCATACGGTACCAGGTCAACCGGTTAACGCTGAGTGGTTGGATATAGGTTTTGCAGGCATCTGCTTGTAAACACGAGCTAGCCGTTATATCCAGATCGTCTATATTCTTCATACTTTGTATATAATTTTATTTCTTTACAATAAAATGTCTATCTATTACATATCCATTAAAATGAACTTTTCTGTTGTAAATTACAAAATAACTATTACTTGTTAATTAGGTGTTTCTTCCTAAACAACCCTCCAAAAGACTGTATTTTGACCGTTTTCAATGTATTTTTTAAAGTCTTTGTTGTCAAATTGTCGTTCAACGACAATAAAGAATTTTAAAAAATCAAATAATATAACAAAAATATTATAATAACAAACCAGTAACGACTGTGCTACTGACTATTGTAGTAGTAAAGCGATGTCAAAGCGAAAACATGCGCTGTGTAAGTTCCGCATATTATACGCGCACGATTTCTTGAGCTCCGCAATACCTACCCCCACTCTTTTGCCAACATTAGTTGAATGAAGAATGATAGCAACGAGCGTTGTTGACAAAATCTAATAAACAGATGTTCGCTCCCGTGAAATCGAAACTATTTTGCTTCGAAAAATGAACAACAAATTTGATGTAAATTTCATTTGGTTATAAAAAAAACCCTCCCCACTCCTCTCGCAACTCAAGAAAACGTGCGCGAATAATATTTATTTCGCAAAACGACTATTTGAAAAACCAAATACAAATTGATAAAAAATATATCAATAATAAAACTATAATAATTAAATATATCACACTGTGATTCTCTTTAACACTTGTGTTAATGTGTAATGTTATGTTCCAATCTTTTTCACACTTAAGAAAATTCTGTACAATCGCACGATATGTAATTACTTACAATTCGAAAACAAATATAGAAAATGATTAGAAATCTTAAACTGAGAAATATATTGCACTGACATATAAATCTATAGTTCCAATATTTAAACGTGTAGGACAGGTTCGAAAAGAAAGACCGACCATTAACTGACAGACAGGCCGGCAGAAAACATTATGTTGGATGAAATTGTTTAAGACTTAGAATTTAAAACTATTTTTTAAAATATATTTGGATATTTTGGAAATATTAATATTCAACTTAAAATAACAATAAAACTCAACTTTGTATTAAACTTCAACTATATTTATACATAAAATTATAACAGGAATTTGTCCTCTATTACTATTCACTCATATTTGATGAGTTTGGACACAGTTTTTTGTCAGACTAAAGTAAGCATTTATAAATAAAACACAGAATTACATAAATATAAACTTAATGTTTATTCTTCTTTAACTAAAGTTCGTTGTGCGATGTTTCGAGGTCGTGAATTTTTCCCTTCTTAAAGCTACAATGAATATAACAGAAAACTATTTTTTTTAAAGAACACAAATAAGTTACTGGCGTTAAAATAAATGATACAATAATAATAATAACACACTAGCACTCATAAAACATCGTGTGAAGACTTCGATTTTAAAAAACAAAAGATAATTAACGTATTAAATACATTGATAAAAGTACACTGAATTATGTAATAATAGAATTGTAACATCAGCTTAATATGTAATATCAGTTTTATAAAACGTTATTATTTGTAACGAAATCATCACTTGATCATCAAAATCTTGAAAAATGAGAATCGTTTTTCGTCTTAAAGAACATCACCCTCACCTGCTTGGTCAATGCAAAATAAAATTGTTCATAGCCAAATACATAAGGTCTCAGTGTCACTAAATCATCTTATCTTCCCTCATGTCTCCTTTTACTTAGTTTCATCTTCAGAACTAGACATGTTTTCTCAAAAAAATTGCTTTTTCTACCACATTAATCAATACAATCAAATCAGCTGCAAAAGCAACTTCAAAACACCTCTCTGAATGGATTCTACTTACAAACTGGGAACAACAATGTGCGTATTTTTAGAATCCCAGATATGTATCTCAGTGGCATTTCCAGTACCTCTTTCTAATCTCCGCTTCCGAACGTGTAACCTAACTGGCCGCTGGGGTGGTGCTGATCCAAGCCTTTTAAAGTTACTTGCATTTCAATAGTAATAATAATAATTATTAGAATTATTACTTTTTTCGTTTAGTTAACTAAATACGTTTATTACCTCCATGAAAAATCGTTGATTACCTCTATGTTATTAGCATGCGTGCAATTATAATACAATCGGCCATTTAAAGCTCCACACCTACTAATCAGCATTCAGAAAAGGCACCAAATCGTTTAAGAAACTATAACACAGACGAAGCAAAGGTACTTTCAACAGGCCATGAAACACGAACCAAAATATACATCACAGATTACGTACCTACAACTACATTTAAACAACGAATGAATAAAACTAAATTGGCGGAATAAACATTAAGCTAGCTGACTATTGGATCAACATAAAATATTTAACATGAATAAATTAAATGTTTTACACGTCCAATATTTAGTCTTGGAAATACAAGATTGAAAAATGTAAACGTCACGTGTGTTTACCTGTTAGATAAAATATACGCTACAGCAAAATTGTGACAGAAGTGACTAGTTTTGTTTTTACTTTCCAATATTTATACACGAGGTATACCTGTCTTTAGTTTTTTGGGGAAGGAATGTTTTCATGACTGTCAGCTTCTTCTAATTTTGTATCCCCAATATGTTCAGTACCTTCCATTTGCAAATATTTCTTGCAATACGTCATCAACTATGCCTCAAATGGTAAATATGTGCTTGAATTTTTTAAAATTTAAATTATTCTAAATTGGAAACAAAAAATGTTCAATGTAACATGTGGATAAAGGGATGTAATTGCAGTCGTGTTAAATAAGAAAACTCGCTCCTATAATCGCTCGTTTTCTTGAACTCGTGCAATTCTACCCCTCTTTATCCCCTCGTTTCATTAATTACTATAACTATTACACTAAATAATTATTCATGTGATTATTCGCGCTATTTCCTGTTGGATTGGAGCTGAAACCCCACTAGACGGCGCACGATAGGTTTCTGTTCTAGACACAACGAAAAGCTGAGAATTTCTATATCAGACGGCTGATCGCCTTGTCACGACAAGGAGTGCGGAATGAAGTGTTTTGCACGCTTTCAAGGTTCGACCCAGAGTGCGCCAGGCACTGAATGTAATAGAAACACGTAGCTAAAGGCACGGAATTCGTAAGGAAAGGGCAGTTTTCGTTTGGGCAGAGGTAACTGTGACTACTTCAATACTCTTTGTTTCCTTCGCCAAGTAACAATACTTGTACAATCTCATCAGATCAGTCGCGAGCGTAGAGCTTGTCCCGGCTGGCGCGGTGCTCCGCTGGGAGGAGATACCTGGTAACGAGTAACTCCTCCTCCCGAGGAAGAAAATATGCACTACACTAGCACAAAGGCCGGGAGAGCGGTCGGGAGCTTAGAGCTTGTCTCGGCTGGGGCGGTGCTCCGCTGGGAGGAGATACCTGGAGGTGGAAGTCCCTCGCCAGGCCACGTTTAAGTTGGAACCGAATCTCATCAGAGCAGTCGCGAGCTTAGAGCTTGTCCCGGCTGGGGCGGTGCTCCGCTGGGAGGAGATACCTGGAGGTGGAAAACCCTCGCCAGGCGACGTTTAAGTCGGAACCGAATCTCATCAGATCAGTCGCGAGCGTAGAGCTAGTCCCGGCTGGGGCGGTGCTCCGCTGGGAGGAGATACCTGGAGGTGGAAATCCCTCGCCAGGCGACGTTTAAGTTGGAACCGAATCTCATCAGATCAGTCGCGAGCGTAGAGCTTGTCCCGGCTGGGGCGGTGCTCCGCTGGGAGGAGATACCTGGAGGTGGAAATCCCTCGCCAGGCGACGTTTAAGTTGGAACCGAATCTCATCAGATCAGTCGCGAGCGTAGAGCTTGTCCCGGCTGGGGCGGTGCTCCGCTGGGAGGAGATACCTGGAGGTGGAAGTCCCTCGCCAGGCCACGTTTAAGTTGGAACCGAATCTCATCAGATCAGTCGCGAGCTTAGTGCTTGTCCCGGTAGGGGTGGTGCTCCGCTGGGAGGAGATACCTGGAGGTGGAAATCCCTCGCCAGGCGACGTTTAAGTTGGAACCGAATCTCATCAGATCAGTCGCGAGCGTAGAGCTTGTCCCGGCTGGGGCGGTGCTCCGCTGGGAGGAGATACCTGGAGGTGGAAGTCCCTCGCCAGGCGACGTTTAAGTTGGAACCGAATCTCATCAGATCAGTCGCGAGCGTAGAGCTAGTCCCGGCTGGGGCGGTGCTCTGCTGGGAGGAGATACCTGGAGGTGGAAGTCCCTCGCCAGGCGACGTTTTAGTCGGAACCGAATCTCATTAGATCAGTGGCGATTTTAGAGCTTGTCCCGGCTGGGGCGGTGCTCCGCTGGGAGGAGATACCTGGAGGTGGAAATCCCTCGCCAGGCGACGTTTAAGTTGGAACCGAATCTCATCAGATCAGTCGCGAGCGTAGAGCTCGTCCCGGCTGGGGCGGTGCTCCGCTGGGAGGAGATACCTGGAGGTGGAAGTCCCTCGCCAGGCGACGTTTTAGTCGGAACCGATTCTCATCAGATCAGTCGCGAGCTTAGTGCTTGTCCCGGATGGGGTGGTGCTCCGCTGGGAGGAGATACCTGGAGGTGGAAGTCCCTCGCCAGGCGACGTTTAAGTCGGAACCGAATCTCATCAGATCAGTCGCGATTTTAGAGCTTGTCCCGGCTGGGGCGGTGCTCCGCTGGGAGGAGATACCTGGAGGTGGAAGTCCCTCGCCAGGCGACGTTTAAGTTGGAACCGAATCTCATCAGATCAGTCGCGAGCGTAGAACTAGTCCCGGCTAGGGCGGTGCTCCGCTGGGAGGAGATACCTGGAGGTGGAAGTCCCTCGCCAGGCGACGTTTTAGTCGGAACCGAATCTCATCAGATCAGTCGCGAGCTTAGTGCTTGTCCCGGCTGGGGTGGTGCTCCGCTGGGAGGAGATACCTGGAGGTGGAAGTCCCTCGCCAGGCGACGTTTAAGTCGGAACCGAATCTCATCAGATCAGTCGCGATTTTAGAGCTTGTCCCGGCTGGGGCGGTGCTCCGCTGGGAGGAGATACCTGGAGGTGGAAGTCCCTCGCCAGGCGACGTTTAGGTTGGAACCGAATCTCATCAGATCAGTCGCGAGCTCAGAGCTTGTCCCGGCTGGGGCGGTGCTCCGCTGGGAGGAGATACCTGGAGGTGGAAGTCCCTCGCCAGGCGGCGTTTAAGTTGGAACCGAATCTCATCAGATCAGTCGCGAGCTTAGAGCTTGTCCCGGCTGGGGCGGTGCTCCGCTGGGAGGAGGTACCTGGAGGTGGAAATCCCTCGCCAGGCGACGTTTAAGTCGGAACCGAATCTCATCAGATCATTCGGGAGCTCAGAGCTTGTCCCGGCTGGGGCGGTGCTCCGCTGGGAGGAGATACCTGGAGGTGGAAGTCCCTCGCCAGGCGACGTTTAAGTTGGAACCGAATCTCATCAGATCAGTCGCGAGCTCAGAGCTTGTCCCGGCTTGGGCGGTGCTCCGCTGGGAAGAGATACCTGGAGGTGGAAGTCCCTCGCCAGGCGTCGTTTAATTCGGAACCGAATCTCATCAGATCAGTCGCGAGCGTAGAGCTTGTCCCGGCTGGGGCGGTGCTCCGCTGGGAGGATATACCTGGAGGTGGAAGTCCCTCGCCAGGCCACGTTTAAGTTGGAACGTAATCTCATCAGATCAGTCGCGAGTTCAGAGCTTGTCCCGGCTGGGGCGGTGCTCAGCTGGGAGGAGATACCTGGGGGTGGAAGTCCCTCGCCAGGCGTCGTTTAAGTCGGAACCGAATCTCATCAGATCAGTCGCGAGCGTAGAGCTTGTCCCGGCTGGGGCGGTGCTCCGCTGGGAGGAGATACCTGGAGGTGGAAGTCCCTCGCCAGGCGACGTTTAAGTTGGAACCGAATCTCATCAGATCAGTCGCGAGCGTAGAGCTAGTCCCGGCTGGGGCGGTGCTCTGCTGGGAGGAGATACCTGGAGGTGGAAGTCCCTCGCCAGGCGACGTTTTAGTCGGAACCGAATCTCATTAGATCAGTGGCGATTTTAGAGCTTGTCCCGGCTGGGGCGGTGCTCCGCTGGGAGGAGATACCTGGAGGTGGAAGTCCCTCGCCAGGCGACGTTTAAGTTGGAACCGAATCTCATCAGATCAGTCGCGAGCGTAGAGCTTGTCCCGGCTGGGGCGGTGCTCCGCTGGGAGGAGATACCTGGAGGTGGAAGTCCCTCGCCAGGCGACGTTTAAGTTGGAACCGAATCTCATCAGATCAGTCGCGAGCGTAGAGCTAGTCCCGGCTGGGGCGGTGCTCTGCTGGGAGGAGATACCTGGAGGTGGAAGTCCCTCGCCAGGCGACGTTTTAGTCGGAACCGAATGTCATTAGATCAGTGGCGATTTTAGAGCTTGTCCCGGCTGGGGCGGTGCTCCGCTGGGAGGAGATACCTGGAGGTGGAAGTCCCTCGCCAGGCGACGTTTTAGTCGGAACCGATTCTCATCAGATCAGTCGCGAGCTTAGTGCTTGTCCCGGATGGGGTGGTGCTCCGCTGGGAGGAGATACCTGGAGGTGGAAGTCCCTCGCCAGGCGACGTTTAAGTCGGAACCGAATCTCATCAGATCAGTCGCGATTTTAGAGCTTGTCCCGGCTGGGGCGGTGCTCCGCTGGGAGGAGATACCTGGAGGTGGAAGTCCCTCGCCAGGCGACGTTTAAGTTGGAACCGAATCTCATCAGATCAGTCGCGAGCGTAGAACTAGTCCCGGCTAGGGCGGTGCTCCGCTGGGAGGAGATACCTGGAGGTGGAAGTCCCTCGCCAGGCGACGTTTTAGTCGGAACCGAATCTCATCAGATCAGTCGCGAGCTTAGTGCTTGTCCCGGCTGGGGTGGTGCTCCGCTGGGAGGAGATACCTGGAGGTGGAAGTCCCTCGCCAGGCGACGTTTAAGTCGGAACCGAATCTCATCAGATCAGTCGCGATTTTAGAGCTTGTCCCGGCTGGGGCGGTGCTCCGCTGGGAGGAGATACCTGGAGGTGGAAGTCCCTCGCCAGGCGACGTTTAAGTTGGAACCAAATCTCATCAGATCAGTCGCGAGCTCAGAGCTTGTCCCGGCTGGGGCGGTGCTCCGCTGGGAGGAGATACCTGGAGGTGGAAGTCCCTCGCCAGGCGGCGTTTAAGTTGGAACCGAATCTCATCAGATCAGTCGCGAGCTTAGTGCTTGTCCCGGCTGGGGCGGTGCTCCGCTGGGAGGAGATACCTGGAGGTGGAAGTCCCTCGCCAGGCGACGTTTAAGTTGGAACCGAATCTCATCAGATCAGTCGCGAGCTCAGAGCTTGTCCCGGCTTGGGCGGTGCTCCGCTGGGAGGAGATACTTGGAGGTGGAAGTCCCTCGCCAGGCGTCGTTTAATTCGGAACCGAATCTCATCAGATCAGTCGCGAGCGTAGAGCTTGTCCCGGCTGGGGCGGTGCTCCGCTGGGAGGATATACCTGGAGGTGGAAGTCCCTCGCCAGGCCACGTTTAAGTTGGAACGTAATCTCATCAGATCAGTCGCGAGTTCAGAGCTTGTCCCGGCTGGGGCGGTGCTCAGCTGGGAGGAGATACCTGGGGGTGGGAGTCCCTCGCCAGGCGTCGTTTAAGTCGGAACCGAATCTCATCAGATCAGTCGCGAGCGTAGAGCTTGTCCCGGCTGGGGCGGTGCTCCGCTGGGAGGAGATACCTGGAGGTGGAAGTCCCTCGCCAGGCGACGTTTAAGTTGGAACCGAATCTCATCAGATCAGTCGCGAGCGTAGAGCTAGTCCCGGCTGGGGCGGTGCTCTGCTGGGAGGAGATACATGGAGGTGGAAGTCCCTCGCCAGGCGACGTTTTATTCGGAACCGAATCTCATTAGATCAGTGGCGATTTTAGAGCTTGTCCCGGCTGGGGCGGTGCTCCGCTGGGAGGAGATACCTGGAGGTGGAAGTCCCTCGCCAGGCGACGTTTTAGTCGGAACCGAATCTCATTAGATCAGTGGCGATTTTAGAGCTTGTCCCGGCTGGGGCGGTGCTCCGCTGGGAGGAGTTACCTGGAGGTGGAAGTCCCTCGCCAGGCGACGTTTAAGTTGGAACCGAATCTCAACAGATCAGTCGCGAGCGTAGAGCTTGTCCCGGCTGGGGCGGTGCTCCGCTGGGAGGAGATACCTGGAGGTGGAAGTCCCTCGCCAGGCGACGTTTAAGTTGGAACCGAATCTCATCAGATCAGTCGCGAGCGTAGAGCTCGTCCCGGCTGGGGCGGAGCTCCGCTGGGAGGAGATACCTGGAGGTGGAATTCCCTCGCCAGGCGACGTTTTAGTCGGAACCGATTCTCATCAGATCAGTCGCGAGCTTAGTGCTTGTCCCGGATGGGGTGGTGCTCCGCTGGGAGGAGATACCTGGAGGTGGAAGTCCCTCGCCAGGCGACGTTTAAGTCGGAACCGAATCTCATCAGATCAGTCGCGATTTTAGAGCTTGTCCCGGCTGGGGCGGTGCTCCGCTGGGAGGAGATACCTGGAGGTGGAAGTCCCTCGCCAGGCGACGTTTAAGTTGGAACCGAATCTCATCAGATCAGTCGCGAGCTTAGTGCTTGTCCCGGCTGGGGCGGTGCTCCGCTGGGAGGAGATACCTGGAGGTGGAAATCCCTCGCCAGGCGACGTTTAAGTTGGAACCGAATCTCATCAGATCAGTCGCGAGCGTAGAACTAGTCCCGGCTAGGGCGGTGCTCCGCTGGGAGGAGATACCTGGAGGTGGAAGTCCCTCGCCAGGCGACGTTTTAGTCGGAACCGAATCTCATCAGATCAGTCGCGAGCTTAGTGCTTGTCCCGGCTGGGGTGGTGCTCCGCTGGGAGGAGATACCTGGAGGTGGAAGTCCTTCGCCAGGCGACGTTTAAGTCGGAACCGAATCTCATCAGATCAGTCGCGATTTTAGAGCTTGTCCCGGCTGGGGCGGTGCTCCGCTGGGAGGAGATACCTGGAGGTGGAAGTCCCTCGCCAGGCGACGTTTAAGTTGGAACCGAATCTCATCAGATCAGTCGCGAGCTTAGTGCTTGTCCCGGTAGGGGTGGTGCTCCGCTGGGAGGAGATACCTGGAGGTGGAAGTCCCTCGCCAGGCGACGTTTAAGTTGGAACCGAATCTCATCAGATCAGTCGCGAGCTCAGAGCTTGTCCCGGCTGGGGCGGTGCTCCGCTGGGAGGAGATACCTGGAGGTGGAAGTCCCTCGCCAGGCGGCGTTTAAGTTGGAACCGAATCTCATCAGATCAGTCGCGAGCTTAGAGCTTGTCCCGGCTGGGGCGGTGCTCCGCTGGGAGGAGGTACCTGGAGGTGGAAATCCCTCGCCAGGCGACATTTAAGTCGGAACCGAATCTCATCAGATCATTCGGGAGCTCAGAGCTTGTCCCGGCTGGGGCGGTGCTCCGCTGGGAGGAGATACCTGGAGGTGGAAGTCCCTCGCCAGGCGACGTTTAAGTTGGAACCGAATCTCATCAGATCAGTCGCGAGCTCAGAGCTTGTCCCGGCTTGGGCGGTGCTCCGCTGGGAGGAGATACCTGGAGGTGGAAGTCCCTCGCCAGGCGTCTTTTAATTCGGAACCGAATCTCATCAGATCAGTCGCGAGCGTAGAGCTAGTCCCGGCTGGGGCGGTGCACTGCTGGGAGGAGATACCTGGAGGTGGAAGTCCCTCGCCAGGCGACGTTTTAGTCGGAACCGAATCTCATTAGATCAGTGGCGATTTTAGAGCTTGTCCCGGCTGGGGCGGTGCTCCGCTGGGAGGAGATACCTGGAGGTGGAAGTCCCTCGCCAGGCGACGTTTAAGTTGGAACCGAATCTCATCAGATCAGTCGCGAGCGTAGAGCTTGTCCCGGCTGGGGCGGTGCTCCGCTGGGAGGAGATACCTGGAGGTGGAAGTCCCTCGCCAGGCGACGTTTAAGTTGGAACCGAATCTCATCAGATCAGTCGCGAGCGTAGAGCTAGTCCCGGCTGGGGCTGTGCTCTGCTGGGAGGAGATACCTGGAGGTGGAAGTCCCTCGCCAGGCGACGTTTTAGTCGGAACCGAATGTCATTAGATCAGTGGCGATTTTAGAGCTTGTCCCGGCTGGGGCGGTGCTCCGCTGGGAGGAGATACCTGGAGGTGGAAATCCCTCGCCAGGCGACGTTTAAGTTGGAACCGAATCTCATCAGATCAGTCGCGAGCGTAGAGCTCGTCCCGGCTGGGGCGGTGCTCCGCTGGGAGGAGATACCTGGAGGTGGAAGTCCCTCGCCAGGCGACGTTTTAGTCGGAACCGATTCTCATCAGATCAGTCGCGAGCTTAGTGCTTGTCCGGATGGGGTGGTGCTCCGCTGGGAGGAGATACCTGGAGGTGGAAGTCCCTCGCCAGGCGACGTTTAAGTCGGAACCGAATCTCATCAGATCAGTCGCGATTTTAGAGCTTGTCCCGGCTGGGGCGGTGCTCCGCTGGGAGGAGATACCTGGAGGTGGAAGTCCCTCGCCAGGCGACGTTTAAGTTGGAACCGAATCTCATCAGATCAGTCGCGAGCGTAGAACTAGTCCCGGCTAGGGCGGTGCTCCGCTGGGAGGAGATACCTGGAGGTGGAAGTCCCTCGCCAGGCGTCGTTTAAGTTGGAACCGAATCTCATCAGATCAGTCGCGAGCTTAGAGCTTGTCCCGGCTGGGGCGGTGCTCCGCTGGGAGGAGATACCTGGAGGTGGAAATCCCTCGCCAGGCGACGTTTTAGTCGGAACCGAATCTCATTAGATCAGTCGCGAGCTTAGTGCTTGTCCCGGCTGGGGTGGTGCTCCGCTGGGAGGAGATACCTGGAGGTGGAAGTCCCTCGCCAGGCGACGTTTAAGTCGGAACCGAATCTCATCAGATCAGTCGCGATTTTAGAGCTTGTCCCGGCTGGGGCGGTGCTCCGCTGGGAGGAGATACCTGGAGGTGGAAGTCCCTCGCCAGGCGACGTTTAAGTTGGAACCAAATCTCATCAGATCAGTCGCGAGCTCAGAGCTTGTCCCGGCTGGGGCGGTGCTCCGCTGGGAGGAGATACCTGGAGGTGGAAGTCCCTCGCCAGGCGGCGTTTAAGTTGGAACCGAATCTCATCAGATCAGTCGCGAGCTTAGTGCTTGTCCCGGCTGGGGCGGTGCTCCGCTGGGAGGAGATACCTGGAGGTGGAAGTCCCTCGCCAGGCGACGTTTAAGTTGGAACCGAATCTCATCAGATCAGTCGCGAGCTCAGAGCTTGTCCCGGCTTGGGCGGTGCTCCGCTGGGAGGAGATACTTGGAGGTGGAAGTCCCTCGCCAGGCGTCGTTTAATTCGGAACCGAATCTCATCAGATCAGTCGCGAGCGTAGAGCTTGTCCCGGCTGGGGCGGTGCTCCGCTGGGAGGATATACCTGGAGGTGGAAGTCCCTCGCCAGGCCACGTTTAAGTTGGAACGTAATCTCATCAGATCAGTCGCGAGTTCAGAGCTTGTCCCGGCTGGGGCGGTGCTCAGCTGGGAGGAGATACCTGGGGGTGGGAGTCCCTCGCCAGGCGTCGTTTAAGTCGGAACCGAATCTCATCAGATCAGTCGCGAGCGTAGAGCTTGTCCCGGCTGGGGCGGTGCTCCGCTGGGAGGAGATACCTGGAGGTGGAAGTCCCTCGCCAGGCGACGTTTAAGTTGGAACCGAATCTCATCAGATCAGTCGCGAGCGTAGAGCTAGTCCCGGCTGGGGCGGGGCTCTGCTGGGAGGAGATACATGGAGGTGGAAGTCCCTCGCCAGGCGACGTTTTAGTCGGAACCGAATCTCATTAGATCAGTGGCGATTTTAGAGCTTGTCCCGGCTGGGGCGGTGCTCCGCTGGGAGGAGATACCTGGAGGTGGAAGTCCCTCGCCAGGCGACGTTTAAGTTGGAACCGAATCTCAACAGATCAGTCGCGAGCGTAGAGCTTGTCCCGGCTGGGGCGGTGCTCCGCTGGGAGGAGATACCTGGAGGTGGAAGTCCCTCGCCAGGCGACGTTTAAGTTGGAACCGAATCTCATCAGATCAGTCGCGAGCGTAGAGCTAGTCCCGGCTGGGGCGGTGCTCTGCTGGGAGGAGATACCTGGAGGTGGAAGTCCCTCGCCAGGCGACGTTTTAGTCGGAACCGAATCTCATTAGATCAGTGGCGATTTTAGAGCTTGTCCCGGCTGGGGCGGTGCTCCGCTGGGAGGAGATACCTGGAGGTGGAAGTCCCTCGCCAGGCGACGTTTAAGTTGGAACCGAATCTCAACAGATCAGTCGCGAGCGTAGAGCTTGTCCCGGCTGGGGCGGTGCTCCGCTGGGAGGAGATACCTGGAGGTGGAAGTCCCTCGCCAGGCGACGTTTAAGTTGGAACCGAATCTCATCAGATCAGTCGCGAGCGTAGAGCTCGTCCCGGCTGGGGCGGAGCTCCGCTGGGAGGAGATACCTGGAGGTGGAATTCCCTCGCCAGGCGACGTTTTAGTCGGAACCGATTCTCATCAGATCAGTCGCGAGCTTAGTGCTTGTCCCGGATGGGGTGGTGCTCCGCTGGGAGGAGATACCTGGAGGTGGAAGTCCCTCGCCAGGCGACGTTTAAGTCGGAACCGAATCTCATCAGATCAGTCGCGATTTTAGAGCTTGTCCCGGCAGGGGCGGTGCTCCGCTGGGAGGAGATACCTGGAGGTGGAAGTCCCTCGCCAGGCGACGTTTAAGTTGGAACCGAATCTCATCAGATCAGTCGCGAGCTTAGTGCTTGTCCCGGCTGGGGCGGTGCTCCGCTGGGAGGAGATACCTGGAGGTGGAAATCCCTCGCCAGGCGACGTTTAAGTTGGAACCGAATCTCATCAGATCAGTCGCGAGCGTAGAACTAGTCCCGGCTAGGGCGGTGCTCCGCTGGGAGGAGATACCTGGAGGTGGAAGTCCCTCGCCAGGCGACGTTTTAGTCGGAACCGAATCTCATCAGATCAGTCGCGAGCTTAGTGCTTGTCCCGGCTGGGGTGGTGCTCCGCTGGGAGGAGATACCTGGAGGTGGAAGTCCTTCGCCAGGCGACGTTTAAGTCGGAACCGAATCTCATCAGATCAGTCGCGATTTTAGAGCTTGTCCCGGCTGGGGCGGTGCTCCGCTGGGAGGAGATACCTGGAGGTGGAAGTCCCTCGCCAGGCGACGTTTAAGTTGGAACCGAATCTCATCAGATCAGTCGCGAGCTTAGTGCTTGTCCCGGTAGGGGTGGTGCTCCGCTGGGAGGAGATACCTGGAGGTGGAAGTCCCTCGCCAGGCGACGTTTAAGTTGGAACCGAATCTCATCAGATCAGTCGCGAGCTCAGAGCTTGTCCCGGCTGGGGCGGTGCTCCGCTGGGAGGAGATACCTGGAGGTGGAAGTCCCTCGCCAGGCGGCGTTTAAGTTGGAACCGAATCTCATCAGATCAGTCGCGAGCTTAGAGCTTGTCCCGGCTGGGGCGGTGCTCCGCTGGGAGGAGGTACCTGGAGGTGGAAATCCCTCGCCAGGCGACATTTAAGTCGGAACCGAATCTCATCAGATCATTCGGGAGCTCAGAGCTTGTCCCGGCTGGGGCGGTGCTCCGCTGGGAGGAGATACCTGGAGGTGGAAGTCCCTCGCCAGGCGACGTTTAAGTTGGAACCGAATCTCATCAGATCAGTCGCGAGCTCAGAGCTTGTCCCGGCTTGGGCGGTGCTCCGCTGGGAGGAGATACCTGGAGGTGGAAGTCCCTCGCCAGGCGTCTTTTAATTCGGAACCGAATCTCATCAGATCAGTCGCGAGCGTAGAGCTTGTCCCGGCTGGGGCGGTGCTCCGCTGGGAGGATATACCTGGAGGTGGAAGTCCCTCGCCAGGCCACGTTTAAGTTGGAACGTAATCTCATCAGATCAGTCGCGAGTTCAGAGCTTGTCCCGGCTGGGGCGGTGCTCAGCTGGGAGGAGATACCTGGGGGTGGAAGTCCCTCGCCAGGCGTCGTTTAATTTGGAACCGAATCTCATCAGATCAGTCGCGAGCGTAGAGCTAGTCCCGGCTGGGGCGGTGCTCCGCTGGGAGGAGATACCTGGAGGTGGAAGTCCCTCGCCAGGCCACGTTTAAGTTGGATCCGAATCTCATCAGAGCAGTCGCGAGCTTAGAGCTTGTCCCGGCAAGGCCGTGCTCCGCTGGGAGGAGATACCTGGAGGTGGAAGTCCCTCGCCAGGCCACGTTTAAGTTGGAACCGAATCTCATCAGATCAGTCGCGAGCTTAGAGCTTGTCCCGGCTGGGGCGGTGCTCCGCTGGGAGGAGATACCTGGAGGTGGAAGTCCCTCTCCAGGCCACGTTTAAGATGGAACCGAATCTCATCAGATTAGTCGCGAGCTTAGAGCTTGTCCCGGCTTGGGCGGTGCTCCGCTGGGAGGAGATACCTGGAGGTGGAAGTCCCTCGCCAGGCCACGTTTAAATTGGAACCGAATCTCATCAGATCAGTCGCGAGCTTAGAGCTTGTCCCGGCTGGGGCGGTGCTCCGATGGGAGGAGATACCTGGAGGTGGAAGTCCTTCGCCAGGCGACGTTTAAGTCGGAACCGAATCTCATCAGATCAGTCGCGATTTTAGAGCTTGTCCCGGCTGGGGCGGTGCTCCGCTGGGAGGAGATACCTGGAGGTGGAAGTCCCTCGCCAGGCGACGTTTAAGTTGGAACCGAATCTCATCAGATCAGTCGCGAGCTTAGTGCTTGTCCCGGATGGGGTGGTGCTCCGCTGGGAGGAGATACCTGGAGGTGGAAGTCCCTCGCCAGGCGACGTTTAAGTCGGAACCGAATCTCATCAGATCAGTCGCGATTTTAGAGCTTGTCCCGGCTGGGGCGGTGCTCCGCTGGGAGGAGATACCTGGAGGTGGAAGTCCCTCGCCAGGCGACGTTTAAGTTGGAACCGAATCTCATCAGATCAGTCGCGAGCTTAGTGCTTGTCCCGGCTGGGGCGGTGCTCCGCTGGGAGGAGATACCTGGAGGTGGAAATCCCTCGCCAGGCGACGTTTAAGTTGGAACCGAATCTCATCAGATCAGTCGCGAGCGTAGAACTAGTCCCGGCTAGGGCGGTGCTCCGCTGGGAGGAGATACCTGGAGGTGGAAGTCCCTCGCCAGGCGACGTTTTAGTCGGAACCGAATCTCATCAGATCAGTCGCGAGCTTAGTGCTTGTCCCGGCTGGGGTGGTGCTCCGCTGGGAGGAGATACCTGGAGGTGGAAGTCCTTCGCCAGGCGACGTTTATGTCGGAACCGAATCTCATCAGATCAGTCGCGATTTTAGAGCTTGTCCCGGCTGGGGCGGTGCTCCGCTGGGAGGAGATACCTGGAGGTGGAAGTCCCTCGCCAGGCGACGTTTAAGTTGGAACCGAATCTCATCAGATCAGTCGCGAGCTTAGTGCTTGTCCCGGTAGGGGTGGTGCTCCGCTGGGAGGAGATACCTGGAGGTGGAAGTCCCTCGCCAGGCGACGTTTAAGTTGGAACCGAATCTCATCAGATCAGTCGCGAGCTCAGAGCTTGTCCCGGCTGGGGCGGTGCTCCGCTGGGAGGAGATACCTGGAGGTGGAAGTCCCTCGCCAGGCGTCTTTTAATTCGGAACCGAATCTCATCAGATCAGTCGCGAGCGTAGAGCTTGTCCCGGCTGGGGCGGTGCTCCGCTGGGAGGATATACCTGGAGGTGGAAGTCCCTCGCCAGGCCACGTTTAAGTTGGAACGTAATCTAATCAGATCAGTCGCGAGTTCAGAGCTTGTCCCGGCTGGGGCGGTGCTCAGCTGGGAGGAGATACCTGGGGGTGGAAGTCCCTCGCCAGGCGTCGTTTAATTTGGAACCGAATCTCATCAGATCAGTCGCGAGCGTAGAGCTAGTCCCGGCTGGGGCGGTGCTCCGCTGGGAGGAGATACCTGGAGGTGGAAGTCCCTCGCCAGGCCACGTTTAAGTTGGATCCGAATCTCATCAGAGCAGTCGCGAGCTTAGAGCTTGTCCCGGCAAGGCCGTGCTCCGCTGGGAGGAGATACCTGGAGGTGGAAGTCCCTCGCCAGGCCACGTTTAAGTTGGAACCGAATCTCATCAGATCAGTCGCGAGCTTAGAGCTTGTCCCGGCTGGGGCGGTGCTCCGCTGGGAGGAGATACCTGGAGGTGGAAGTCCCTCTCCAGGCCACGTTTAAGATGGAACCGAATCTCATCAGATTAGTCGCGAGCTTAGAGCTTGTCCCGGCTTGGGCGGTGCTCCGCTGGGAGGAGATACCTGGAGGTGGAAGTCCCTCGCCAGGCCACGTTTAAATTGGAACCGAATCTCATCAGATCAGTCGCGAGCTTAGAGCTTGTCCCGGCTGGGGCGGTGCTCCGCTGGGAGGAGATACCTGGAGGTGGAAATCCCTCGCCAGGTCACTTTTAAGTTGGAACTGAATCTCATCAGATCAGTCGCGAGCCTAGAGCTTGTACCGGCTGGGGCGGTGCTCCGCTGGGAGGAGATACCTGGAGGTGGAAATCCCTCGCCAGGCCACTTTTAAGTTGGAACCGAATCTCATCAGATCAGTCGCGAGCGTAGAGCTTGTCCCGGCTGGGGCGGTGCTCCGCTGGGAGGAGATACCTGGAGGTGGAAGTCCCTCGCCAGGCGGCGTTTAAGTTGGAACCGAATCTCGTCATCAAGCAGATCACTGCTACCATCCGTGACAACACATTCACTACATTAACGGAACCATTGACCGTAGCAGTTGACGTGCCCAAAATCATTAGCATATTCATAAAATCTGTCTCGGAACGTGGTGATTATTTTCCAGTTCTCTATCGCACTCTTGCGTTGTGGGCGGCTGGCTTGACATCAGCTGCGACTTCCGTCGTCTTTATCAGTGGCGGAAGCGATGCTCGCAGCCGTGCACGAAGGTCGCCGCTGCTCTTATTACGTCATCGCCTCCAGGGCAAACGTCTGTGGTTGCCCTACTTGAAAAGGGACCGACAACGCAGACAAGAAATGCGTTCATTGTTAAAACTTCGTTTTGATTGACTGATTCAATAGTGTTTCTGGACGTCAACAGCTAGGAACATTGTTATTATTAATAATAATAATAATAACAATGCTTATTAGACGGCCGAAATCGCTAAGGCAGTAGTGCCGTAGCAGCTACGGACCAGAAGACCGCGGGATCGAGTCCTGCCTCGGGCACGGGTGTATTTGCGTTTGTATGTGTGTGTGTTGTCTCTCACCCCTCATAATCAACACAATTTCATCTTCCATACCCTCAAGGTTCACAAAACCGGGGTATAAAAATCATATCCAGCTAAATGCTGATCCCCTGCAAAGAATTACGTGCACCCACCACCGAGGTAATGTTTCTGGGCCCCGGTAAAAGAGGGGTGATTGCACACGTGTTCCAAGTCGGCCTACTCGCGACCATAAAAATTATAACAATAATTTTAAATTGTATTATATTACAGAAATGTTGGACAACGCACAAGAAGAGAAAAAAGTTTATGCAGTGCAATTGAACAGAAATAACCTTCTGCAAATAGATTCAGTGAGTTATTTAGTTGTGCATCTTGAAACGAGAATCATGCGGATAAAACATATTGTTTAAACGAAAAGAACCCCTACAAAAATACAATTAACTGTATTGGTTGTTAGGTAGAAACTCGGTGTTAGCTTTAGACAATAAATTACTCATTTATATATCATTCTTAAAGATTGTTTCGAATTAATGGATACAGCACCCCCCCCCCCCCCAAGCAATCTGTTCTTCCGTACGGATGCTAAACGGGAACGTCTGACCGATTCCCGATTCAAGCACCGATTTGGGCGACACCCCTCTCCCTGCGTGGTCGCGATCGGCCGCTGACATCTCTGGTGCAGCCTACGAGAGCCCCGGGTTCATCTCACTGCATTCGGGGCCACTTCCACGGTGTTTTGGAGGACCTCCTCCAAACATCTCCACCATTTTTTTTTTGTAAATTGTTTCACCCGTCATCAGTTAAACAATAAGTTGGACTGGAAATTGCTGCAGAGAGAGGAGAATAAGTGTATTTAATGACCGTTTCACTTTAACACATGAGTTCCCGCCGCTCATGGAGCTGCAGTTGATAAAATCCCATAATTTCGTTAACTAGTAGACAAATGCAAACCTTCGGCCCATAGCGCTCACCCCTGATGTGCTCAATGCCGGCGTCTAGATGGCAGGTAAGACACACGCTTGGCGCTCTCTAAACACATTTTGCGTGTGTGGCCCGTTGCCCACAACATGCCGACGCACCTTACGTGAGTCGGGAAACCTTTTGCAGTAGTGACGTCTAAGTATCACATTAGTGAACGTGATCTTTTATCTTTATGATCCTTTCCTAGAAGAATCTAGTAATATCACTCGAATTCGTTGAATCAATAATACATGTATCGGGCAGGTATTACTCTCTTTTTCATCGAAAAGTTGAAAAAACATATGAGATCTCGATAGCATTGTTGAAAGAAATGCGCTTTGATTTCATCAATAATTAAAATTAAGAGCTAATGTAGACTAAGATAACTTCGATAATGCCGTGTGGTCCACCTAAGAAGTTCCCTTCAATTTTCTCCTGAACCGTTGCAGATACTGGGATGCGGTTTTCACTCAAACAGCTATATGCAAGGGGCACATATGGTCATGCATAATATTATTCCATTTCATTTTTTATTGCAGAGATATTGACCCAACTTCGATTTTTTAAACGGAACCCTATAGATTTATTCAGCGTATTATAATAAGCGTGAAGAGACGAGTTCATTAATATGCATATCGCCATATGTTACATAACAAAATTTTCGAGAAATTAAGAGTTTTAAATACGCACGCCGACTGCTGGTTTCCGTAATCTGAACAAGAAATTCCGGGTGATATGCGGCGAGGCCATTCCCTTCCGTTGCGTCGACCCTGCGGTAAATGTAGTGATGCAATGTGATGTGCAAAGGAGCTCACGAAAACCCGCGATTTGCTCTTTAAGGCTACGCCCTCTCAGTCCTGGAGACAATGTATTCACCCATAGCCATGTTCTGAGCAAATCTGTTCAACACAAGGTAATGTTTGTAATTAATTAAATACTACAAGATTTGAGAAAATATTTGAATTATTAGCCGTAGAGAAAGCAAGGGAAGATTGGAGAGTGAACATGTTCTGAATTAATAAATGCGTGTGCTGTCAGCAACAAAACGTTTACTCTTTGAAAGACTGAAAACCTCAGCCGGTACAAAATATCGTGTAAATACAAGTAAGAAAAAAAATTTAAAAAACAGACACAAAAGGTAAGTTAACAATTCCAGAAATAGCTTGATTTATAACACGTACTCAATATGTGCACCATCAACGGATATACACATTTTAAGACGCTTATAAGGAGACCTTTAAACAGAATTCAGAGTTCCACGTAATATGGCGTGACAAGATGCGGTAATGCGGCGCCTCAAATCTTCAGAGGTTGTTGGTACTTGTGAGTAAACTTCGTTCCTTATCGTTCCCCATAGAAAATAGTCCAGGGGCGTAAGATCAGGTGGCCTTGCCGGCCAGTTTGCTACATCACCGCGCCAAATCCATCAGCCGGGGAACTTCTCATTCAGCACTTGCCTAGCCACAAGCGCGTTGTGTTGCATGCACATACAATTTCTCATATCCAGGGGAATTTCCTTCTGAAGCAGCGGGAATGTTTCACGAAGAAATCTTGCGTATTTGTTTCCTGTCACATTTCCATCCATGAAATAGGGACCTTTGATGGTGTCGTTAAGAATACCGCACCAGACATTAATACTCCACTGCTTTTGGTTCCCAACTTCACGAAGCCAGCGAGGATTGTCCACTGCCCAGTAGTGCATGTTGCGTAGATTCACCTGACCCTGAATCGTAAATGTTGTGGCATCGGTAAATATAATCTTCTTAAAAAAGTCCTGATCATCTTGCACGTGTTCCAGAGCAAAACGACAAAACTGAACACGTTTCTGGTAATCACCATCATAAAGCTTCTGTTGCAACGAAACGTAGTAGAGGTGAAACTTGTTACTCTTCAAGATGCGGGGGCAGGTGCGGGCGGGGGTGGGGGTGGGGACGGAGACCGGGGGTGGAGGGGCGGCAAGAAGCAGGCGGAACCGCGGGCGGAGGCAGGAATGAATGCGAGGGAGGAGGCGAGGTAGAAGGCGAAGGCACAGGCACAAATGGAGTCTGAGCACGCCATTGGGCCGAGGCGCTGGTCATGTCGAGGGCGGTGCAGTAGCTACGGGCGGATGGGGAAGTGTAGATGATGAGGGGTGGATGAAGCAGACAGAAAAATTAGAGTACCGTATTGAAGCCACTTTGTTATACTGGACCAATGTTTTGAATGTATCACAAAATGGCAGTGTAAGAGCCTAGCGTGCATTAACGTACCACGCAGTAACACGTAAATCAAGACAGACAAAAAAACTTCACCGAAACAACTACACGAAATAAACGCAAAACCCACAATTTTCGAATAATAATACCGGTTTTAAAGGGATAACTTATCACTAAAAAAGTGTCTGACTAAGTTTCACTTTATACCGAAGAACTTTTCATAGATGGAATACTGACAAGGTTTATTACCAAAGTGTGGGCATCTAAGTTCCCTTTCAATCTAAAATATTTTTCACAGATGGATCACTGAAAAGGTTTTTCTCCAGTGTGAATGCTCACGTGCCTATGTAAATTCCCCCTTGCACTGAAGCTCTTTTCACAGACGGAACATTGAAAAGGTTTATTACCAGTGTGGGTGCCCACGTGCCTATGTAAGTTCCCCAAGATACTGAAGCTCTTTTCACAGATAGAACACTGAAACGGTTTACCAATAGTCTTCTTTTTCATCCACTGGCTCTTCTTTGATCTGGAGAAAACAGAAAAAAACAGTCACTCACAAGTTCATCATCTATTAAAACAAGCAAATACCTCAAGATTTCTCAGAAGGCACCAATAAACTGCATATGCTCAGACTGACAAGACCAATCAATCTGACTTATAAAATATATATACTTATAATATATTATAATATATTATATATGTTATAATATAATATATATTATAATATATTACATAAATAATATATACTTATAAAATATATGAATACTATGCCAAATACACAAAACTTTTCAATTTGAAAACTTATTGTTTTGAAATACATTGGCATGTATGTTTTTTTTCAATTCGTAGCAACATTTTATCAAATACCCATCTACTGGTATCTAACGTTTGGAGTAATCCTCCTTTATCACTCCGAGTACCATGGTATTGCTGGAATGTAAAATACCATGGGGAACCTTTCGAGACATCATTTCCAATTGCATGTTTTGTCAATTTGTTTCTGAGTGGAACTTAAAAATCCTTTTAGTTGGCATCTGTTGATCGATAGGATAAAGATCAAATTCTGTATACACTTGTTAGAAACACAATATAATCAAACAAAACCAATCATTTTATTTTGTAAAAAGTTACCGAAAATAACGTGGGGGCCACGCAATGACCCAAACACGGTTCTTTGTGGTGTTTGAACCAAAGAAATCCTTTCAAGATACAAAAGAATGTTATGAATCTAATTAGAGAATGGCAATAAATGCTCGAACCTTCTGTTAACAGGAAACACTTAAGGATTCATTTTTTTAAATTACATATATTTGCTATTACATTTTTTTCTTCCCAATATTGGTAATAAAAAATACTGCCTTTTGTATTTAAATAGAAAGGTAGAAGTTTAATTATAGCCATTTTAGGGGTAACCTCTATGTAAAATACTTTTCCTCTATTTTCCCTTAAGTCATAAACTGGGATATTTTTTAATTTGGTTAAAATTTAGTATACGACTTCCTTAGGTTGTACGACTAACTTTAAAAGACTTCCCTTGAATGTACCGTGTACTATATTTCAGCCTTTAATTTTTCTGATACTTCTGAATCTAATCAAATTTTGGTTAATCAAAGATTACTATTAAAAATTTTAACTAAAATTAATTTCTTCATTGGATTCTCTCTCAAAAAAAACAACATTATTGTGTATTAATATTCAAATTCAGAAACTTTGGGTAATAAAAAAAATGTCAACACTTGGAAATGCAATGGAGAACTTTCTCAATATGACAGCTATTTCAATGACCACTACATACGATATTATAAGGTGTTCTTTTCAAAAATTGTCCTGACAATGAATAACTGCAGTGGACATGTGATTAATTCCATCAAATTGCTCATCGAACATTTTTTTTTCCACTCTCCTAACCTTCAACACACAATATTGCTTTCCATCCAGTCATGTAAAAACAAATGAAACGTACAGAAACTGTTTACCTCTTCGATTTTGATAATATTTTCAGCCAAAAGATCTACCTCTTCCATCGCGAACTAAACTTCTTCACTCTCGAATAATGTTTTGCTTCTGGTTTCACAGCCAGATATTCTCTTTGGATTCAGCCACAGAGCACTCAATGATTGTTTTTCTATAGTTTAAGCACAAAAGCGCGCCATGCTTAGGGCCGAGCGTTTGAAACAACTGCCAAAACATTAAATGCCTGCGACAGTGGCGTAGTGAACCGCAGGAGAAAGTAACTAGGCGGCGAGGCGGGCGATTTCACCTATCATTTCAGATAGCACCACCTTTCAGTATTATTTGAATAGTACCGGACCCACAAAAAACGTCCCCGTTGAAGCGTGTTTTGTTTTTTCGTTTTGAGTGGGCAACAAATTCTAACGGTTGGACTATAGGAATCGTTTGGTCTCCTGTGATACGTAGCAGATTGCTTACAGATAGGCGTGGGCATTGTAATTCGATTAATATTTAATAAGGCCGTATTCGATGCAAGAATGAGTGTTTATTGTTGAGGCGTATATTCGAAATGGTTTCGTTCAAGGAAACTCTGGAAGTTTTCATAGTGAATTTCCGGAAATTAGTGTATTGGTTAAGGGCCAATGCACTAATTCCAGATATACTCATTTTGATGCAAATGTGCATATCAACTGCGTGAGAGATCTTTCAAAAATGTACATTTGGTTAATTTTTGAAAAAACGAAAAAAATACGCTGAAGTGAACTTTACGTCATATTAAAAAGTGCAATTAGCACTATTATTTCGAAAGGTTTGAAGACAGAAGTTGGAACCTTTTTTGAGAAAATGGCGTTTGAGCGTTTCTGAGAATGCGGAATTCTGAGCTCGTTTTAACAGAAAATTGTTGAGCTTTCGAGAAGCTTATATAACATTATTTAAAGTATATGTACTCATAAATATAATGTGAACAAAATGCCATAATTGTAAATATTAACGACGTGAGAGACACGACGGGAATCGAAAGGTTCGACTCAAGCCAAATGAACAGTGACTTCTTCAATTACGAGAACTCCAACGCATGGTCTAGACGCTATTGTTCACAAACACTAGACACATAGACAGGCGAACGGACAGATAGACAGAGGGACGTACGTTTTAAGGGGGGAAAATTCGGTATCAGGGAACCCCAAAAATGTGTATTTCCGTTGAAAACGAGAAATGGATTTTCCACAGCGTTACAGAACTTTCCCTACACTACGTATATTACTACGTATATACTACGTACATATACGGAATAGTAAAACTTAGTAGTAGTACTACAACAGCACAAATACTTTCACAATACTGGTAATACGTTTATTAAATATTCTGCCTTACATGACAATTTCTGTTCTTTCAAATACCTCACGAAAAAATATTTAAAAACACAACAATGCGCGAAAAATAGCTTGCATTTTTCATTCAGAAGTTTAGATAAAAATTGCCTTCTTCCACTGAATTCAGTATAATAATGTTTTCAGTGTATTTACGAACATACGAATATCAAATGTATACGATGAGTATTTTAGCCGAAGATAAATCTTATAGCATATTTGAAATTATTATTTTCCAGTGGCGGTTTCATGGGGTAGGCACTGCCTACCCCGATGACTATGTACTAGTACTACATTTCGTAATAATAAAACATACTAAATGACTCTTACAATTTTAAGACGGGGGACTCTTACAAACACAATACTAATAGTTTTTAATATTTTAATTATTAATCAGGAAATTCATGATCAACATTCCATTATCGTGGCGTCGGCGTTTTGTAACAGCTCATGGGCCATGCGATGTCTCGTATCTTCCAGCAGAGACATAAATATGGACAACTGGGAAAATACGTTGCTTGCTTTTAAACACTTCTAAAAAATCTCCTTCATTGGCACAGATACGTAGACGACGTGGTGGCACTATGAGCAGGTACCACCAGGCAGCTTGATTTTTTACACAATACATCAACTCCCTACACCCCAACATAAAATTCACCATTGAAATAGAAAACGAACACAAATATTTACACGTCCTTGATCTCACCATCACGCTAGCACAGGACTATCATGAATTCAACATATTCAGAAAACCCATCCACACGGACACAATCATATACAACACTTCACAACACCCCCACACACAAACACACAGCCTTCCATGAATACGACTATTATTATTGAGAAATTAAAAATTAAAAAACCAACACATTCAATATCCACAAACACACCACCCACACACAAATTGACAAGAACACTACAGCCACGTACCTCACAATCGAACGTTCGTTCAGACCAAACGTTCACACAGAGAATCAAACAATACGAACAAGAATGGAAAAACAATCCTACCACAGTCTCACACTTTGCAGATCACTTGATTTTATACAAACACACATTCGACCGACACATCAAGTTCCGTAGTCTAGAAATTGAAAACAGGCATTGGAACAGAATAAAATTAGAAACCTAACATTAATGCAACAACCTCAAAAAACAGAACATTACTTGTCTTAACCAACAAATATCTGCACTCTCGTCACTTCTACTCAAATTAGCACAAAGTACCCCCACAACTCTACTCACCCTCCTCACGCCTCTTCCAGCACCCCCGCGTCCTACGACCCTTCGCCCCCAACCCACCCCTCTTCCCGACCCCATCCGCTGTCGACCGACGCTCTGTTCTTAATCAAGACATGCTCTCTAAAAACCGCAGAACTTCGTTTTCGGGCCGGAAGCTGTATGGTATGTATGGACGACCCAGTTTAATGACGCATCTGGCAAACAATATCAACATTTTGTATATAACATTTTTTAATAACTTATACTTCATTTTTAGAACTCATGAATTAATGTAATTCTATTTCTGTAATTTTAATTTTAGCTCTGAGGATGATCGCTAAGCGACCGAAACGATCTTTAGCAAAGCTTATTTTTTATATCAGACATCTTTAATTAACCGAGTATAATAAAATACCTAAATAAGGGAGCGGCGAAATGTTTCTCCGGCCCTGGCGACTAACCCCAAGCTACTCCACTGACTTAATATCATTCTTCTCTCTGCCAAAAAAATTTCTCTAATCTTGCTAACAAACACTTCATTTCTCTTTTACCTCTGGTCTTAACCAGTACATCGCCTGCATATATTATTGACCATGACGTATCCTTTCCAAAAACCACTCCTTCTTCTAGTCCTCTTTTCCAATAGTTCACCAATTCCGCTAAATAAAATGTTTTAAACGAAGTCGGTCTCAGATTGCAATTTAACTCTCACCCTTTTACGTCCCAAAAACCCTACGGTCATTGTTTCCTTCCTTAAGCCTACATCTTTTTTCTACGTATGTTTCATCCGCAGATTCTTGCAGAACATTACTAATTCCCTTTTTGCTCATTATCTCCCTTAATTTACCTCTATCTACCTCTTCAAAGCAGTATTAAAATATACAAATCCCAGTAAAACACCCCCTTCATTCTTTTTAATCACTCTATCGTGATAAAGATTTAAGGCACATGCATGTTTTCTATTATTCGTTATTTCTTACTCCCCTTCCTTTCCTAGAATTTTGTTGATTTTCTTTAAACAATCCCAATCTTCCTATTTTCGTTTCCAAACTGCATTTGAAAATCTCAGCATAAACATTATTTCCCGCCATCCCTTCCTAACACATTAGGGCTCTACTACATGACAGTCTGGGCAGTCTTCTTTGCCGTTCTTCTATAGTGGGATTGTTGCCTTTCTTCCGGGAATCCCTCCCTTCTTCATACCTTATTCATTATTTTCTTCAGAATATCAATTCCTACTCCACCCCCATACATCCACATTTAATTTCGTAATTCCTCTTTTCCTCATGCTTTGATTTTTCTTAACAGTCATCCCTCCATGTTCTCCTCTCCGCCTCATTCTACATTCTCCTTTCATCATCTCGTCCTCCCCTTCAATTATTCCTCCGCCCATCCACTTCTATCCCTATCTCTTTTTCCTCAACCCTTCACAATTTAGCACCTTCCAAACCTGCTTTTTCATTTTACCCCGTGAATCTCCCCCTTCGATATCATATCATGTATTACCATTATAATTTCATTATAACTGTAGCAACTTTTATCAATTTACTAGTTAATATGTCGTATGTAACTAAAACCTTCAGTGGCAAAAAGGTCAAAAAATGTAGTTGGCCCCCTCTTTTTTTAGACTGAGCACGCCTGTCGATACAATAGCTCTTCCGTTTCTGATATCAGTTTCCCGAACATATTTCTGAATTTGCTCGCCACCGTCGATGGCGCAAACAGGATCTTGTGGTCGCGGGCGGAACTAGTGACTCGGGCTGACGCGTCTACTTAAATCCAGAAATAAAATTTCATAGAAACAATAAGAATAAAAATGAAGCTCAGCTACAGTGTAACTGGAACATAAATTAAAACAGTTGTTCAAAACCTTTCCTAATGTTCATACAATTCCCCTCCCTCATATGAACTTCCTAATAATTTACAATTGCCAATGACAAGTAATTAATGTAACATACATTTATTGTTCCGATAGTTTTATCGAAAAATAGTTTTTATTAACAACTATTTTTCAATGAAACTTTCAATGTTACTTTCTCGCAATCGTAGTAGTTTGGAAGACGATTGTGCAATGTTTCTTCTGTTTCGGATCTTGGTAAGATAAAATTATCTGATGGAAAGTCATAGTGCATATTTGTAATTTGGCATAAAAAGTTTTATAAATTCTGCTCTGTGGTCTGTTAGTAGCATGACGTGTCAAGGAAATTTTAAAAGAAAGCGGAAACTCGCTGCCAAGAACAAAGAGATTGCAATAGTAAACAAGTAATAGTAGTTTGCGTAATACCGCGCCAGAGGTGTCTTGCTTGCAACCGTTTCAAACTATCTCAGCGCTGCGGCAGCACATGCGAGAGTCTGTGAACTAAAATATATTGGTCTTTATAGTTTAAGACTACGTTTTCTGTTCGTCATGGGTCTACCATATGCGAATTATATTTTCCCTAAGATAACGTTAAAAAAAGGAGAACAGTTAGTACTTATTGGAGAAATTAAAATATTATATATTAATACATGAAAACTTTTTACTCCTTTTTAAGTACATTGCACGCATGGGCAATGTAACATTTCACAGAGATAAAGGTTATTCGAAGAAATACTGCACAAACCAAAAATTTATATAGTACACAATATGTGTTTATTTGTATAATGCTCGCTCTTAACCCACTCACTCTCAAAACACCACGCTCTCTAAATGGCTTCCTGTCAAAACGGCTCCCTGTCAAAACGGCTCCCTGTCAAAACGGCTCCCTGTCAAAACGGCTCCCTGTCAAAACGGCTCCCTGTCAAAACGGCTCCCTGTCAAAATGGCTCCCTGTCAAAACGGCTCCCTGTCAAAACGGCTCCCTGTCAAAATGGCTTCCTGTCAAAATGGCTCCCTATCAAAATGGCTCCCTGTCAAAATGGCCCCCTGTCAAAACGGCTCCCTGTCAAAATGGCTCCCTGTCAAAATGGCCCCCTGTCAAAATGGCCCCCTGTCAAAACGGCTCCCTGTCAAAATGGCTCCCTGTCAAAATGGCTCCCTGTCAAAATGGCCCCCTGTCAAAACGGCTCCCTGTCAAAACGGCTCCCTGTCAAAACGGCTCCCTGTCAAAATGGCCCCCTGTCAAAACGGCTCCCTGTCAAAACGGCTCCCTGTCAAAACGGCTCCCTGTCAAAATGGCTCCCTGTCAAAACGGCTCCCTGTCAAAATGGCTCCCTGTCAAAATGGCTCCCTGTCAAAATGGCCCCCTGTCAAAACGGCTCCCTGTCAAAACGGCTCCCTGTCAAAACGGCTCCCTGTCAAAATGGCTCTCTGTCAAAACGGCTCCCTGTCAAAACGGCTCCCTGTCAAAACGGCTCCCTGTCAAAACGGCTCCCTGTCAAAATGGCTCCCTGTCAAAACGGCTCCCTGTCAAAATGGCTCCCTGTCAAAATGGCTCCCTGTCAAAATGGCCCCCTGTCAAAACGGCTCCCTGTCAAAACGGCTCCCTGTCAAAACGGCTCCCTGTCAAAACGGCTCCCTGTCAAAATGGCTTCCTGTCAAAATGGCTCCCTGTCAAAATGGCTCCCTGTCAAAATGGCCCCCTGTCAAAACGGCTCCCTGTCAAAATGGCTCCCTGTCAAAATGGCCCCCTGTCAAAATGGCCCCCTGTCAAAACGGCTCCCTGTCAAAATGGCTCCCTGTCAAAATGGCTCCCTGTCAAAATGGCCCCCTGTCAAAACGGCTCCCTGTCAAAACGGCTCCCTGTCAAAACGGCTCCCTGTCAAAATGGCTCCCTGTCAAAACGGCTCCCTGTCAAAACGGCTCCCTGTCAAAACGGCTCCCTGTCAAAATGGCTCCCTGTCAAAACGGCTCCCTGTCAAAACGGCTCCCTGTCAAAACGGCTCCCTGTCAAAACGGCTCCCTGTCAAAACGGCTCCCTGTCAAAATGGCTCCCTGTCAAAACGGCTCCCTGTCAAAACGGCTCCCTGTCAAAATGGCTTCCTGTCAAAATGGCTCCCTGTCAAAATGGCTCCCTGTCAAAATGGCCCCCTGTCAAAACGGCTCCCTGTCAAAATGGCTCCCTGTCAAAATGGCCCCCTGTCAAAATGGCCCCCTGTCAAAACGGCTCCCTGTCAAAATGGCTCCCTGTCAAAATGGCTCCCTGTCAAAATGGCCCCCTGTCAAAACGGCTCCCTGTCAAAACGGCTCCCTGTCAAAATGGCTCCCTGTCAAAATGGCTCCCTGTCAAAATGGCCCCCTGTCAAAACGGCTCCCTGTCAAAATGGCTCCCTGTCAAAACGGCCCCCTGTCAAAACGGCTCCCTGTCAAAACGGCTCCCTGTCAAAACGGCTCCCTGTCAAAATGGCTCCCTGTCAAAACGGCTCCCTGTCAAAACGGCTCCCTGTCAAAACGGCTCCCTGTCAAAATGGCTCCCTGTCAAAATGGCCCCCTGTCAAAACGGCTCCCTGTCAAAATGGCTCCCTATCAAAACGGCTCCCTGTCAAAACGGTTCCCTGTCAAAACGGCTTCCTGTCAAAACGGCTCCCCCTCAAAACGGTTCCCTCTCAAAACAACTCGATCCTTTTGCACGCTTTTGAAACAGCTCGCGTTCTACCCTCATGCGTATGAAATTCACAGTTTGCACCGTGTCCTTTTTTGCATCGATGAAATTTCGTGGCCATACAGATGTGAAACAATCATTCATTAAATCCAACCCTTAAACTTCTTTTTTTCTACACAACCAGAGGGTTTTCAAGAACATTCCTTTCTGAGATTCTTACCTTTAGAGAGACTGATGTTCGGATTTTGTTCTTGCATTACATTAGTCACATTGACAAGCAATATACTCCCTCCAATCTTTTCTGCATTTGCTCTCTTGGACTTTTACTCGCTGTTCATTAATGTTGTCTCTTGCATACTGTGTACCGATACTGATGCATGAAAATTGCAATTTTTCGGCGGAAAAACTCTTATTTCCGGGCACTTGGAACAAAAAGGGGATGAATCTTCCAACGAGAAGTAAGTTGCTACATCTAATACGTTGAAATGTCATTCATAATCCATATTTTGTGGGTGCTTGATATCCAAAATTTGATTACGCCAGTGTCCGTCCGTCTGTTATTTTGTGAGCAAAGTTGTCTGCTCTACCGTAGCCAGAATTTTTGCAAAAATAGATATTCCTTGATCGCCCTAACTCTTAGGGCAGCCGCTTGAATTTGAAACAAATGTTTTGATTTTTGGGAGTATTTACGTTAGGCCTCAACATTTTAAAGATTTTCCCCAAAACTGTCCCAATTTTTTTAAATGTTATCTCTGATATAGTAAGCGATGATTAATGAAAAGGCTTGTGTTGCATATTAACTGAACACTCTGAATTTTCGAAAATTGGACAAACATCACAATGGTTTTGCATCTTCTCTATACTACAATAATAAAGATGGAATTTTTTCCTAAATGTTTTAAAAATTCATTTAGAGAAGTCATTAGATTTGCGATTTTGTGATTCATGTCGGAAAAACTGAGTCGTCTTGCAAAAAGGTTTTATGTCAGTGAAGAGTGCGTCGAGATCAGTAGCTCGCGTTGCACGGAAGAAGCAGAACGACCAGTGAACAAAGTGAAAACAGTGGAAATCAAGGAAATGACAATTTAAGCTCTTGAGAAAGTTCGTCGTGTCAGCGAAATAAATGTAGAGAATATAAAATGAGTCTAGTTACAATAGACGAAACTCACATTAAGAAAAGAAAATTGCAATAAAAAACCATATCCCCAAGAGAAATTTTAGAAAGTTCAAAGTGCTATCGAAGATATTTTTTTTACATTAAAGATCCTTTGATGTCCATTAAAAATCAAAGATATTATCTATTTCTATCACTCAACATATGACATGAGGTTCGAAATCAAGGTTTTACAATTTTTGGAAATTGGTCATACCCTTTTGAAAGTTGGGTGAAAAAAATGGAATTTTGTCCAGACCTAAAAGTAAATTCGGTAAGGGATTATTGTGCATTGTGACGAACGTTCAGGGATTCTAAGGTAAGCGAGTGCATATATTTGAAGTGAGTTGCGAGGGACCAGAAAATTTCAAACTGGCAGTCAAAAAGGGAGTCAAGAATCCGTCATTAAGTAACCAAATATAATCGTGAAGTTGAACCACCAGAGGATATATACCTTCTGACCACCTCAAGAAGTACTTAAACTATTGCTTCTTACAAAGAAACCGCCGGTCAGAAGAACGTCTATTGGAGCAATCTACTACACACTGGATCGTAAAAAATTAATATTTTTTAAAGTTACGGAGATCTCATTTCCTTTTTTCTGGCAATATCAGCCCTATACGTATTGCATTTGTAAATATATTTTAAATATTTTTAAACCAACGAGTTAATACAAATTGTATTCGCCATTCGGATTAGAACGCAGCCCAGCGGAGACGAACGCGCGATTAAGTTCTGCTGGAACAGGGCCGTTCTGGAGGACTTCGAGGGGAAATCGAAGTGCGAATATCAAAAGGAAGGGTATTGGGCGCCCGGGAAGTCCACCCTCTCCCAACGGTTTGGTCCCGAATTTCCCTCCGTGGAGAGCCAGGTGTCGTGCGGGCCCGTGCCTTTGTTACGCCTGGACGACCAGCATGTGCGGTGGGCCTTCCGCGGCACAGAAATTCGCCACTTCCACTTCCACACCTGGAGGATGTGTTTCGACTACTACCGCACGACGAGCGACACCTACTGCGAGGGGCTCTTCTACTGCGAGTTCCCTCGCTTCACCAGAGGCGCCTACTGGCTGCTGCGTCCCCTCTGCGTCGTCTCTGCGTTGCTGTTAGCGGCTTCGTTCCTGGCTGTAGCACGCGACAAGAACACGAGGCGAAAGATCCACGGCCGCTGTCTGGCTAGCCACGCTGCCTGCCTCTTGGCCTTCAACATCGGGCAAATAGGGTACTCCTTCGCACTTAGCGACCGACTGGACGAAGAAGGAAAACAAGTCATTCCGGCGGAACTTGCCAGTGAGTGCAAGTATATTGGTTAGTATGCTTAATCAGGTTGTGCCTATGGAAAATGTGGGTGATGCGATTATAAGCAGACAAAATTGTTTAGTGTGAATTGGACACAGAGTTAGAAAGCTTTTTCTTTCTATTTCTCTCTATAATTCTAGATATCTCCCGAACATTTAGACATTTTTTACCGCTTCTCTTCAAAATTTTAATATAGTATCTAACCATCTAGTTCCGATATGCACAAAATAAATAAAATATTAGCCCAATAACTAGAAAGACAACGGTCTCGGAGGTTTCGTGGCCTTAATTAAAATGTCATTTCATTTCAAAATCTGGCAGTGGCGTAGCTCTATTTTCGATATCTCGATGGAAACCGACCCTAAAAGTATTGAGAAAAGTTTCACATTCTTATATAGCTAATTCGCTATAGCTCGTGAACTGTTAAGTAGGTCCTAAGTGATAGATACTGTTGGTGGGATAACTGGAGGGTCTGTTCATCGTCTGCAGGGGCGTCCTTCGCTCGTGAGCTTCAGTTGGCTCACGTGCGACCAGTTCTTCATGCGACCTAATCGGAAAAAGAAAAACTATTTCCCTCACTTAAATGAAGCTGTGCCCTGCTTTTTTACTCTGAATCTCTGATTCTGTATGTTTTCTCTCTGCGTCTATCTTCCTCTGTCTCACTCGGGAGAAATATCACAATCGCAGGGGCAGAATACCTCATGAGGACGTCTTAATAATCGTACGCCAGTGCGCTGCGGGTTGCGTGGAGAGCGCTATGGCCTAAAGAGCTATCATAAGGGCCCTCCAGTCTTCGTTAATCATCAACGCGCGTGTACGTGCGCAAGCATACGCACATTCCCATCGTACGACGCTTATATTCTTCCCGGAAGTGCACGCAATGAGTTGGCAAAGTTTCATCGCAATCGGATGAACGGTACGGTAGCGTAATATGCGCGAACCAAAAACAGACAAACATTGTCTTAGGTGCGATCTTTCGGTGACGCTCCGAACTAACAGGAAGAAGCTGACAATCTACGTCAAGGAACTTTGTGTGAAAGAAATGAGTATTTGGTCAACAGAGAAGAAATTCGCGCGGCTTTTTGGGGAAAATTAAGACTCCGAAGCGCCAAGTTTGAAATGTATAATCCTTTCCTCTGAAACGCCTTCAAAGAACATCAAAAATGCCCTATTAAAAAACAAGGAGTCAAATTTGAAGCAAATTGGCGGTGAATGTGCCAACAGTGTGTTAGATATTAGATTAAGCATGCCCATACGAAAAAGTACATGCCTATTAAGAACATGTGTATGTACACTAAGCACACACACACATGTCGCTAGCGTTTTCATATCACTAACAGATTTTTCTGTCTGTAGCTCTCTGGATGTATTTCCTGCTGACAACTTCTTGGTTTTGGCTCACCGTACTGTGTGTGAACATGGCGATGGGCTTCAGGTAAGAAGATAATTTTCTTCATTATAAATATTATTCTATATTATAATCGTCCAAGAAAATGAAGATTGTATGCTTCCTGCTACCCCATTTACTTCCTCATCTACTCCTTTCGTAGCAAAGAGAAAATGTTTTCTGCAGCAACAAGTGGCGATTTGTTTGAAAGTACTCGTGTTGCGGGTCGTCGGTACTGGAAAGAGGATAATTCTTGCTTCTACATGAGGTTAATTACTTCCTCTAATACATTGTGCAGTCATAATCCCCACTTTGTGGGTTCTTGATACCGAAACAGTGGTTTACGGCAAATCGACTTATTGCCTGTCCATCCTTCCTTTGACAATAAATATATACATAAATTGTTCAATGGGTTTTCTTCACAATTGATATCCAATCTATCTGGTCAAATCGAGGCCCTACAAAAGCAGAATAGATGTTTTGACTTTGGGGATGTTGATAATTGAGGCATAAAACTGAGGCTTCACCATTTTCAATTCTTCAAAAATGGCCTTAATTTAACAAGCAAGATAGAGCAAAGTAATTTTATAAAAACCGTTATATAAGTTCAATGAAATTGACACTTGATATAATATCAAATAAAGTCTCTGTATTTCCCAAAGTGGCAAATGCGAGTATTCAACTTCGTTTCTTAGGAGTCTAAAAGTTTGTCTTACTTCTAAGGAACGTGTGGAGATAGCATATTAAATATAAGCACTCGAATTTGAATTCTAATGTGAGAAAAAATTGCTATTTTGAAAAACTTTTGGAATTTCTTCAAGTTTTGCTATAATATTGCGTAATCATTACGATTCGAATAAGCACGTGATGATGCAGAACCACTATTTCTGCACTTCAAGCCTCTTACATCCTTTACTTAGCTTCCTTAATCCGCAACAGAAATTTTCTGTTGATGTTTCTAAGTCACCCCTTATAATAATTCCAGTATGTAATGACGAATTCATTTCAATTTATGAAATTAATAAAATGAATGATTGCAATATATGGCTTCTAAAAATTGTAAGTTTAACAATAGCTTATATTATTACTAATTTTTTGCCGAAATATTGAATTGAATTCCCTTGTAAAATTAGCGTTGATTACGTACACGCCTATAAAAGTAGAGAAACTGGTTTTGAAAAGATTTGGTCATGTTTTTTTATATGAGAATTTTCATTGGAAAGTTTTGAGTCGTTTTCTAACTGATGCTTGCACAAAACAAACTTTCTCGCATTATTTCTAAATTTGCAATTTTCGGAAATCCAAACTCCAAAGAAAATGAAACTCGCGCCATTCCTTGCGCTTTTAAGCTTTCCCCTTGTTCTGCCCGTCAAAGTTGACGAAGTTTTTGAGAAAATGTTACTTTTTATAAATTGTATAAATTTCAAGCACAAATCGCGCCAAAACTACCCGTTTCTATAACAAAAATGCACATAACTTTCTTTGAGAACTGATTATTTTAGAACAGGTTTTGCCTAAAGCAAAATTTCTATGTTCAATTTTTAAATCTTTAAATTTGGCAAATTTCGAAAATATAGAGTTCACCGGAAATCAGACTAGTGCCACTGCTTTTACCGTCTTTTACTGTCGTTTATACGAGGGGAAGAGTTCAAGAAACAACTCTGAGCCTTTTTTTGAGAATATTTAAAAAAATTAAAATTGCCTCCATTTTTACAAAATTACGGAATAACTACTCATATTTTCGAAAAATTTTACATGTCCTTATTTTATAATCGATCTTTAAAGAACAGATTTCATTAAAGAAAAAATCTCTATTTTCCATATTGTAGTTGTGAGAAAAAATATGGAGGTATTTTTGGGAAAACTTTGAAAATACTGAGGCTTCATTTAAAAGAACCAAAAATTTAAAAAATTTATTTCAAACTCAGAGAATCTCGAGTTCATTAAAATCGATTGGGGAATATAAATCTTAGATAAAATCGGGTGGACGGTTTACGCGCTAGCGTTGAAAATACCCAGCCTGATGAAAGAACCTGATAGACGAACCCAGCCTGATAGACGATTTTTCGGAATCAGGGTCTCGCAGAACATGCGAGTAACATAACTTCACGTGTTAGAGGAATTTACTATACGGGAACTAGGGGCGGCTCGTGAACAAATGCTCAGGGTAAACACACAGATCACTAAATAGCCCGGGAAGGGAGCATGGGGGCCATGCCCAGCCTCAACCCACTTTTTTTGTAATTTTATTCAATTTAATCAATGCAATTATCTCACTGATATCGTTACATCACAAACAAGTTTTCCATGAAGAAAGCGCAGACGTTATTTCAAGATGTATTCGGATTCTAAAAATGCTTTTCGAGACGTTTACTGACTTACATATGTAATCTTTTGTTGTTAGTTATGGTACATTTTTCATAACAAAATATCCATCCCTATTACAAGTACTTTTCCTAATTGCCAATAAAAGGCATGCTCAACAACAAACCTAAGCTTTAACTTCACCATGTGTCATTTGCGTAAAACATTCCACGAAGGATTGGATTTTGTGGCACTGCCAGCACGATATACAACCGTACTCAACACAGGAGTAGGTCGCCCATTGTGCAAAATTTGTTTTCTACACCGTGAAGACGAAAAATGGTGTACATACTAGTTAATTCGCTGTATATAACAAATTTAACTTAAAATTAACTTTAAATATACACTAGTGATGCTCCAACAGCACATACTTTCTCGCAATATTTCTAAATTTGCAAATTTTGATCATTCATCGAATTCAAGGAAAATTAGACCAACGCAACTGTTTTAATCATCCCTTCTTCTATCTGTAGAAAAGATTTAAAGGCAAAACTTACTGCAGTTTTTGAGAAAAAATGTTAACTGTTTTTAAAAATTGCCTGTACTTAGCACCAAATTACACGAAAACTATTCATATTTTCGACAAGTTGAACGTGAAAGATCCACTTTCAAAAAACAGGTTTTATTTAGAAAAAATCTCTTTCTTCAATTTTATAATACGAAGACGCCATAAACAATGCATTTTTGTTGCAATTTTCATAAAATCTAGGATTTAAACAAACATGAAACATGCACCATTCTCTTAAGCATCCTTTACGTCATCCGAGGCCAAAGTTTGATCAAAACATTTGATACCACTTTTGAGAAAAGTTTGAAAAGGTCCAAGGGGCTTCTCCTAAAGTACTCCCAAATTTTAAAGAAGGTTTTTCAAAACCTCTGCGCTTCGAGTCGAGCCAGATCGAACTCGAAATATTTATTTTAGAAAAAATCCTACATATGGCATGGGCATTGGTCGTGTTCATGGAGGACCAGTCAGCCGGGCGGAAGGACAAACAGACAGACGGATGGACAAGCAGACGGAAGCAAGCGGTTTAAAAATGATTCCCCAATCAGAGGACCTCAAAACGTGTGCTTCCGTTGCAATATCGAAATCCATTTTACGAAACTTTACTTCACTTTCTCTATACTACGTTCTAAATGCTACTACGTATATACGTATGTATACGAGAAAGTAAAAACGAATAGATTACGCGAATTTTCTGCTAGATATTAATGCTAGGCGTATATATAAAAAGAACATTTTCTGAAAAACCGGTCTAAATTTTTTCTTCAGATTTTTTCACCAATAGAAAAAGAACGTTTAAACAAATGGAACACTTCTCATATCCTTTCAACACCCAAAATTTTCGAAAATGACAAATTTTGAAAAAACAAGAAACCTTATGTGCTGTTCTAGCTGCACTAAATTCATTTCCCTTTCTCGATTCAAGATTAAGGTGACAAACCTAAATAATGCGAGTTAAACGACATTCCTTGTGCTTCCAACCTTGGCTTGGGGGTTGCATGAAGATTCACGCAGCGTTAATGTTTTTCTTTATTTTATATCTTCTTTAGATTGCAGGTGACACGCCCGAAGAAAGAGAGCAGAGCGAGATACCTCACTCTTTCAGGTTTCGCTTGGGGGTTGCCTGCAGTGCTGACGATATCGTGCTCCTATTTAAACGCTCATGATGTAGAGAGAATGGCAGATATTCGCTGGTACAATCCATCGTTGGCGGAATCCAGAGTGTGCTATTTCGAAAATGCTTACGAGTCTTTAGTCGAAGGTAAATATAAACAGGGGTACACAAGATACAAAAGAAAATATATCTTCGAATCCAGATATCTCGAGTTGTGTGTTACTCAATGTTTAAATGTTTGGCTAGTTTTCAATTTTTAATCCCTTAAATTTATTGAATTTCATTTTATATTTTTACATTTCTTAGAAATTTATTATATAAAATTAATTCTTTTAATGTCCTTTTTCTTGTTGTTACTGTCTCGTTTAACATTCATATTTCTATTACTCTTTATGTGATGATTAACATTTCTTAGATAATGCAACAGATTTTGGAATATTAGATCTTTATTCATTTCGTACACTCTATTTTCAAAATAGTTTGGGAGTAGTTAATTTTACGGTACATTTATGTTTTAATAGTTTAATATTTTAATTTATTTTAATTTTATTTATTTAATTAATTATTTATATTTTAGTTTTATATCTTATAATTATTAGTTTAAAGAGTTTTAACATCTAACCCAAAATGTCCGGCATATACTCCGGCGTTTTCGAACTCATAGTGTCAACCAGGGTATGTGAAGTCTAAAACTTGCCATTTCCGTTGATTCCTCGGTAGAAACAAGACTTAAGAAAACAAGTTTTATGTCCTTGGCACAACTCTTTTTTCTGTATTTTTCGAATAAATATTTATGTATGTTTGTTAGCAACTTATTATTGTTATTCAATGAGAAAAGTATTTTTTGTTGAATTGATATTGTCTTATTGTAAACAATGTGCAAGCTCTGGATCACATTAAGTCAAATTAAATTGGTCATAAACGTTCTCTAATCTTTCACCTCACAATCGCGAGCCTTGTTTGCTCTATTTCGGCTTAATTGCTTTCGTATATGCAATGTATATTCGACGACAGAAAATATATATTTTAGTAGCACTAGCTAAACCATGTGTTATTGATTCCGAAATTAGTAAAGAGCGTCTTTAAACATTTTAATGTTAATTTTAATTATTTGATGTTTTAGATGACGAATGATGTTATGGCTCATAAGGACAAGGACTTGGCTTATCGCGCAGCCGGTTACGTCACGGACTTCTTCCGGGCGGCGGTCGTCACTTGGTTGGTCGCTCCTGAAGGGGGCTACCTGGGCCTCGTCATGAGGATGCTGCGGAGAGACAAGAGAGTGGAGAAGTCAGCAGGCAGCGCAGGCAGAAAGAAGCACAACGTTGCGTAGAGGAGCCCCGACCAGGGCGCCTCCTGGCGAGCAGAGCGCACACGCTCGCTTACCCTCTGCGCAACGGCGCTCCAAAGCTCACCTGCCAACCCTGCGAGTGAAAGAGAAGTCAGCGGGAGCAGGCAGCGCAGGCAGAAGGAAGCAGAACGTTGCGTAGAGGAGCCCCGACCAGGGCGCCTCCTGGCGAGCAGAGCGCACACGCTCGCTTACCCTCTGCGCAACGGCGCTCCAAAGCTCACCTGCCAACCCTGACAGTGAAAGAGAGAGAAGTCAGCGGGAGCAGGCAGAAGGAAGCACAACGTTGCGTAGAGGAGCCCCGACCAGGGCGCCTCCTGGCGAGCAGAGCGCACACGCTCGCTTACCCTCTGCGCAACGGCGCTCCAAAGCTCACCTGCCAACCCTGACAGTGAGAGAGACAGTGGTTCTAAGTGAACAGCGAAAATACCTAAACCTCACTTTAGAAGCTACGGTTAAAGACAATACCTTTCACTATACCTACGCGGAATACTCTCCTTCACTAATCGATGATCATTTCTTTCGAACATGAGGTGATGCGTAAATATTTTGGAAATGTTTACACTTTCGCGTGCTAATTTCTAGTTTTAGTGTTGTATGAAAACTATTGGTTGAACAACACTGCGAACTTTCTCACAGTACTGGTAACATATATGAAACAATTCACCTATCACTTGATAAATAAAACTAAAAAAGTATACGGACGCGCGAAAAATATATATATTTTTTTAATAAATACCTAGGTGTAAATAAAAATTGCTTTCATCCATTCAATTAAGTGTTTTCATGTTTTCTAGCTATTCACGAACATTAATGCATCAGAAATGTACGATGTGTAATATAGCAAATAATAAATTTAATAATGTATTCTAAATTAACAATTTCAAAAAGCGAAAATAATTTATTCGAAATAACCAATTTCTATTGTGCCCTTAAAAATTGGATTTTCAAATTACCACAAAAAATTTATAACTGTCTTCCTTCCTTTCCTTGTGGTAGATTATTTTATCTTCGCAAAATTTCAAATCTCTTTTCCAGAGTTAATCGTCAACATCTGCCATAATGTTTATGATATATTTCCATAAGTTGTCTAGCTTAACATTTTAATTTAAAATTCATTGTATTATGAAGTAAAAAATGTTCTTTAATAATAGGTTTCTTTCTGGACAACTCTCATAAAGTGAAAACGTTTTTTTAGATTTAAATGTACTTTGTTTAAAGCCAATTAAGAGAATAATTGGCTAGCAAGGTCAACACACACAAAACAAACAATAAATCAATCAAATCAGCGGTGGAAACGGTACTATTGTTTTCAGCGCGGCGATGTCAAAACAATGAAGTATGATGCATTACTTCAGCATTTTACAAGCAGCAAACCTTAAAGTCAGACCAGGCAAACATGTGCAAATGGGTCAAAGAGTGAAATTCACGACGACAAAAACAAGGGGGGCCCAGTGATAAAGAGTTCTCCGGCCGAAAATTCACCCTTTTTTCCGCGGCATTATATAACTTTCACTCTACTGCGTTAACGGTAGCGAGAAAGTAAAACAAAAAAGCTATTCACAACACTTTCAAAGCAAAACGTCGTTGAACCTGTGTCCATCGCAAGCTTTGACCTGCTGTTTACCAGCAACATAAATAAATTTAATAATTAATTGTATCTCTGCAACAGATATACTAGGAAGCAATTTTTTTGCGATCCTCGCCATTTTATATTCTCTTTCATATCAGTATTGCGATTATCGATATAGGTTGGGAGAACTTTTCATTTTATTATTCGTATGTAGCCTTTACACAAACAATTCCAAGGAATATGTACTGGCCTTCCATACAGCACTATTTAGACATCTCGCCGCCAAAGAAAAAACAGCAAGTACATCTGCGAAAGAACGCGACCACGTGACCACCACCCGTGGACCTCCTCTTCACTGGCAAACCATATGCTGCGGTTCCCATGAGAAGCAAACTTGAAACACAACAAAACACCGGTCTTCCCACCTAATTGCGGGTGTGGTCTGTTCAGATTCCCAAATGCTCCGATCATCCGAAAAATGTACCGTACATATTACCGTACCGTTTTAAAAATGCCTCTAACAAATAAAAATGACGTAAAACATTTCATCAGAACCAGCTCAGATGAGCAACTCAAACTGTTAGATACATTACTGATGTAATCATTCTTAATTTCGATCAAGTGAACGTAGCTAGAAATCTTTAGGTTTGGACTATACTTTACCGGAAATCATCGGCCGTTGGCTATCCTGAAATCAGCCGAAGCGACAATAGCGTTGATTGGCGTCACGGGAACTTTAGATTACATACAATGGATGATTGAAGAAATCGAGTAAGTTATTCAGGAATTCCATAGAAAACATTTCTTACTTTTCCTAAATAGTATTTGAAGACAGAATAATTAAAATGATATTAACCGAAGAAATTAGTGAAAAAGGTTTGAAAATGTAGGAGAAAAGAGAAGACTCATTAGTGGCAATCGACAATCAAAAAGCAAAAAAGTCAATTAAAAATGTGTATTTTCTTTTGTCAAAACACAAAACTAATATCCATAATACAATACATTGATTTAAAGTGAATAGAAAAAATGTCATTTTTAGTAAAATCCTCCCCTCACGAATCACGTATTAGAATTTAAAGATATTTTATTTAATTTGTTTTAGAAGTAAGTTTCCATGTCCTACAGTGCGAGAAAAGAGTGGCAAAATTTGTGTTATAGAAAATTTGGAAATCTTGAACACTTTTAATGGTACAAAATTTATTTAGTCTTGGCTCTCGGGAAAGAACCGCCCCTGCGACACAGTTGCTGACACTGGACCAACATTTTTGGTCAAACCTACATTTAATTTACAACTTCTCTCATAATGCGTACTATTTGTTTCAACGATTCAGCTTCACAGTGTCGTCAGTTTTGCGTTGTGTTGTCGATGTAATAATGGCCCGAACAGCGTCTCAGGCACGGAGAATCAGACGTTCTGATTTTTCGGCCGACCATACATCGCACATTGCGAGGCAAAACCCGGCGTATTCAACTGCCCTCTGGGGAATTTTGTGTGTACTGCAGCTACGATCACTTGTCATCGAATCGAGAGGGAATCGAAAGTAGAACTCCTGCTCCACCAATTGCCATTAACACAGAAAGGGGCGTTTGCATGAGTTTCATTAGTAAATAAGAAATGAAAAAAAAATTACCAAAAAACAAAAAATCCGCCCAGAGTGTCTTGTTCCATCTCGGCAGTGCTCAATAAGCGCATGTTTTTTTTCCACACAAGACCACATCCTCAAATGTCAGCCGAGAACACGCATGACGTATGCAGTATCCGGTGGAAGGGAGACAAACATTTGCTCATCGCCCCCGAAGGAGACTCCGTCTCTCAGTATCAAGGGAACCGGTCGCCCTCGCAAGCGGACGCACTTCGCCCTGTGTCCGCAACATTCACAACTGCTCTTCCATTTATCGTCTTCTTAGTCTTCGATTTCTATCCTTTTCAATGCAAGTGAGTATTACAGTAATCAAAATTACCCATCAAGTTCGCATATGCAACATTAGTGAGGAGAACACCATTATTAGCGGACAAACACTCCGTTGTTCGAGGTTCTTTCAAGGAAGAGTTTCGCTCAACTACCAACGCAACTCGTTCATCTTCGCTCTTCTCTTTGGCGAGGGGAGACCTTAGAGAACAAAAACACCGCGGCTCGGGGCGATATCAAGGGAGAGGTTTGCTCAACCACCAGCACTTGTCCGTCTACGCTCTTCTCTCCGTCGAGGGGAACCTTAGTGGACAAGCAATCTATTGCTCGTGGTCGCAGAGATAGTCGTTCCACCTCCAGCGCCTCCCGTCCACGATGCGTTCGTCTGCATTTCTCGCGCTGACGCTGGCTCTCCTGGCGGTGACCGCGGGCGCGAACGAAGTGGATGAAGGCGTGGTCATCAACAAGTGCTGCGACGCGCACGAGATGCTCTCCGCTGACGGACAATCGTGCGTTCGCGCTAACTGGCAGCGAAACGTCTCCGTCCAAAGACCTCCGTACTTCTGGAGAAAGATCTCCCCTGAACGCAGCGAGTGGGTGCGGCGCTGGCTGCCCCCCGGTCTGCCCATGGAGAACATCAAGGGCGTGAATTTAGAAATATATAGCGTGTATGGGCTCAGGAATGACATTTCCGTGAACTCGTCTTCCTTGTTGAATCCGCGCCTTCTTCTCAATGAACCCCTCCGAAAGAACACCGTCACCTTTCTTGGGCGATACCTCATCGCGAGGCCCAAACCCGGAGGAGGATACAGGCTGGCCGATTACTGTGTGGATGCCGCCCCCCCGCCTCTAGGCCCATTCGTGCTGCGCTTTAGAACACTCTGCCAGAAAGGGGAATGCGCCAACAAGTGCTGTCTCGACGGCCAAATGCAGAAGGATAACGAAGGCCACTGGAAGTGTAGAGTGCTTTCCCCAGACTCCTGGATGCCGAATAAGTCTTCCCTGGCCGCTTTTGATTCAGAGTTTCCGTACGCTGCCTATGATTTGTGCGAACGTCCTCGTCTCTTACCCTTCGAGGACAGGTACGGTGAGTGGGCGCGCCACTCCGAAGGTATCCACGTCTTCCAATTCTCCATCTGGACCACTTGCTTCGACTTCTACCGCACCGGCGACGACAGCTTAAAAGAAGGCCTCTTCTACTGCGAGTTTTCACGCATCACCAGAGGCGTCTACTTGCTGGTGCGGCCACTGAGCATTCTCTCGGCGTTGCTGTTGCTGGTGTCGCTGCTGTCTGTTGCATGCGACAAGAGCATGCGGCGAAAGATCCACGGGCGTTGCCTGGCTAGCCACGCCGCCTGCCTGCTGGCTTTCAACATCGGCCAGATCATCTATTACATAGGAATTAGTGATCGTTTAGACGCAGAAGAAAAAGATTTCGTTCCCCAAGATCTCCAGATTCTATGCAAGTATTTTGGTGAGTTTATTTATATTAGACTAGCATATTAGAGGAAGAAATTATTAAGATTACGCATACAAATCCATTTATTAGATAATATAGAAGTGGTTGTATGTTTGACGTGATGTATCAGACTTTGTATAAAAACTACTTTCTCTAACAATGTTGTTCTACACAATTTCTCTAGGCACAATAATTGCAATGTTCCATATAAATCGTGTATTAGCAACAAGAAGAAATTTATTCATAGAGTAGTATTCACCGGTTTTAACATCACAATAAGAAAATGGACTTTATATGTCTTCAAATGCAGAAGAATTTTCGACCACTCGTGTGAATTTCCTTTCTCACGTTAGTCTAGAGTTACTATAATTTGTTTCAAGAGCCATTATTCTGAATATTTGAGAATACTGTTCTACCAGATGGTACAAGTAGTTTATAGAAAAGTTTACTTTACTCATTTTTCTCTTGCGTCTTCTTTACACACTTTTCTTCATGATTTCCCTTTAACTCTTTCATTGTCCTTGAACGCGGGTACATTCGCGCAGTTTATATCTAGAAACACAAATTTCGTATCTTGTTCTCACTCTAATACGTGCCCGTTCATGCACGACGCTTGCGGACACAGACAGACTGGCAGAGTGAGTGATGGACGGACGAATGAATAAATGGACGGTGAGAGGGTGGGAGGCAGACACAAACGGATAGACGGACGGAATAATGGACTGTCTGGTGAAGAGTACTGACAGACATTTTAAAGATACAGAAACTGACAGATGTTTAAAAACAACTATTTCCGAATCAGTGTATTTCCGAATCAGGTATTTCTCATCCAATATCTTAATAAATGTTCGGGACAATTACTTAACTTTTTAATTATCTTCACTACGAATATTAATTCGTACTTACGTAAGTGTACGAGAAAGTAAAGAGATTCGCAAAATAAATATTTTTAATGATTGCTCTAGCATATAGCATTAACTTATGTATGCTGGTAATGAACACGCTCAAGTTTTTCCCTGTTTGTGAAAATGACTCTTTGTGAAACATGTGAGTTACGACTTCCTTCTGTATGGCGAAACATTTCACAAATGTGTGTGTCTTCTGTGCGCAGCTCTGTTGATGTACTTCCTGCTGACTTCTTCCTGGATTTGGTTGACGGCCCTGTGTGCAAACATGGCGAGGGGCTTCAGGTACGTAGTATATATTATATTCTAAACGAAGCAAAAAAAATTCTAGGTCTCTCAGTTCACTCAAACCTCAAATAAAATGAACATTTTCGTATAACAGAATTAAACACTAAATTACAAGTACGTTCACGATCTTACGCATTCAGAATTCTTTCAAATTCTGCCAGCCTTCAAGCAGCTCGTTGCGCGTATTTTGCAATTGTGCATTCCTCTCATATGGCTGAAGATTCTGGGAATACGCATTATGTACTACCCAGACATTCAGATTGCAAAAGAAAATTATTCGAATAATGATAAAATGCCATCCCCGAGATTCCAGTAAGCCTCACTTAATTGAGCTTAGAACCTTACCATTGTCTTGCCAGTTTATTTACGAATCTGCAATATAATTCAAAACTGACTTATATACGGTTGGAACATATTTTCAGGAAATACTGATATTTATAATTATAGCACGCGTCGTAGAAAACACGTTTATCAAGTGTTCGTATTAACAGCTCACTACTAGAATTTCACATATAAAACATGTACGTTACTTAACAACGCATTGTCAGATGACATGAAACCATTGAAGTCGGTAGACAAATTTAAGTTAAATGTAAAATATTTTCTGGTGCATAACTGTTTCTGTACAATTAGAGACTATACTGATCATCAAATAGAAAAATAATGTTTATATTAGCAAAACAGTGATATATACTGAATTAGTTTACACTTGTTGAATTAAGTTAAAAAAAGACTTAATATGCTTGTCACAAATAATGTACTTCAGCCTCCGGGTCAATGACCCCCATCTCGATCAGGTTTTGTCCAGTTTCCCTGTTCCATTCAACAAATGCTGAGATGTCCCCTCGTTTTGCTTGTGGGCGAAAATGTAGCTTCACTACGCGCCCGTTTCGTTGAACTCTCCTTTTGCTTGTACTGGTAGGAGTAGAGGTAAAGGGGAGTTACTATTTTGTTAGCAATGCAGAGAATAACACCTGCAATTCGTTTATCGTTGAAAATTAGTTTTCTGTAACTCGGGAACAATAATGCTTGGCTTTTTAAAAGTTGCTAATCTCTCGCTTTTTTAATTTAACATAATTTTTTATTTTCTCTTATTATATTTTATTTTTTTATTTTATTATTTTTTATTTTATTTTATTATATTTTATTTTATTATTTCGTATATTTTTTATTATTTTTTTATTTTATTATATTGAATTTTATTTTATTATATTTTGTATTATAATTATTAATTTCCTATCTTTAATTTGAACTTTTACTGCTATATCAACTATTTATTATTAAAATAATAAAAAGATTCTGGAACTCAAGAAAACGCGTGCAGATGATCTTCTCCGCCATACGTCACATTCAGTTTTTACTGTTATTTTTACTAAGTAAATTTATATACATTAAGCTATTCCTGCAACTATTCACTTTTCTTTTTTCTTTCTGGCTACCGCTTACACAGAAAGTTATCTAAAAGACGGCAAATTTTTGGTAGGAAAACTCTTATTACAAAGCCCGCGTAACGAAAAAACAGCTAATCAATTTTGAAAAAATCCTCTAATACGTGGTGTAGCTAGATTCCATGTTTTGTGGGCCCTTGAGACCGAAAATCGAATGACGGCAAAACGTCTGTATGGCCGTCTGAGAACAACGCCAATAGCTTAACAGTCCAGCCGATTTTCTCCACAATTGATATTTCCCAATCTATCTGGCTGATGGCGCGGCCCCTTGAATTTGCAATCGATATTTTAATCTTGAGGGGTACATTCATGAACCCCATGGGACATTAATCCAATTTTCAAAAAACAAACAAAATAGCTCCATCGTTTTTTATTAAATTTTGTTCTTGAATAGTATGAAGGACATTTAAGAGAATGTTGAAGGTTAAAGGTGAAATTTTTTCGGAGTCTTACTACAACTAAAATATAAAAGATTTTCTGCTTCATGATATCCGTTCCCTAAAGATAGACATTGAAAAAAGGTCAAGTAACGTTTTTCGAAAATTGGTGCACTTTTCGTGAAAGTACGTGCTGTTTTAGCACCACTAGTCCATTTTTACTTTCTTGTATACGTAGGTGTATACGGAGTATACGAATACGTAGTATAATGTAAGTTAATGCTATGGAAAATCGATTTCGAGATTTCGATGAAAAAACAAGTTTTGGGGTCCCCTAATACCTAGAAGAAGAAAGTGTTTATTTTCAATACGTCCGTCCGCCCGTCCAACTCTCTGTCCGTTTGTGAACACCACTAGCGCCTAAACCATGCGAAGAATTTTTTCCAAATTATAGAAACCCCTGTCCATCTGACGAGTCAAAGCTTTGATATTTTGAAAAATCATTAGTTTTTTAATTATAAATATTTTACTTTTTGACTTGTCTCTAACGTCGTTAATATTTACATTAGCGGCGATTTGTTCATATTATTATATTAAGAGTACATGTGCTTTAAATAATGTCATATAAATATTTTTGAAAACACAACACTTTTCTGTTAAAAGGAGCTGAAATTTCCGCTTTCTCCGAAACGCTTCCAAATTCTTTCTTCAAACTTTTCGAATTGTAGTGCTAATTGCACTTTTTAATATGACGTAAAGTTAATTATTTTATTCATTCGTAAGTTGATATATTGGATGTCCTTTAGTTCTCATTGTTTAATTTATGCGTGAAATTACACTTCCTTATCTGCACAATGTGTTTCAAATATTTTAACAGTTGAGTTTCATTCAGGTTTGTTTCTTTTGCACTAGTGTGAAATGGTTATGGGTTTTAATTATCGAAATAATTGAAGATATTCAGTGCAGACGCTTAGCGCTTTGAGTTTGTTTGAGCATTTTCAAGTGATGTCATTTTGAAGTGCTAGTAGGGCAAACATTGCAAGATTATAATATTGAGTAATCGTTTCCAATAATGCCAGAAGGTGTGTGCTATTTAAGTATTCTTTTGTCTATTTGGTGTTTTAACTATTTTTTTATTTGTATTATATATTTTTTCTACTAGTCTGTATTTTTTAGGCTTTACTGCCTTTAAGAATACGATTATTTGGAAGAAAAATATTATTATTATTATTATTATTATTATTATTATTATTATTATTATTATTATTGTTATTAATATTATTTTCTTTTTTGTGTATCGACCATTGGTGACAACGCTACACGTTCTCTTCCGAGGCCCAGTCATTTTCTGCCCAGGACAAAGGTTAATGTGTGTCATTACGGGAATCACCTTCCGTGGGCGTTATCCCTTGGTAACACAAGGTTTTTAAGCCTTGAATTGTTAATTTTGAGGTGATAGAATGATGATGAGAGACGATCGTGACCTTTTTGAACCATCCCAGCATTTCCATTATGACCAAGAGAATCCACGAAAACCCTGGTCAGGAGGGCCGGCCTGGGCATCGAACCCGGTTCTCCCGACTGCCGAAGATTGCAATACGACAATAGAAACGAGGCAGTTTGAAATTCAAAGAATTATTTCTTATTGTTGAGCGACACTGTTTCTCGCAATATGGTACGCCGTTTTTATTGTGGAATTTATGTTGTTCCTCGTATTAGCTTCAAAAGAGTTAGTTTTCGCACGTCATACACAACGACTGGTAAAGAGTAACTTTTAAGGAAGGTGACTGAGATGAGATTATATGGACACAAATTGCTTTATTATAATATTACGTAGCCTATACTAATGTGCAAACATAATGTGCCTATACTAATGTGCGATGGTAGCACCATTGTTTACATTTATATTTCTTCTGTACATTGCAATGGACACGCTTCAATAAAAGGAGCAGAAAGAGATTTTTCAGCATTTACAAAGTCGCTGCCTATATTGCTGGTGATTTCATGTTCTTTTCCCGTCTCTCTTGGAGTTACGGAAAGAAAAAGAACTCTAGTCCTTCGTATCTCTCATTGGCACGGAATCAGCTTCTGCCATAAATAACTAATGCTTCTCTTTTTCCGTAGTTTGCACATGCCACGTTTGGAGAAAGGAAGCGGAAAGAAATTCCTGGCGATTTCAGCCTGCGTTTGGGGGCTGTCAACAGTGCTCACAATAACGTGTTCCATCTTGTTTACTCAACCGGATATGATGGAGCACTCACCCTGGTACACCCCGTCGCTAATGCAGACAAGAGTGTGTTTCATTGAGCCATGTGTAAATCAATCACGTAAGTGGAAGGCCATCATCATAATGGACTGAATATGACACTTTATCACAGTCTGCTATTATGAGAGTTTATAATAAGGATCGAAAGATAAAATTAGCGTTTTCTCTTTATGCTCTACTAGTACTGTCGACATGTAATTTCACCTTGCAAAAGGTGAAGTAGAAAGTGATTTTATGTTCCTTTTTTATTTTGGTATTAGTAAGAAAACGCTAAGTTTTCCACCTCGAAATACTCCGGGCAACTCTTATTAGCCAATAAAACATTTAAATTTTAAGGCATTTTTTTCGTTTTTTTTCTTCGTAATAACCATTTAATCATTGATTAAATTAAAGGTCATAAAATTCTCTACTCGCGCGCTTTACAAATTACTTTTTTAATCAATGGTAAGAAACCTACTACGTTTCTACATTTCACTAAATTTTCTTCCTACTTCTGAAGTTACCCCAAATTATTAATGATTTCTTTAAAGCGATACTTTTGAGTGACTAAGAATATTATCAATAAAAAGCAATTAAATACTAATGTTTTTAATATTTACTGTGGTTCACCTAACGTACGGAATTTCATGTAAGAAGGGCACAAGGCATTTACGTACCGCCAACAATCACGAACCATTTAGCATTTCGCAACGAGATTAACGAAAGAAAGTAATTTTCTCTGTATGGGTGCTGTGAGCAACATAATTTTCCATTGAAAGTGCCGTCATAATAACGGTATAACTTTTTATAGACGACTATATCGGAACAGACTCCAATACAGGTATTTTGCCGACTAAAAAATTAAGGCATTTAAAAGGCGCATAACAAAATACCGCTATTTTATCGGTAAAACGTCGGTGTGAACATCTGTCTCTCTGCCCGTCGAACCCTCCATTAGTGCATAGTTAAAGCTAATGCCAAAATCCTTCAACTGATTTTCTCAAAAATTGATATTCTTCGATCAATTTAAAGGAACTAAAGTTCTTCTGAGTTTGAAATGGATATTTTGATTTTGAGGGGTACTTTATATGAAGCCTGAACATTCAGTCATAGGTGGTTCACTAATAGTTTTAATACGTCTGTGAACGACATGTGGGTCACACAAACGTTTACAACTTCTGAGAAAATTATTTTGACTGAACTTGACGTCGCTGCACAGATTTGTTTGGGACTTGCTGGGACGGTCATAGAATGTTGAAATACACCCGAACGTGGTCGAAAAAATTTTTGTTTTTGAGAAAATTACAATAAAATTATTAATATCAAGTCATTTGGGCGTGCGGATATATTTTGATGTTTTCATAGCGACAGGGAATGTGTTAAGCTTCGTAGAGCATCGAAACTTGGATTTATATAGTTTTGGGGAAATTCCTTTAAAATGCATACTTTTATGTGCATGTTTGCATTTAATTGGTATGTTTTTGAGAAGTTAATACATAATGTAAGTTTCGGCATCTTTTTGATTAACACTTACAATTGTGTGTGATGTACTATCACGCGAAGAGTCTTCTGTTAAGTTTTTCTTACATTTTTTTGGATCCGCTAACCTAACCCATTAACAAATTCAATTCTGAATACAGATAGAAATGATAGTTTTTGACAAGAGATGATAGTAAAATATCGTTTGTAACTGAAAAAAGATAAAAGATTTTTACTTTCTCGCGCTTACGAAAGAAATTTCTTGAGAAATGAAAGTTACGTAATGTTGCGCGAGAAAGCGGCGATTTTCGGCAGGAAAACTCCTTTTACAGGGCCGAGGTAACGTAAATCCAGTTGCTCGATTTAGAAACAAAATCCTCCAACACGTGGTGTAGCCAAAATACATATTTTGTGGGTCTTTGACATCGAAAAATCGAATGACGGCAAAACGCCTGTCTGTCCGTCTGTGAACAACCCTATAGGATAAACCGTTCATTCGATTTTCTCCAAGAGTGATATTCCCCCATTTGATCTGACCGATTTCGCAGCCACTTGTATTTGAAATCTATATTTCAATTTTTGGGGGCACATTACATGACGCTCCTGGGACAATTCCCAAATTTAAAAAAAAAAAAATGGCTCCATCGTTTTTGATTAAATATTGTTTTAAATAGTTAAAAGAACGATTAAGAGAATGGTGCAGCTCTTTTTTCGTTGAACGCCCTGATTTTCTGAAAATTGCAAAAGGTCAAAATGTTCTCGAAGTTTTCCTAGAACTAAAATATTTAAGATAGAGATTTGTCCTTTAGTGAAATCTGTTCCTTAAAGATAAATTTTGAAATAGGGGCATGTACATTTTTTAAAATTTCAGTTCTTCTCGTGTAATTTTGCAAGGAAATATGGGCGAGAAAGTACGTGCTCTTTTAGCACCTCTAGTTGCTTTCACAGCGCTGCGTTGGCAGCAATGCAACCACACAGCACCATGCTGGCTGAGCTGAACCACTCACTGCCGCTGCTGGGTCATATTATTAGATTTTTTTTTAACTTTGTGCTGTTATTATCCTATAATATTTGTATCTTGCTGGCGACGCGTTGCAACTCTATCACGTTAATCGCATATGCGTGTATGTTGTTTCAAGGATTCCATACCATATACTCTATTGTAACTCTCATAGGGTTTCAGTTTTTGAGCAATTTTACCTTTCCAAAGAGTCTACCCTTTCATTACCCATGACCGTACTCTGATTTTATGTTTCTACGAAGGCAACGTGCCGTAACAAGTGACACTTTTTATACCTTGTATACACACACACACACACACACACAAGCACAATCAGGCATATGGTAAAACGGATTAAAAATGTGACAACATTTAATGGATATCAAATAAAATTAACATTATTAAAACAGTAAAATTCTCATATTAATTTTGAGAAAATGTTTATACCAATTTCATTTATTGAACTAGGATTTTGGTGTTCAGGTAATTTCAGGCTAACATTTTTTAAAATCACAATTATGTTTCAGTTGATATTGGCGCTAAATGTATCTATTCATTTTGATATTTCAGATAATGATTCGTCACTAAGAGTTCCTTTTATGAAATCTGGAACCGCGCTGTTCTATTACGGCCCTGTGTGCTGTCTAGTGATGTGCAACATAGTGTGCCTCGCGATGACCTTGAGAAAGGTTCAGTACCTCCAGCGAGGCAACTCTGTACTTCGCCGAGAGGAGGACCAGATACGTCAGGGTCAAAGACACACAGAACGAAACAACCCTCCCACGGCACACACTGCGACGGGCAATGGACGGACGCCACAGGACAGAAACAGAAGTGGCACTACAGTCGATGCGAAAACGTAAGATATTATATGATCATTTTTTAAATACTAAGATTATTAGTAAAATACTAATATTTTCTCGTCTGTTTTGTTACAGAATTAAACTGTATATTAAAATGGTCCTTATTTCCGGAGGCATTGAACTAATCACGGAGGTTATAATGTGGTTGAGAACACACTACTATGTCAGTTATATACTATCCGGTTATATTCTCATGAACGCCATGTATGATTCGTCTAAAAATGGCCCTGACGTGGCTTATCGCGCAGCCGGTTACGTCGCGGACTTCTTCCGGGCGGTGATTGTCACTTGGATGACCGCGCCTGAAGGGGGCTACCTGGGCCTCGTCACGAGGATGCTGCGGAGAGACAAGAGAGTGGAGAAGTCAGCAGGCAACGTAGGCAGAAGGAAGCACAACGTTGCGTAGTAAGTGCGGAGAGGCAAGAGAGTGAAGAAGTCAGCAGGCGACGTAGGCAGAAGGAAGCACAACGTTGCGTAGAGGAGTCCCGACCAGGGCGCCTCCTGGCGAGCAGAGCGCACACGCTCGCTTACCCTCTGCGCAACGGCGCTCCAAAGCTCACCTGCCAACCCTGACAGTGAAAGAGAGAGAGAGAAGTCAGCGGGAGCAGGCAGCGTAGGCAGAAGGAAGCACAACGTTGCGTAGAGGAGCCCCGACCAGGGCGCCTCCTGGCGAGCAGAGCGCACACGCTCGCTTACCCTCCGCGCAACGGCGCTCCAAAGCTCACCTGCCAACCCTGCGAGTGAAAGAGAAGTCAGCGGGAGCAGGCAGCGCAGGCAGAAGGAAGCAGAACGTTGCGTAGAGGAGCCCCGACCAGGGCGCCTCCTGGCGAGCAGAGCGCACACGCTCGCTTACCCTCTGCGCAACGGCGCTCCAAAGCTCACCTGCCAACCCTGACAGTGAAAGAGAGAGAGAGAAGTCAGCGGGAGCAGGCAGCGCAGGCAGAAGGAAGCAGAACGTTGCGTAGAGGAGTCCCGACCAGGGCGCCTCCTGGCGAGCAGAGCGCACACGCTCGCTTACCCTCTGCGCAACGGCGCTCCAAAGCTCTCCTCGCCAACTACGGGGGAAATAAGACAGTAGTTCCATATCCATTCCTAGAAGGACAATACTCGACATTTCAAGCTTATTTTTTAAACAGTACCTGACACTAAAGTCATTTATAGTTGTAGTACTAAATACAGAAGATCTCACTCAAATTGTTAGTAGAACATTTCTTTTGAAAACGAGTTACCTTACATTGCATTAATAGCGAGAACAGGTTCGGCTTTTGTGTGATAATTTCTCTTTTTCGTTTAAAACTAGTCGTCTTAAAACAACCACATACTTTCTCGTCCCTTAGTAAGGGTTATGCAATAATATTACACCGTCTACATCAACACATCTCAGTCGATGGGCGCTGCCAGCAATGGGCACATATTTTCTTACCAATTCTTCCTAAAGCGTCATTTTTGCCATAAATGAAACTGTTTTTCAATTTGCATTGTTGTGGTTTCATGAAAGTTCTTCTAAGAGGTTCTTTATGAAACACTGTCGCTTTTTTCAAATACATACAATTATTTTTCGCCAAGTCTCCAATGTTTTTAAGTTCATTCTTAAATGTTTCATTTTCTTTTAAATGAAGACTTACAAACAAAACCATAATTAGTTCCATCATAATTTATTAAAAAATAAACAGTTATTGATGCTCCGGAAGTCAGTAAAGCAGAAATCTGACTGTAACGTTTTATCTTTGCTATCGAATTCGTAAGTAATTTTTGTGGGGAAAAAATGAAATAGTAAATGAACAAAAATTATTATAAACATTTTTTTTATTTCTAGTACATCATACAGACCAGCAACGATAATTTCACAAATAAATGGAACATCCAGAAATAAATTCCATTCAATATATCCCATTATGAATGTTATTATGAATGTCATAAATATATCACATTATTAATGTTAATGTTCACACTATTGCTTATGTTACATGTGTGAACATTATATGACAACCGCATTGACATGAAATTGTACCTGAGGAAGCCATATATCACGAAACGTAGTACATTTAATAATAATTGAAAAATAATTTTAATTGAATCCAAAAATATAAGTGTTCAAGTGAGGTAATTCTGATTTAATCTATCCAATGATTGTCTCCAATTAAAAGATACGAAAAATAAATAACAACTAAATAGACAATCCAAAAACATTAATAAGTGATATTTATTTTGCATATTAAAATTAAGAGAATAATAAAAGTCGGCTACACCGCTTGCGTATCCATTAAGATAAACCTTATAAATTTCAGAAATTAGAATGGCCTCTAAGACCTGAAAGACACGCTTAAATCAATAAACATTCCAAATTCATCACCTTGATATTACTCTTTTTCTCCGCAATCTAAACATCGGCTCTAATTCCGTTTAGAAACTGCGATTTCCATTAATTTCCGGTCAGCTGATGCCTGGTCAGATGTCTCTGAGGTCGACCGCAGTTCGAATATGTCACAGGCACAGTTAGCTCCGTGCCAGCGTTGCCGCTGTCTCTGCAACGTCTCAGGCTCCCGACAGCGGCGGACTTTCGGCACTAGCAGTGTATTTCACTATGTCGTCGAATTCAGCCACTTCCTGGAGGAGAATTCGCGCCAAACGACCTGATGGGTGATTTCTCGATGTTTGATTAATATCAAGAAACCTCTGATCATCCTGGAACTGAACCCTAAAAAGCAGGACACGCGTTCGTGCCTTCCCCTTCCCCTTTGCTTTTCCTAATCTCTTCTCTCGCCCTCACTCACACGCAGTTGCTCTTATTACTCGGGCAACTTTTCATGAACGATGGATTGACGATTTCGGGTGGAGTGGGGGTATTAGTTACAAAGTCGGCCACTAGAGTATTTTAAGTAATGCCAACGTTTGTGATATGAAAGTCAAAACTGCATCTTGTGCTTCAGTTTTTCGGGAGTTTTAGGTGACTCCCTCGAAGGCCCTGGACCTGACTCAGCCATTTATTTCGATATTGACAAAACAGGGGTTCTGCACTACGAAAGCAACTGGCGTTGGCTAGCTTCTGTTTCGCGCCAAGGAAGTTTTAATGCTTGGAAGGTTGTCATCAGTGCCCGCTGTGAGCTTTTGCCTTCAACTGTTTATTGCACAAGGGAGGGGGATCAAGGTCATCGTTCAAGAAACGTTGCGCGAGTAATACGTTCACTACGCTACCACACCAAGTCCGGAGTCCGGTCGGAAGTCAGTGCTTGTCCCGTCTGGAGTCGAGTTCCGCTGGGAGGAGATATGTTGAGGTGGAATCCCCCCCTGGCAGACATTAGGTAGTGATCATGGTGGAAATACATGGGCGAGTTCCTCCTGCGCACCGATTTTTGCTCTTTCTACGCAAGACCTGTTTGCGTCACGAACCACGTGACCACAGCACGGGCACTTCGTTTCAATAGTCAGACCAGACGCTGGCCGCCATGTTGCATGAAGAACGAGAAGTGTTGAAAAACATTTGCAAGCTCTACAATTTTCGACGGTAACCAACCAAAAATAACACGATAAGGTGTACAGTATTTAAAAGAAATGCTTCATAAATCTTACTCAATGTCTTGAACTAGATAATAATTTTGGTATCTTGGTGCATTTAAAATTCCCGTTATTATTGTGACGCCAACTGGTGTCTGAAGCTCATTGGCTGGTGTCGGGTACAATGCCCACGAGCCCCCCCTCCCTAGCAGTGATATCAAATTTTTAGCAAAACATCGATACATTACCAAAAAGTTTTTGACGTCGATGAAACCATCAACATATAACACTGATGTTTAAAATGTCCGTGTTTTAAGTATGATGATACAATTCGAAGTGGTCTGGTTCTAATGTGATACATAACACGTCAACATTATTTTAAAGAATATTCAGCCTCACATTTATCCGTACTTAACAAAAGTTTAGCAATCATTTTCGCCATAATTTTCTTTTACGACGTTGAAAACACTGATGTTGACATCTTTAAGTGAACAATAGAATTACCAAGAAAATCGCGCTGCAGATTGATTTGAATTGAGATTCGAATTAAAGTATTTAAAAAAATGAATTTGCGCCAACCTACAAACAGTATTGCCTCGGAAATTATTAAACGTGAAGAATTTCAAGTGAATACGGAGAAAACAAAACTAATGCTAGAGAATGAATGAACGTAATGTACGACTTCTTACTTCTACGTACTTAAGTGTGCAAATTGTTCTTACTTAAGTATCCGATTTTCAAATGAATTTGACTCGGAACTTATTTTATTAAATTTAACTAACACCTTATTCACATA